>CM055191.1:1125947-1158447 GCA_029224185.1 Karalla daura | reverse complement strand
GCAGCACACTTCATGAGTTCAAATGATGCAGGATTAAAACATCTAGAATATTAAACTATAAGTTAGCAGCAAACAAAGTTGCAGTCAGTTAATGTAGGTGACATCATACAGTAGGTGTTTCCACTGGCAGCTCACCATTACTCCGGTCTTGTCTGCCTTTGAAACCAGGCTGACTGTCATCAGCATAGAGACGGTGTAGGAAACTTCACAGATTGTCTCTCAGACTCTAATCTTATCACAAAGTGCTTCCACAAGATCTTGTGGGACGATAGGGCTAAAATCAAAGGCAAATGTAGGAACACAAGATATAGAAAATGTCCCAGCAGTATCAGAAAGGCTGACCTCTGTCTGACACGTTCTCCAGATGAGGCCATCGACAGGAACACTGAGACTCTGGGCATCCAGCGCTGACCTGGAGCTCACCTCATCCCTCTTCTCTGCGGTTGGTTCTCACAAACCATCCGGCCGTCCTGACAGCCTGGAAAGTAGAGTCGGGATAAATGGTGGGAGGAGGAAGGTAATGGGCACAAAGAAGAGGGGGCGGTGGAGGCTTCGGGTGGCTCAGAAGGTAAAGCCACTGGAGGAGACTCAGAGCCATTTGATGTTGGAAGAAGGAAGATTTGTTGCAGGTCTTTATGGCCGTAAAGCTGCCATCCTTCCTCATGAGCCCAGGAGCCTGTGTGTGTGTGTGTGTGTGTGTGTGTGTGTGTGGGGGGGGGGGGGGGGGGGGGGGGGGGGGGGTATTGAACTTGTCAGGACAACATATCTCCGTTTTAAGCTTTGTCCAATAATAGCAAAAGAAAATGAAAAGAAGAAACAATAAGAGAGTCTCAGAGGGAAGGTGACAACAGCGAGACAGGAATCTGTCCCTCATTATCACAAGATCTTTTTTATGTTAAAACTTTTTTATGTTATGTTCATCATATTTTCATATTATGTCATGTCATTCTGTGAAAATGTCACTTTATTTAAGTTTATCGGTGTAACAGAATCTTTTTCACAGCTTAGTATCGTTAGTTATCATGTTATTTCGTTAAATTTCAGATTATAACATGAAAATACACAAATTCACATCATAATGTGAAAATGGTTCAACAATACATTGCATGTTTTAACAGTATCACATAGTTCAGTTTCATTATTCAATTTCACATATCATGAAAGCATTCATGAAATATGTTGACATGTGAACATTTTTCATAAAATAATTATTATTATTGGAAACCTTCACATTATGAGGGGAAGATATGAAATCAATGATAAGTCCAGGTTCCTCCTGGGTGAGGCTGGAGAGGTGTGGGCTGGTGGTCTCCTCCAGGTTCCTCCTGGGTGAGGCTGGAGAGGTGTGGGCTGGTGGTCTCCTCCAGGTTCCTCCTGGGTGAGGCTGGAGAGGTGTGGGCTGGTGGTCTCCTCCAGGTTCCTCCTGGGTGAGGCTGGAGAGGTGTGGGCTGGTGGTCTCCTCCAGGTTCCTCCTGGGTGAGGCTGGAGAGGTGTGGGCTGGTGGTCTCCTCCAGGTTCCTCCTGGGTGAGGCTGGAGAGGTGTGGGCTGGTGGTCTCCTCCAGGTTCCTCCTGGGTGAGGCTGGAGAGGTGTGGGCTGGTGGTCTCCTCCAGGTTCCTCCTGGGTGAGGCTGGAGAGGTGTGGGCTGGTGGTCTCCTCCAGGTTCCTCCTGGGTGAGGCTGGAGAGGTGTGGGCTGGTGGTCTCCTCCAGGTTCCTCCTGGGTGAGGCTGGAGAGGTGTGGGCTGGTGGTCTCCTCCAGGTTCCTCCTGGGTGAGGCTGGAGAGGTGTGGGCTGGTGGTCTCCTCCAGGTTCCTCCTGGGTGAGGCTGGAGAGGTGTGGGCTGGTGGTCTCCTCCAGGTTCCTCCTCCTCTGGAGGTGATGGATGAGGCTGGTCAGAGGTCGACACCCTAACATCCTCCGGGTGTCAGATAAGAGTCTAAGCCGCTCTGATGGCTCTGTGTGTTTCCTCAGGATTATGTAGGTCGATCCTGGAGTTCTGCAGCGTTTCTTCTAGCAAAGAAAACAATAAATAATGAAGAATCTGTCTGTGACGTTTCTACCAGGAAAAGGCGACTGGGAAAAGATTATTTCCATCTTTTTCAGTTTCTTATCAGATATGTGTTTGATTGCCTTCATTTTCACCCGCCTCCCTCTCTCTCTCCTCTCTCTCTCTCTCTCTCTCTCTCTCTCTCTCTCCCCCTCGCCCTCTCCTCTCTCTCCTTCTCCCGCCCCCCCGTTCTCCCCCTCTCTCTCCCCCTCTCTCTCTCTCTCTCTCCCCCTCACCCTCTCTCTCTCCCCCTCTCCTCCTCCAGTGATGGGAGTCTGTCCACCAAACAGATCGTTTTCCTGCAGAGACCCGTCCTGGACAGGAAGCGCAGAGAGTCAAAGGTACGTGTCCTCACAGTCCTCTGTGAGTGAAAAGAGTGACAGAAACCTTCTTTACTAACTTCTTTGTTAAATTACTAGTTTATTCCCAAGAAACCCTGCTCAGCATCTCCAGAGTCGTCACCAGGTTCTCATCCATGTTTAGATGTTAAATATTATATATGAAAACCTGAAAAGACGGAATGAGACAGAGCAGATGCATGTGATATTTATGAAGCTTGTACGTTTTTCCATTAGAGGGTAAAGTCATAAAGTGTGGTCCTGTCCATCCCATAATAACCCTGGTACCATGTGGTCCTGCTCCATCCCATAATAACCCTGGTACCATGTGGTCCTGCACCATCCCATAATAACCCTGGTACCATGTGCTCCTGCTCCATCCCATAATAACCCTGGTACCATGAGGTCCTGCTCCATCCCATAATAACCCTGGTCCCATGAGGTCCTGCTCCATCCCATAATAACCCTGGTACCGTGTGGTCCTGCTCCATCCCATAATAACCCTGGTACCGTGTGGTCCTGCTCCATCCCATAATAACCCTGGTACCATGTGGTCCTGCTCCATCCCATAATAACCCTGGTACCATGTGGTCCTGGTCCATCCCATAATAACCCTGGTACCATGTGGTCCTGCTCCATCCCATAATAACCCTGGTACCATGTGGTCCTGGTCCATCCCATAATAACCCTGGTACCATGTGGTCCTGGTCCTCCACTCTGAGGAAGATGGAGGTCCAGAACATAGTTTTCTTAGATCTTTGAATCAGATGTAGAAACAGTTGAGTCTCCTCCTCTGTCCATCTGGTCTGAAGGGAACTGGTCATGTGACCCCTACGTCAGGTCACGTGACCTGGAGATGTGAACAAAGTGTTTCCATCACACTTTGAGATCAGCTTCTAGATGGACACGTCTGGAGGAGCAGCTCAGGAGAGGAGCTGTGTTAGAGACATCTCAGAGGGTTTTCAGCATTTAGCCGTTTCCATCACCTGGTTTTTGTTGTAATATTTAGGTTTTACACATTTCGAGGAGGAATATCAACGCTCCTGCTCCTCCTCCTGCTCCTCCTCTGGTTCTGGCTCTAACACGTCAGACCTGTAGCTCCTGGAAGAAGCTGCTTAACTCCACCTCTAATGTAACCAGGCTTTCACTGAAGAGTCTAGGTGACCTTTATGTCTGCAAACACACACACACACACACACCCACCCACCCAGTGTGTCCTGGCCAGGTGTGATGGTCAGGTGTTCAGCAGCAGACAGGCAGGTGTCTGCAGACCTCTAGGTGGAGCCTGCTGGGCTGAATCCCCGCTGGCGTTAAACACACAGTCTAATTGTCACTGAGACTCTGGGAATTCCCGGTGCTCTTCAGACTCCCTCGGCCGTTCCTCTGCAGTTTATTCGGTCTGTGTGTGTATCGCTGCAGAGCCTGTAGAGGTTGTTCGGATAATTGAGACATTTTGCATTAATTTTTGTTGTTGGTCCGAGCTCAGGCCTCCGGGCCTCCAGCAACTCGTCTCCAAATGGCCTCAATTTCCTGCCCGACATCTTCTGAATGAGCTCGTTATCCTCCACGATATTAGATCCATTCTTAATTAAGTGTGTGTGTGTAACGCTCCGTAGCCAGAGGCATGTTCACAGAGTTGCTCTGCATCCCACTGACATTTTAATGTACACTTCAAATGTTTCAGAAATTGATCTTCAGAGCCCGAAGCAAGTCCAACAAGAACTGCATCAAAGAGACGACGAAGAACAAGAAGAAGAAGAAAACAAAGAGCGAGAAGGATGCAGACGATCCCAAGATGCCCGACGGCAGAGAGCAGGCTGAGAGGGAGGAGGAGGAGAGGGCGAACGCATCGGCTGGGGAAGGAAGAACAGCAAACCAGGTGTTGAAAGAGGTGGAGGAGAAACAAGAGGAGAGGAAGATGGAGGATGAGAGAGACGGAGGAGAAGAGAGGAAAGCAGCAGCAGAGAACAACACCAAGGAAGAGCAGGGAGGAGAGGAGGAAACACTGGATGGATTAAAAGAGGACAAGGAACCTTTGGAAAAGCAGAAAGCCCAGGAGGAGACGGGAATCACAGAGGGCGAGACCAAAGAGAAGAAGGAGGAGGAGGAGGAGGTGAAGGAGGAGGATGAAGCTACAGTTGAAGCAGTGATAGAAAACGGGGTGGAGACGGACGAGGATGAAGAAAACGTATTAAAACGTGAGAGTGAGGAACCTGCGGATGTGGACGTCGTCACCAAGGAGATGGTGGCTGACTCAACCAATCAGAGCCCGGAGCTGATCCAGGAGTAGACGACGTTCCTGCTCTACCTCTCAGACCATCATCAGAGCGCCGCTCCCCAGAGTCCCCCTCAGTCCCAACGCTGCAGCTTCTCCAACCTGCGGGCTCCATCTCCTCCTTCTTCTTCTCCTTCTTCTTGTCCTCCTTCTCCTTCTTCTTGTCCTCCTTCTCCTCCTTCTTGTCTTTCTTCTTCTCCTTCTCCTCCTCCTCCACTGAATGTACAGAACCAGGAGACACTGGAATAACGGGATCAAGAGGATGAGGAGGATCGGGAATGAGGCAGAACATCCAGGGTGACTGTGAGGAGGCGTTTGGAGGTCTGGTCACTGCAACACCTCCGCCACACTGAGGGGATGACTCGTTGCATCATCCAC
Organism: Karalla daura; assembly: GCA_029224185.1. NCBI lineage: Eukaryota > Metazoa > Chordata > Actinopteri > Chaetodontiformes > Leiognathidae > Karalla > Karalla daura. The sequence continues at coordinate 1,153,409 of CM055191.1, read as the reverse complement.
TTCAGTCTGAGCGTGAAAACATATTCTGTGGAGTCAGAGCACAGACCTGGCATCACTGGGGACGTGGGATGGTGCAGCCTTCCCTCCAGATGTGACGTCATCCTCTGGTTATCGGCTGATGCTGGTAATACACCAGTAATACCAGTCCCAACACGGTGCCCCAAAGCTTCACTGTGCTCAGACCTGATGATGAAGAACTGACAAGTTACAGCTCTTATCTTCACATCCTCATGTAGTTCCTTATCTACATGCATATATACATACACACACATATGTTCAGAGCTGCAACAAACAATTGTTTTCATCGTCAATGTCTTTCTCAATCAGTTCTTTGAAGATTGTCAGTGTGTGTTTCATAAAGACTGAATCAGGTCTTTAAACGACTTATTTTACCCTCAGTGACAGCAAATGTTCTGTCATGGAAGGAGAAAGCAGGAAATATTCTCACTGAAGAAGCTGAGATCAGGAGGGAGCTCTGCTTTTAGTCATGGCTCCATTCATGCTCCATTCATTGACCCATTGTTGCAGCTCTAACGTGTGTGTGTGTGTGTGTGTGTGTGTGTGTGTGTGTGTGTGTGTGTGTGTGTGTGTGTGTGTGTGTGTGTGTGTGTGTGTGTGTGTGTGTGTGTGTGTGTGTGTGTGTGTGTGTGTGTGTGAATGTGAAAGTGTGTGGCGTGACCAGACCTCTAAATCGACCAGGACGTTTTCCTGACTCCGGGACCTGAGGCGGCATCAGCCTGTTGAACATCATCAGAGGAGCAGCAGGAGCCGAACAGAAGGAGCAGTCCGTCTCAGCTCCTCCGCGGAGGAGACGCAGTTGGAGGTGAAGGGAAGGCGTTGTTGCGACAGGCAATCCAAAGCAGGGTGCAGAGGTAATTGTTTACGCTGAGCTCAGAGCCGTCGAGTGCTTCAAAGAGCCGATAATCAGTGAGAGGCCGGAGCGGAGGCTCCTCCTCCACTCCTCCTCCACTCCTCCTCCACTCCTCCTCCAGCTCCAGGCCACAACTCCAATCAGAGGAGCCTGCTCTCACACAGGGCAGGAGGCTTCATTCCTGCTTGGAGTCGCATTTTAGTTATATTTTAATGACCGTCCCAGTCGTCAGAGAGCAACAGGAGCGTGTAGAGGACGTGAAGGGACACGTGTCAACGGGCCGTCCACGTGGACACGGACACAGCTGCATCCACACGTCTTTCCCCTCCGTCCTCTGACAGCCTGTTGGCAGACGATCTACGAAAACAAACAAACAAATAAATAAGAGCACGGTGATGTCATAGACCCGCCTCTCTAGCTGGTAACCATAGCAACCGCGGCTGGACCCTAGCAACCACAGCAACAACAACAATGGCGGACTACAGGCTTGTGCTAGTTCTGCAGCACGTGTTATTAGTTTGATAACAGCTGTTATCCAGTAGCTCAGTCCGCCTGCTCCAGGCTTCTGCTCTGGTTCTAGCGTGGCGCCGTCACAGCGCCACACACAGGCCAGGCGGGTGTACTACAGCGTTTTCAGTCCTCAGTGGATCTGTGAGGACGAAGATGCTGAATTCATGGAGATTTTTTTCCAAAACGAATAAAAAACAGATGGTTTTGGGTGAAGCTCTGTATCCATGTGCACAGGCCCAAAGAGAGAGAGGGAGCGAGGGAGGGACCACACATCGTCAGAGACAAATAAAGGAAATGAATTGGCTCATTCCAAGTAACAGCCGTTTGTGTTCCACATTATCCCGTCGAGATTTCCTTCATTATTTACCTCCAGCTCTGTAAGCACCTCCTACCAAACGTAATTTCTGACAGTGAGCGGGTCCTAATGTGCTCCACGGTGGAGAGGGGCTCCACATTGTCAGGGGGGGGGGGCTGCAGAGCTCTCATTAGTTCACTAATGGGTTTTGTCAGCGGGGGATCTGTCAGAGAATCACACATGTATAATGGAGGTCAGTTAGTGACGGGGACAAGCAAACAGCCTTTACCGTGATGTCGCCTTTTGCACTGAGGACGAAGAGTTTGTGTCTAAACAGAGACAAACACGTTAAATTCAGCGAGAAAATCACTCAAACACTCAAAACTCCTATTTAGTAAAGCGATCACATCCAGTCCATCAGTACCTTGAGCTGCGTGCTGTTCTGCTTTATACAGAATATAGTTTGACATCGTTTGGACCTTTTGTTTTGTGAGAAAAGATGATTTGCAGGCGTGTGAAGTCCTCAGCTCCACAGCAGGTGAGACGGATGAAGCCGAGCGGCTCCTCAATGACTCTCGACCGCCGCTGAGATTTTTCTTTCGATGTAAAATGGCAAAAAGTGTTTTTGTGTAGAGTAGTAATTAAAACTGTGACCAGCTTCGCCTTATTACTATTACTGTAAATGGGCCACAACCTGCTTTTAGAAACGTCTTTTTAGAGGCACAATGGTGATCTGTGTGTTACATGTTCGTTACAGTCCGACTGGAACGTTTTGCTGTTGAAGTATTTTGAGGCTGTCGAGAGAAGACTGGAGAGAAGTGTTTGTCTCTGTGAAGGAAACCTGTTCTGGAGTTATTTTTATCATGTAAAGACTTTCTTTCTTTCTTCTTTCTTTCTTTCTTTTGGTTTGTACTGTTATGGTGAATGTTCTGTCCTGGAGTCGCTTTGCTGACTGACGCTTCGAGCTACCTCCCGAGGGCTGCTGTTGGTCTGAGGCCCCGGGGTCACAGCGTGCGTGATCTCGCGTGATCTTACATGATCTCGCGTGATCTTACGTCCTCTCGCCCTCCGGGTCAAAGGTCAAATCTAAGCCCGGATGGTTTTTATTTTTTTTTTCGCAGCTGTAACAGAGTTTGCACAAGCACACGACAAATAACCACTGTAGTGGATGAAGATACGAGGTGGAGTCACAGTATTCTCCGTTATCCAAGAACAATGTCAGTCACTGACGCCTTCACACGCTCGACAACAGGAAGTATGAGCGGCTGATCGCCGAGCGGCCCCTGACCATGAATACCTATGAGCAGCGTCCCCTCAGAACCCCGGCCCACCCCGGTGTTTCTTTTCCGGCAGATTGAATCGGTTCCTTCATTCAGTCGAGATAACCTGTCGTCTGTTTTCATGAGTATGAATTTATTTCAATATTCCCTGTTTGGTTCTCTCCCCTAAATCTCAACGTGTGACACATTCATCCTGTAAACACAGTGTCACAGTTTGGAAACGTGTTGTGACATGTTTTATTTTCAACGATCCAAACCTGGACGGAATTCCCAACAGGCCTCGTATCCCACACACACACACACACACACACACACACACACACACACACACACACACACACCCCTCCAGTAAGGGCTGAACTCCAGGCTGACTGTGGGGACTCGTTTTGTGTTTTTGTCGTCTGCTTTAGCAGAGAACAGAGACGCGGCCGCAGGGCGGGGGGCTCCATCAGCTAAATGAAGCTGAACCATGTTAACTTACTCGTCCGTGGAAAAAAGGGGGGAACCTCTGACTAATGTTAGACTTAACTATACATTTGCAGCCTTTCTCCTCAGCCGTGTTAAAAAAGAAAAAGAAGGGTAATGCACTCTTTCTTGTCTTATCAGCATAATTGTCTCTGAGCCTCAATAGTGGCGCTGGTGCAATCGTTCTTGGTAATGCTGTAAAAAAAAATAGATCAATAAAATAAGGTGTAATGGTTCATTTCCTGTGTGCTACTATGATGTGAAATGGGCAGAGTAGAAGTGACAGAACATGCTACAATAGGATGCCGTCATGTTTGATTTTCCCTGTGTTGTCACTTTAGCTTGCTCACGGCCCCTGGAAAACATATTCTTCTGTTTTTTTTTCCTCTGAAGTTTTTTTTTTCTTATCACCTCGGCTGCCATCTTGAATGTTGAGTATCTTTGATCATGTGCTGATGTCACTTGCATAGCAGTGTTTGCTATCGAGGAAGAAGAAGTATTCTCTATCTTTGCTATCCCGTATGTCCACATTCCTATTGTTCATGACATCTGTACAATTTGTATATTATAAAATGATTTATATTTAATGTGTACAAGCGTCCTCGCTTCTTTTGTGTCATAGGGAAACTGTGTGTGTGTGTGTGTGTGTGTGTGTGTGTGTGTGTGTGTGTGTGTGTGTGATGCTCAGATGCTAAACTGTGAAACTTAACACGTATATGTTACACTTGGATTTTGTCAAGCCAAGATTGGCTTTTTGATACACAAAGGCTGCCATGGTGTGTGTGTGTGTGTGTGTGTGTGTGTGTGTGTGTGTGTGTGTGTGTGTGTGTGTGTGTGTGTGTGTGTGTGTGTGTGTGTGTGTGTGTGTGTGTGTGTGTGTGTGTGTGTGTGTGTGTGTGTGTGAGCTGCCTTTGGACAAACACAAAGTGAATGACGACCACATTGGAGCAGAATGAGCCTCACACTCCCAGATCTCTATTTTGTGCAAGAAAAGCAGTCGGTTATTTTTCCTCCTAAAGTCTGCTCCATCTGGTTATTACCCTCATTACTGCACAGCCTTCACCATGAATCAGCTTTACAGCTATTACAGCCCAACACCACCGAGCCGCCCCACCCCAAACTCTCCCTGGTGCTCCAGCATGTCGCATAAAGAAGCCGAGGCCACAGGAACCCTCGGGCGTTTACCAACACAAACATATTTACAGTTGAACCAACGCAGCCACGGCTCTTCATCATGAGCCTGGAGCCCTGGGGGGTAGGGGGTACAGTAGAGGAGGTAGAGGAGGGTGATGGGGGAGTTAGAGGAGGTGGGAGAGGTAGAGGAGAGTGATGGGGGAGTTAGAGGAGGTGGGAGAGGTAGAGGAGGGTAGAGGAGTTAGAGTAGGGCATATTCATTCATTATGATTATTCTTTTAAACATAACTATAAAGTAATAAAAAGCATTAACTAGTTATTGATATACTGTCTTATTACTACTTGTAGTTATATTTAAAGTATTACACAATATTTTATGTGGTTATTGCTAGTATTACTATCAATTACTTATATAATTCATTTAGTAACCAAGTATTATTTTAGCTTATTTGAAGTTCATAACTATTTCTGCCCTGACTGAGGCAGTTTGTGGAGGGCTCCCGGGTTGCGCCAGCAGGTGGCGCTGTGTGCGGCTGTGGTGATGAACTGATTCTCCCAGAATTCATTACAGCCGTGAAACCTGTCTGAGGTGTTTACACTGGCTGCGTCCCGTCTAGAAGTCACTGCTAGTTAATAAATAAATAAAGTTGAGTTGTTAGTGCTGACATGAGGTCTGGAGCAGCACTGCCCCCTGGTGGCTGCGCCACGCACTCCACCGACTGATGATTACTAGTACTATAGTATTAATATTATTAGTTGTAGTAGTTTTTCTACTTCAATCATTAGCATAATTGTCATATATTATAGTATATACTATCATAATATATACTAATAAATTGTGGATTTAGTATCGTGGATTTTGATGTTCTTTTGCATTTGTCTAGTAAACTTATCTTAATAATACATGTGATGTACAGGCATGTTTCACTGTGTACATAGCATGAAAGATACAGTTAATGGACATAAATGCAACAACAAACGCAACAAAAGGGGGTGAGACTTTTGCTAAAACGACCAAAACACAGATAAATATAAAGTTTTAAGGAGTTTTACATTTTTGTGTCCAACAGCAACAAACCTTCATGAGGCTTATAAGACTCAAATGCCTGAGGCTCCACTCCAGGCGTTTGACTCTGGTTTGGCATTTAGAGACGACGCGTCTGACTCTTGGTGCTTCGTCTGCACTGAAACCAACATGTTGTGCTTTAAGTTGAAGTGAGAGAGGGATAGAGAGAGAGAGGGATAGAGAGAGAGCAAGAGTGAGCGAGAGAGAGAGAGGGATAGAGAGAGAGAGAGAGAGAGAGAGAGGGATAGAGAGAGAGAGAGGGTGGGAGCACCCAGATGAGAGCACTCGAGCACCTCGCTCCAACACTCAGATTCGAGGTCGCCACCAGTGTGTGGATTACCATAACAGAGCACTCTGCAGCGTGAGCTTACGACTCTAATCACTTTGCCTTGACTTGCAGAATCTTCTAAAAACCATTACCGCACTGTTTGATAACGTCCTCGAGTTCCCTGCACAGACACACACACACACACACACACACACACACACACTTGCTCTGTGTGAGCAGATTAACCGCTCACCGATTAATTAACACAATTACCTCTGTGTGTGCCAATCGCTGTCTTATCAACCTTTGTCAGGCCTTAAACTGTAAATTAATTAATATCCCCCTCTTGTCATTTCTTAATTACCTCAGTTCCAGCAGGAATTCTGGGAAAACCCCTGCGTCAGCGGCTTCCTGCTCTTAATGTGACTTTTGCTTGTGAGCTCAGAGTTTTATTAGACGGGATGTGAAGACCGAGGGGACGACACGATGTAAGGAGAGGCCTTGGAGTGAAGACGCACCGTTTTTATCCTCTCTCGAGGCTGAAGGTGACACTGAGGAAGGAGTGACGAGCTTCACTGTTCACTCTGAGGGTCTGGGGACTGAAGACAGACTGGGAAGCTTTTCAAATGAGAATTTTATTGTTGGTTTGACTTGTGGGTTATCTGTGAGGTCAGAGGGTCGGAGATGGTCTGGTTCACACTGCTCTGGTCTGTGGATCTTCTCCTGCAGCTCACTGTCCGTGGAAACACCAGACAAGTTCAGACAGACTCATTATTTATCAGAGATACTGCAATTCAACGTCACTGATACAACTGCTGCTAACTTTGTACATTGTCTGTCATTTTACACATTTATTCTCACAACGTCCTCCACAGAGACTGACTGAGACTTTGTTGTTCCTATACATAGATCATATGTGTTTGGTATTTTGCAAAAAATATATGTACATAGATATGAGATATATGAAATAATTTCACTGTATTTTAATTGGATAGACTTGAAATGTGTAACCAATCATGAACGAGTTTCACTTAGAGGGGGCGGGGCTTAGCGTCGAGCCCTACGGTCACGTGTCGTGGAGCCGCTCAGAAGCTAACGGTGAACTCAACCTGTTAAAGTTAACCTAAAGTTAGCCTGATTAAACCTGTAACTCGAGTCTGAAGACCAGTTTCCTGGTAGTTTGGACTCCTGTGACTTTGAAAGGTAAATATGAGTGTTGTAGTCGTTGTTTCTAGTGCCGTCGTGTCGTTTTCGACCTAAAATCGAGTTGTTAGTGAGCTAGATGCTAGGAGCTAACAGGTAGCCAAACGGCACGGTGATCTCTACCTACTGGCATTCTCTCTGTGCGAATGTATTGAGTGGACTACAAGTTACAAATACATTGATGAAGTACTCGCAGTAGATATGGAAGTAGAACTAGTGACAAGATAAATAACTAACTCCAAGAGCAAGAAACTTGATATATTTGCATTTGTAGTGGTTGTGTTGTGTTTTCGATGACCACATGAACTCATGAATAAAACAACTTACTTTGGTCATGTTTGCAGTGTTGTCAGACACTTATTAATGATCAGAACAAATAAAGGCTGTATGATTGCAGGTAATAGCAAATCACAAATTATCTAATATTATATAGATGTATAGATTATCTAGAAGGGGTGTGCTGCCTCTGCTCATTCAGTTCTTTGATGTCAGTAGTTTGCTCAGATCGAGGTGAAACACTAGCTCAATGAAGTAGAAGCTTCCATGAATCTGTGATACTTTAGAGGAACTTTATAAGATGTGTGTTTTATGTGCCTGTGTGTAAGAAACATTAGAACATGCCCTGAGAGTTAAAGTATCTAATACATTTCAGTTAATACATTTAAGACTATTTTCAGTGTTTAGAGTTTGAGGAACTTACAACTTTTGATAGATTATCTGTACAATATATATGTTTTTTGTTTTTGTGCCGAGTAGATAGTGATATAATAGATAGGTCTTGTCCCTCTGTGCTCCTGCCCGCCGCCTCACCTGTGCAGCCCTGGCGCAGCAGTGGAAGCGTACGTCGTTGAGGCTGGAGTCGTCCAGGCCGTACTGGTACTCCTCCATCTTGGTCTCGATGCCGCAGATTCCTCCGTCGTAGCACTCGTCGCTCCAGTAGCCGTACTCCCCCCAGTCCATGCCGGGCGCCTCCAGCGTGGGGTGGCTGCTGCAGCGGAACTTGATGTTGTTGGCGGCCGTGTCGTCCCCGAACAGACCCTGGTGAGGCTCCACACGCATCTGGAAGGAGGTGAGGACGCCCTGGGGACAGTACTGGGGCTGGGACCAGTCCCCGAAGCTGTGGGGGGGCGGGGAGTGGTGGTGGTTGAGTAAAGCGTCTACTTCTGGTCTTTGGTGCTCACATAGAAGCTATGAAACTGTGGTTTCTCCAGCTGATTAATTAACACTAATTAACATAGTTACATCTCCACCTCTCTCCCTCTCGCTCTCTCTCTCACTCACTCACTCTCTCTCTCTCTCACTCACTCACTCACTCACTCACTCTCTCTTTCTCTCTCACATACACACACCTCTTCCTGATACACCCACCTCTCTATGCATGGCGCCCCTCACTCACACACCTACACACACAGTAACATGCATAATGTTTCTCATTCAAGTAAAAGAGAGAAAGGCACCTGAAACACACACACACACACTGCTCACCATTACCAGTACGACTATTACGTTACTACCAAGTAAGTGGTTAGATGATGGAACCACAGAAAAGTGACACAACTCAATTATCACAAAACAAAGAATGAAAACATCCTGTTAAGGTCATTAGTAACTAATGGTACAGAACAACTAGACAGACTCTCAAACCAGAACAGTTCCCGCAGGGTCTATTGGGGGTCTCTGTAGACCAGAGGATGTAATTTGACCTCTCTGACCTTTAACTGGAACCTGACTGAGTCACATCATCTGTTAGTCATAGAAAGACTTAGTAGTCCTACATGAACTATTCACTGGTCTGATAGTTTAGTGTTGGACTGGAGCCATTCAGATTCAGTCTGGAGAGAGGTTCAGTCTCACCCTTCCAGACAAGAAGCAACTAACAGTCGGTACAGGGCAGGTTAGCTCATGGAGAACTGACCCAGAACAGGTTCACTTGTTCTGTGATGAAACGCTCTTCTGAGTCCCTGGAGCTATGACGAGGTGGCCGAGTGGTTAAGGCGATGGACTGCTAATCCATTGTGCTCTGCACGCGTGGGTTCGAATCCCATCCTCGTCGGGAGCTGTGTTTTAACCAGCCAGAGCCCTCAGTCTGAACCAGAAGGCTGCAGTTTGACTCTGAACTCTGACAGCAGCTCTGTTTGCTCCACACGTTCAGACGTGTCGTAGCAGATAAACGACCTGAGCAGCTGAGCTTGGAGTCAGGTTTGTAGCTGCAAGTTTGCAGGTTGAACTAGGTATCCAGCTCCTGACCTTCTTCTGAACCTATTCTTCACAAACATACAACTATGTATATCTACTAGTATTCCCAGGGAGTCTAGCATCCAGCTACTAACCAGGCCAACTAACCTAACCAGGCTGCTTCTCTTCTGAGGCCTGACGAGGTCTGTGTGCTCTTGCCTTCCTCATGTCAGTACTCCTCCACATTCAGGAGCTCTGGAGTCAGTCCTGAATCGCATGGCTCACAGGAGTGTGTGTGTGAGTGGAGGACGAGGTGGCCGAGTGGTTAAGGCGATGGACTGCTAATCCATTGTGCTCTGCATGCGTGGGTTCGAATCCCATCCTCGTCGGCAGTTTTAAACAGCAGGAGTCTCAGCCTCTAACCCGAGTTGTGCTGGTTTGATTCTGAAGGAATACTTGAATGACTGGTTAGAATCCAGATCTGCAGTATGCTTCTACGTAGCCTGACGTGCCCTGACTACCAGGCTGTGACTAGTCTGCTGTATGGCATCGTTTCCAGCACTCTTCTGGATGGTCCTCCCAGCCAGCCCACTGTCTTTCAACCCTTTGCTGAGCGATACGAAGCATGGAGTCAGTGAACCAGTGGGTACAAAGCAGGTGACAGGATGAATGACCTGAGCAGGTGGAGGAGCGTCTAATGTCGGGGCTCGGCAGGTATGCTGCATGGATGTTCTTGTCAGATGTACGGCTTGTACACAGAATGCCCTCCAATGGCTCCAGTGGAAACACCTGACTGGAGCTTTGTTGAAGCTCTAGAAATATGGCTAATATTTTGTGACGAGCTCCAGGAAGGCCTGCTGTGTTCTGCGGTACTTACTATCCGGTGTGGGACTCGATAGAGTACAGGAAGCTTCTGTCCTCGTCCTTGGCACAGATGAGGCGGATCCCGTTCAGGGCGGTGTCGTCGATGCCGTACTGGTTGGACTCCACCTGAGGGAACGGGACCAGCAGCTTGTTAGAACTGAGCAGAAAATATCCATGAAACTAAACCAGAGCTGAGATCAATAATGAGAAGTCATCAGAAAGAGAAGTTTGTGCAATTATCAGCACACTGGGAATCTGCAGGAATCCATCACTAATTTCACCTCAAATTTCTTAAAGAGCTTCTAACAAAACTTTCAGAGCTCATCTCCATCTCCAGCAACACATCTTCAAGTCACTCAACATTAATAGTTTATAATTAAATCTTTGAGCACAACCATACAACAGACCTCAGATCAGCTGGGAAGGAACAAAGCTCCTAAGAATGAATGAAAGCAGAAGTAAAGTGTATTAAAACCAGTGACTCTGACTCTCAGTGATTCTCCATAAATATTCCAGACTGTTTGCGGTCAGATTGGAAAAACAACAGCATTTTACACCTTATGACTAAGACGTTCTCCTTAATTTTCCAAAAATGGTTTTATCAACCTTAGATATGTTCTTAGACCTCCTGAACACCCTGGTGTAATGAGCAGTGTGGGACTTTACCCTGACACTGAAGCCGACAGCGAAGAACTTGTCGGGACACATCTCGGGCCAGGTCCAGTTCCCGAAGCGCTCTCCGTTGGGAACGGTGAGGATGGAGCGGTACTGCCTGTTGTTGAAGGTGACTCCTGCTCGCTGCAGGAAGGTCTTCTCCCCACACAGCGCCCCACACACCACGGCCAGCAGGGCCAGCGCCTTCAGCAGACTGGCCATCCTGACAGCTCAGAGTCGCTGCGTCTCCCCGCAATGACAGCTAACAAGGAGGAGGCGCTGGAGGCGCGGCTCTTATAGCTCCCCGAGTCTCTTCCTATCGGGTTGGATCATTGACAGGGTCGCACACACCTGTGGGAACAAACAGCTGGTGGAACTGCAGCTGAGATTAAATTAACACAACTGGGAGGCAAAAACACAGACACTGCCATCTTATTACCTTGTTTGGACCCTGTGTAAATGCTGCCAGTGCACTTATCTGTCCATGTTTCTACTTTTCTGATTAATATATCTCACTGCTCCACTTCCACTTCACTTTCAAGATTCAAGGGTTTTATTTCTCTCGTGCAGTGTACAGGACACTGGCAGTGAAATGGGACATGTATTGTTAAACAGCAGTGAAATTCTAAAAATGTTAATTCTCCATGAATAGGAACATTTGAACTCAGATCTCCCAGGAACCTTTTATGAAAAACTCTAAAAACATAGTTTTTGCAAGATAGTTTAGTTTTTTTAGATGTTTTCTCCCTGAATCTTGGCTGTCGCTGTCTTTGCTCCCTACTTTTAAACAACACATCTTTGAGAAGACTGAAGACTAAATTAATAACTGGTTCTACTCCATCAGCTTTGTGAATCATAACACTTCAGGCCGGCAGATCCAGCAAAAATAGACGAAGACGAGACGTTTAGAGGTCTCGGTAGTTATTGTGAGTGAAGGGTCTGACATCTTAATTCAACAGTCGAGGTGAAAACTGTTTAACGGGTGTTTAAAAGAGCCCATCAGCAGCACTATCTGCACTGTTACAGCGCTTTGGGTGACAGGACCAGTAAAGTAGGAGCTCATGTCCACAGGGCCAGTTGTCGTCTTCCCACGATGCTGTATCTCACCGTAGACACAGGCAAAGCAAACAACACGTCATTTACACACTTTTTTTAAATACTCTTATCCAAAACAGCCCATTATGCTTCCGCAGCCGATTATGTTTCATTCACTCAAGCACCAAGGTCTCATCCAGCTTCTCACCTTCCTAAAGAGATACACCCTGGACTGGCGTGGTTTCCATCCACGTCTGGACCTGCCCGGATCCTGAAGGACCCTTAATACATCCCATAGGGATCAATAAAATAAAGTTAAGTCTCAGTCTTAATTATCTAACAGGGGTAATAAAATTCTCTGAATTTATAACTGGAGTGCAGGTGTATGGGACGAGGTGGCCGAGTAGTTAAGGCGATGGACTGCTAATCCATTGTGCTCTGCACTGGGTTCGAATCCCATCCTCGTCGGGAGCTGAGTTTTGAGCAGCTGTGGCAACTGCTGGAGTTCAGGTTTGACTCTGAACAGGACCGAGCAAAAATAGAAGCTTAGTGTAAAGAGAAATAAATCCCGCTCTGCATTATTTACGTAATCAAGGCATGAGAATGGTAGCACTGATGCAAAGGGCAAATGAACGTGTAGTTCACAGGTGATAGGACGTTCCTGCTCTGGGGGTGTGTGGTAGCTCTTTCCAACTTCAGATGCTCTTATTTTATTCATGTACTCACTGCTAAGGTATTCTAATCTCTGCTTTTCTATAACCATTGTTGTATTTCTTGTGTCCCAGTCATCATCTAGAGATGAACTGAATTAATGTTGCTTGGTGCTGTTACCTTAAAACAAGAAGGTCACTGGTTCAAATCCCAGCACGTCCAAAAAGGATCTCTGATTTTGATGGTTTTTCTCTATGTGTGTCTAATTTTTTTCATCACGTTACATGCGCATAAATATATTTATATTGTATATTTTTAATCTAAAGTGATTCCATCCAATCCATAAATTCTAATACTCATGAATTTTTCTTTGTACATGGCAATAAGCCTGAAACTTTAGCTTTTTTTTCACTGATGTTTTCCATTGTAATCAAGTAGTTTGCAAATTTCCCTGTATAGTATCTGAGTAGTTTCAGCAGACCAGCTCCAGCAGACCACTGCAGATACTGTTGGGTACAAAGTGGGTAACATAGTTGATGGGAGGATAAAATGAATCTGTACCAAAAGTCATTCAGCCCTGTCAGCCAATAGCTTCCTGTCATCATCTTCCATTAGACCCATTATTCTGCCTTCATGTCAAATTCCAAATGATCTTAATTACGAGTTTTCACCATGAAATCAGCGCTCATGTCCAAAGGAACCTAGTTTTGAAACCTCTGATGTCTGACTGCAAAGTCACTGGTCAGTCCATCATTCAATATAATTTAATTCTACTTTAATGAATATATTGTGTCATTGTCAGTCCACAGCAACCAGCTCTGTCATCATATGGGTGCTTGTCATCACAGGCCTGCTGTCTGTGACATGCTTTGTCAAAAAGTTTTATTTGATTATATAATCATTGTTATTTGTCTTTATCAATCTATCCTCGCTGATGTGCAGTTAAAGCTGAATGGGACTGAGGGTATCTTCCAAAATACATTCCCATTTAACAAAGCACATGTCCTGAAATTTAATAGCACATTATTAATAATTTGGATTACTTAGATTGACTGCTTAACAGTGAATTATGAATTGTTATGAATTGTGTTAAGGTGAAGAGGTGGCCAGTAAAGATATCCTAACATATCCTAACTCTATCCTAACATATCCTAACTCTATCCTAACATATCCTAACATATCCTAACGCTATCCTAACAGAGGAGGCAAAAGAGCCAGTTGGACTGCAGAACAGGCCAGTGCCAACATCCAATAAAGGGGAGGGGGGCATTCTCACTATCCTAACGCTATTCTAACCCTGTCCTAACAACTATACTAACGCTATCCTAACCACTATACCAACACTGTCCTAATATGGGCAAAACCTCCTATCCGGTTGTGAGACCTGCCAGAGCCTAGCACCCAATCACAGTTTGCATTTGCTGATATCTGTTCAGTCACTATGGATAATAACTGATCATATTAACAATAACAGTTGTGTATGCTTGTATACAATTGTAAGTATTAATAGTATAAATTTGTATACTTTTTAAGACAATGAAAATGTATATACATAATAATGTTGAATAATGTATATCTTGACCTAGTTGAAATATTTTTGCATTTTTATTGTTCTTCTCCTTTTGGGCCAGTCACCATTATATTTTACTGTCAGGGTCTTATACGCTTGCACTTGACAAATAGTAATAAAAATGTCGTATCTCGAATCAAACCGCATGTTCTAGCGTTAGCGTTAGCAGCTAACTTCCAGGAGCTATTGTGAGGCTCCGCCTTTACTGTACACTGTAAACATTGCTGTAAGAGCTGTGATGGAAACAGCCTCTCTGAAGCCAGGGACACGATGACAAACTGCGGACAGTGGATCGACTGGAACGATCGAGGACTAGTCTTAATCACTTATGATCTTGGTGGAGTTTAACACAATTATTTTGGCATCCGTTGTCGTGGCCGAGTGGTTAAGGCGATGGACTAGAAATCCATTGGGGTCTCCCCGCGCAGGTTCGAATCCTGCCGACAACGACATAGTTTTCTTTTTTACATGTTTGAATCGAGACGATTTGCTAATTCTGCCATGCTAACCGGTGTGAACATTCATGCTAACGTTAGCGTCAAGCTTTAGCGAGAAACAACAGAAAGACGCTTTCAAAATAAGGGTTGTAGGTGCCACCAAAGTAATATGTTGGTGCTATATTTCGTGGCCATGGATGTTTAAGTCTTAAAATTAATTCCTCACAATATATAACGCTTCATTAAAAGCAATAAGAGTAAATCGTAACAGAGCCGTGGCTAGTGTAGTTTTATTTTGGAGGCGCTGTTGCTCTAGTTTTGCTGTGTAACGTAGCAACGGTGACGCTGCGTCCTCCCGGAGGTCCCGATCCAACATGGCTGACGACCTGGACGAGCTGCTGGACCAGGTGGAGAGAAAGTTCTGCCTTCGAGTCTCTGTGGCTTCACCATCCGAGGACCAGGCCTGTAAAAGCCGCAGAGGCAGCGGGACAGGCCCGGAGAGGCCCAGGTGAGTGGAGCTGACGAGGCTAACGAGGCTAATGAAGCTAAAGTGTCTAAATAACAGGTGGTTAAAGAGTCACAGTGTGATTGAGGGATGGTAGCGGTTAGTATACAGTTAGATTCTGCTGAGGCTTCCAGGCAGCTGCTGGTAGACAGACTGGCTGATAAACATTGATCACAATAGAGTCAGATTATTGGCAGGTAGGTCTACATCTACAGCTATGAGGTGTTTACTTTCAAATCGAATTTTATCTGTGTGGCACTTTTCATGTATAAAAACAATACAAAGTGCCTCACAGAGGCTAAAAACAACAATGAGAGAAACCCAACCCTCCCTTCCCCCGATATACAGAGAGAGACATATAGACACACACACACACACAGAGCCACTCACACAGCTACACACAAGCTAATATCTACTGCACACACGATGGAGAGACATGGCCTGATGGCAGGCACAGGAAACATCCAGGAGGATGACATGAGTTTCAGTACAAATAGTACACCAACAGTACACAATGTTAATACACCCAATATACAAATATAAGAACAACACTGCGACTAACTAAAGTTGCATTCTGCATTCATTTCTAGTACATGGAAGTGATCAGTATCAGGTTATTGTAGATAGATTGTTGAACAACTTAGCTGTACAGCTGGGAGGAATATGTTTTGGTGGTACCAAAACTGGAGTTAGTAGCACAATAAACGCAATGTTAGTGGACAGAAAATATAAGAATTCTGATTCTTGAAATCAACGTTTTGTAAATTTTGGTAAATACTCTTGAACTTGTGTGTGCGTGTGCCTGACTGGTATCTACTGATTTGTTTTCTTTGATCCAGCTTCATGAGGCCTGTCCAGCCAGACAGCAGCGTCGCTGAGGAGGTCGATGCACTTCTGGAGGAATTACTGGAGGAAGACTACGATGACTCGCCTCCGCTGAAGGTGAATCTGGAATGAGTAGCACTTCTTATCCTTCTCTCAGCTCATGGGAGAAATTATTGTGTCCTACCAAATATTCTCAGAAAGCTGCCTCAGCTCCCAGTCTGTCATGCCTCAGTCTGCCATGTTACTCCCTGAGCCAGATTAAGAATGGAAGAATGTCTCCTTCCACCCTCATTGTGACAACAGCTGACCTGTTCTTTCCATCCCAGTCTGAACAGCTTCCTAAAGGAGCGCCTGAGGAGAGGAAGCCGTCCGCTCAGCCTGGAGGCAGGAAGTGAGTAAATGAAGTCCATGAAAAATACATTTACAGGGGAAATGTGGATAATGACCAGCGTTAAGGAATGAAGTGAATGAAGTGTGAACTTCTAATGTCTCCTAAGATTCTGCTGGTGTCCAGGTTGGTTCAAGTAGTTGACTTTGTGGTGCGTTCAGGTGCTGCCCGGTGTTCCTGGGTGGGAGTTCTGTCACCAACGGAGTTGGAACGACCACGTCCAAGAGGTGGGAATCGATCACTCGCTCCTCCTCACTGTCCTAGCTGTGGTCTGCAGCCAGGCACAGCTCTGTCACTGCTCCTGGCACAGGCTCCTGGTCTACATCTGTTCAGATCAGTGACTCCGGAAACAAAAGAGGAACTAGGATTAAACCTGTTTTCATCTGTTAGATACCGACCCAACCAAGGATGCTTTACATCAATACATCTCAATCCATTTGCACAGCACACCTCAGAGGATCTACATTTCACTGTTCTGTAACGGAGCAGGAGAGACAGCAGCAAAGTGACTCAAAACAATGAGCCTTTTAGCACATTGACCCTTAGAGGATGTTGGGGTAATGTTAATCTGTAGTATTCTCATAGCAGCGTTATGACATGTGTTCCACATGCTGAACATCCTGGGTGGAACAGACAGGAGGACACCTGAGGGTCTGTCCTGGGATGTGGATGTCTGAGGTGTGTGTGTTCCAGGTCATGTGACCAGCTCAGGTGTACGTCCTGTGACTTCCGGGTGCTGATGTTTGATGACTGGGAGTGGGAGCCGTCCTGTGATTACCTGTTCCTCAGGTGAGTCTAACGTACAGCAGCACAGTGGAACTCAGAAAGAGGCAATGGAGAGGTTTATCTCTCAGCCTGCTATTGGTAACTGATCTGGAGCCAGTGAGGAGGCTCAGGTGGTGTTTCCCAGAGTGGGCAGTAGGTGGCAGTGCAGCGCTGCCAGGCTTCCTCCAGGTGGATTACTTATAAGTCTAAGTCACAACTGATTTCCTTTTACTTTTAGTCCCTGTGTAAATAATACATTAGGTCACATTAAGTAGCATAGATAACTCAACATAGATGTGGCACCACACTGACGTTACAATGTGAACAGCTAGGCAAGAAAATCCTGCAAACTCCTTAAATCTGGAGAGTAATCCCTCCTCTCTGTGCTTCTCTGCTCTGTGAGTAGATGAATTACATTTCTATTCATCAATCTAATATCCATTATATTGTTTTATTCTCATATTATTATAGTTGTTTATTTGTTTGTTTGTTTGTTTGTAACCACACTGGGGACAAGATGAATCAATCTGAGTAAATGTAAGTTTTAAATGATTCAGCTGAAGGAAGGCCCATAGGAAACGACCAGTCTGGATGTGTCAGTGTGAGGACGAGTCCGTCCTACTGAAGAGAAGGAGTCCTGGAACATGGTGTTGAGAGAGGAGTGGGAACGCTGTGTTTCCTCTCTGATTTCTGAGCGACTTTACAGGTTGCTGATGAAGAGGATGATGTGATGAAGGCGTCGTCAACAACACCCAGAGCTCAAAGTTAACAGAGGAGATAAACAAGCCTCGCTTTTTTAAAAGAACAACTCCTCCATCTGTCTCGCCTTCTCACTCTGTCTCTGACAAGAACACACACACACACACACACACACACACACACACACACACAGACGTGGAACCAGAGCCCATAGCTTCTATGTTAAGGTGAACAGGAGGAGCTCTGTGTTCAGTGGTTGCAGGTCTGGTTGGGGTGCAGTTTGTCCCTGGCTGTTCAGTGTGTTTGACCGTACTGTTGTGTCGGGGTTTTGTTTGATTCCTTTGCTCTCGTGTTCCTTCTGTCCTCGCCCTGCTGCCTTTCTGTCTCTTTCCACTCAAAGTGGATTTGTGAATAGTTTGTGGAATCAGACGAACCAGGTGTGAGTCTCCAGCTGTGACTGGAGAAACAGCTCCGCTCTGGACTCATCACGCCCACATCGTCAGCAGCTCAACGTTCAGCCGCTGCTTCCACCAGAACACAACAGACGCTGAGTTCAGTGAGCGACAGGCTCACAGCCTTTGATCGAGGCTCTTAGTTAAACCTCTTAATTAGGAAAACAACATCAAATAATAACAAAGGCGTGGGAGGTTTCAGCACTGGATGTACAGTGTCTAGTAAGACAAAGAGTAGAAACATTAAAAGGTAACAGAGAGGGAGAGGATGGAGAAGGTAAGAAGGAACAAACTGTACAGAGCAATAAACAGTCTGAGCAAACAGGAAACCAGTAACTCAGCACCAGCACTTCAGCTCCGCATCCCAGTCCCTGAAAGGAACGACTCCACGCTGAAGGAACTGGAACGGTTCCTCCTGCTCTCTATGAGCTCTGCTTCCATCAGAGCTCTACATCCTGTTTGTACCTGTGGCAATTCACACTCTGGTCCTGCTCAGATCTGGCTCCTTTCATGCTGATCTGGCAACCACACTTAGGTTGTCTCTGCTGCCACTCACATCCCGTCTGTCTGCTCAGGAACAACGTTCCGGACCGTCAGAAGCTCCGAGCTAAGCTGAGGAGGAGCCGAGGTGTCCGGGCCTACGCCTGCCAGTGCAGCTGGTTCTCCAGCCGAGAGCCCACCGACCTGCAGCTGCAGCCACAGCTACGATGGGTGTGTGGGAGGCACCCGGCCTGACACACACACACACACACACTCTCACACACACACACACACACGCCTGAGGCAGTGATTCCTCAACAACGGACAAAAGGAGGTGATAAAAACTCTGATGCGTTGGAGGAGCTGCTGATGATGCAGATCCAGGATGGAAGCAAACTCTCGCTCTCTCTCAGCGAGGGGAGTTCAGAGTCTCTAGACTTTAGTTCCTGGATTGTTGGAGAACCTGGGACCCACGCAGACACAAGGAGATGATGTCTGGGACCAAGACACGAACCAGTGACCTTCTGACTGTAAATAATTGACTCATTGTAGTAAAAGTATTAAAGGAGACCTGGAATAGAAAACACTTTCACCTTGGTTTTGTCAATTGTCACCAGTCTGTTAACCAGAGAAGTTCAGCAGCTCCTGGAACATCCTCACATTCTTCTTCAGAGTCTAAGAGCAGCTAAGACCTGTGAATCTGTGTAAAGAGAATAAAGAAACAAGAATATATTCACATTGAAGAAGCTGAGACAAGAGGATCATGACAATCTCAAAAATCATTCTGAAAATGTGTGCTAATACTTTTGTTTGTTAGTGGAGTAATAGTTGGTGAGTTGTGGCAGCTCTAACTGGGGTTGGTTTCTGGGCTGATGGATGAATTCATGTCCTGAATCTGAGAGGAGAGAGACGGACGAGTGACTCAGAGTGAGAGACAGCAGCAGGAGCAGAGGAGGAGGAGGAGGAGGAAACAGGTGCGGTGCTGGAGCCCTGCTCAGTGTGGGAGGCCTGGAGTTGACCTGTCACTCAGGGTCTTGTATTGTGTTCACACATTTCTGTTTGGTTGGTTAACTTATACAATAGCTTCTCTCACCAGTTCTCCTGTCTAAACTTTCAATCATTGTTACGACTGTAGACTTGTGTTATTTAACGCTAACGTTGTTGACCTGTATCGTTGAGCCTCGGTACCAGCAGGAGGCCGCAGGGGGCGCTGTGACGTCACCGAGTCAGCGCAGAGGAGGAAGAAGAAGAAGCTGAGACGATGGAGGAGCTGCAGGATGGAGACGAGTTGGACGACTGGTTCCTGGAGTCTCTGAAAACGTGAGGGCACTGTAAACTGGAAGCTCTGGGAGCTGTGGGTGTGGAGACTGGGAGGGTCGCAGCACAGACCGTTTATAGAAGATGAGTTGGAAGGTTTGGAGCCCGCGGCGGAAGCTGGAGGACGGAGCTCCGTCCAGAAAGTAGCCGAGTTAACTTGTGCAGACTTGAGCTCGGCTCAGTGAGTCTGCTCCAGCCTGGGAGCTTCTCCTCTGACTCTCAGCGTCAGTGAGCAGAGTTCGGCTGGTTCTGCAGTCTATCTTCTCAGGTGGATTCAGGTGATTCCAGGAGCCCAGCTGTTCAGGAGTTCAGGCAGAAGTTCGCTGGTCTGGTAGTGTTTAAAGCCTGATGTCAGAGTAGGAGAGATGTCAGGGTAGACAAA
Source organism: Karalla daura (assembly GCA_029224185.1). Classification (NCBI taxonomy): domain Eukaryota; kingdom Metazoa; phylum Chordata; class Actinopteri; order Chaetodontiformes; family Leiognathidae; genus Karalla; species Karalla daura. The sequence continues at coordinate 1,133,118 of CM055191.1, read as the reverse complement.
CAAAATGTAAACACTGAACACTGAATCTGCAGCTTCATCTGGTCCTCTGGGTACAGACCCCCCCCCCCCCTCCTCATCCTCCTCCTGGAGCATGCTGAGATGTTCCCAGTCCCAGATAGACCTGATGGAACACCACATCATCCTGAGCCTCTCCTAAACGTCTCCTATCTCCTGCTCCATCTTCCCCTGAATTCTTAACCAGGGTGCAGCATGATCTATGATTTAGGTTCACTGCTTTTACACTGTGTGTGTGTGTGTGTGTGTGTGTGTGTGTGTGTGTGTGTGTGTTTGTATCTCTCCAGTTACAAAGATCTGTATGTGTATCAGCTGGAGAGTCCAACGCAGGTCATTGAATGGACATCAGGGACAAGTGAGACACACGCGCGTTTACATCATGTAACATATATCATGTAATATATCATTTAACTTAACTTTTAAGTGAAATTGAAAGTATCACGTCATTATTCATATGATTTAATGGATAAAACTCAAGCAGAAACAGTTAAACAATAACACACTGACAGGAATCGAATGAGAAGACACAACACAAACAAATCCAAGGAATAAACAAGCTAAAGGAAGAAATCTGTTTCTAAACCACAGCTGAATGCTCCACCATCACTGCCCTCCGGCTCTGATAGGTCTCCTAATCTTCCTCTGAGATGCTCAGAAGCTCTGCTCCACAGGTCCTAGAGTCCAGCAGACACAGTCACATGGCCCTGTGTGTGTTTCCTCCACAGCTGTGTGTGTGGCTGGAAGCTCCTCGTCCAGGAATGAGATCCTGGAGCTGCGTCTGCCTCTCCGACTGTTCACTGAGCACAACAAGGTCGCACACACACACACACACACAGGTCTGACAAAGACGAGGTGGAGGTCTCATTCTGTGTGTGTGTGTGTGTTGTGTTTAGGGTCTGTGTGCAGAGCGGGATTTCAGAGTTGTCCACGGAGGCTTCACTGACGCTCCAGTTCACTGCCTCAGACACATCCCAGGAACCAGGTCCATCTTACCTCCATCTTACCTCCACCACACCTCCATCACACCTCCACCACACCTCCACCACACCTCCACCACACCTCCATCACACCTCCACCACACCTCCACCACACCTCCATCACACCTTCACCACACCTCCACCACACCTCCACCACACCTCCATCACACCTCCACCACACCTCCACCACACCTCCATCACACCTCCACCACACCTCCACCAGACCTCCATAACACCTCCACCAGACCTCCATAACACCTCCACCACACCTCCATCACACCTCCACCACACCTCCACCACATCTTCATAACACCTCTACCACACCTCCATCACATCTCCACCACACCTCCACCAGACCTCCAGCACACCTCCAGCACACCTCCACCACACTTCCATCACACCTCCACCACACCTCCACCAGACCTCCATCACACCTTCATCACACCGTCAAAACACCATCACCAGACCTTCACCAGACTTCCATCACCTCACCACACTCATCCTCTACATATAGCAGTTCTATCTCCACATTTCTGTTCATGTTTGCGGTTCTTCAGTCTGAGCTGCTCTCTGCCTGTTTCTCCTCCAGATGTTTAGTCTCCAGTGATGGGAGGAGCTCAGAGCTGCAGCTGTGGGAGCTGGGAGGAGATGATAGTGGTGAGGACCAAACACACAGAGGAGAGCTGGCTGCTTTCATGCTGATCTGGCACCCACACATACTGTAGACTTCACTCTGGTTGGAGGGGGTGGAGTCACATCACGTCTCCAGACACTCACGTTTGTGAGGACAAGGACGAGATGATGTTTCAGTTCTTCTCAACATCTCTCCAACATCTCTCAAGACCTTCTGACTGCAGGGAGGCGTTCCTCTCATATCTGTGTCTCCTCCAGATGTGATCAGGGCAGCAGGAAGTGTGCCAGCTGGTCCCAGCATTCCCAGTGTGTCCAGCGTTCCCAGGATGGCAGCTCGTCTCAGCTCGGAGCCACAGCTCCTCCACGGAGCCTGCAGCCGGGACGTGAGGCTGACGCAGCTCAGCTCAGCTCAGACGCTCTACTCACTGGGTGAGACAGGCTGGACCAGCAGCTCCAGCTCCACCTTCAGCTCCAGTTTCACCTTCAGCTCCAGTTTCACCTTCAGCTCCAGTTTCACCTTCAGCCCCACCTTCACATTCACATTCACATTCACCTTCAGCTGCAGCTCCAGCTCCAGCTCCAGCTCCAGCTTCACCTTCAGCTCCAGCTTCACCTTCACATTCACCTTCAGCTTCACCTTCACATCCACCTTCAGCTTCAGCTCCGATGATATCGAATCATTCAGCTGTGTCTCCTGGACCTTCATCCTCTCCAGAGTGAGATGTTTCAGCTGTTTGTGGTTCTGCTCCTCAGACGGTGGATCTCTGGACCCTCTCAGCTGCCTCCAGTTCCTGACTGACTCGGTTTTCCTGGCCGGCTGCTCCAGCGGGAACGTTTACGTGGCAGACGTCCGTTCTCCTGCTGCTCCTCAGCTGTGGGCTCCTCCCACCTCCTCCTCTGGAGAAAGTACATCCCCCTGGTGGACGGCCGCCTGCCCGGCGCCCTCTGCAGGCGACTGCAGCATCCTGAGGCTCAGCTCCACTGGACTCGCCGTGGTGTCAGACCTGAGGAATGTGGGCGGAGCTATCAGCCAGGCCCGGCTGGACGGCCAATCACAGCGCGGCAGCAGTAACGAGCTGCAGCTCGTTAGCGTCTCCTGGGCTCCGACGCTCCCCGGCTGCTTCTCCGTCTCAGGTCAGACCGGTTCCTGGGTTCTAGACGAGAGGACGCAGCTCTGGGTCCACAGGGTCAGTGGCAGGAGCAGCAGCTCAGCTTAGCTTAGCTTAGCTTAGCTTAGCTTATTGTTTAGTTAAGGCAAGGCTTAGCTTAGCTTAGCTTAGCTTATTGTTTAGTTAAGGCAAGGCTAGTTACTTAGTACACAAGGCAATTCATAGTGTTCTACAGAAGCTAGGAAATATATTTCAAATATTGGAAAATCAAAAGAGAATCAATTAAAAAGTCAATTATTGCCTTTATTCAATCTCTAAACAATTAGAGATTGAAAAACAAAATAAGTCGGTACTTGATGAGGCATTTGTCTAGAAATCAATGAAACATAAAAATACAAATTAAAACCATGAGAACAAGCAGGTGGTAAACTGACCTGGGTTCTACTGGCACCGTAGCTGCAGGAAACTGTTTTCAGCCTCATTGAAATGAACAGGTAATAATAATGAATTTTACTTATTTTGCACTTAATATTTGAAGCTTGAGGCTTCATTGATTATAACTGCTAATTGTAAGTGCTATGAGGTTATACAACATCAGTCGTAGTATTCTTATTGTGATTGGTCAGTGCCATGTTGTCATTGCCTGTGTGGACCACTAGAGGTGCTGTATCCTTCAGCATGGTGCTGCTCTTCCTCAGGCTTCTCCAGCGCTGTTGTTCAGATCTATGACGCAGCGGCGTGGACGATGACATCACAGGAAGTGAAGCCACTGTTTGAGCATCGAGGTCACGAGGTCTCGTCTGATGGCCACGCCCACCTCCTAGTCTCCGCCCACGTCTGGCACCCAGACAGACCCCGCACCCTGCTGTCAGCCGCCACCGATGGCTCCGTCCACGTCTGGGACTGGGTGGACCAATCAGGAGGCAGCTGAGGGTCAGCTGATGCAGGTCAGGAAAAAATGTCACATGTCACATGACCAGAGAGACACGGTCACGTGTAGTCGTGTGAGGTCGTGGCGTGTCGCACAAAGACAGTGTCACGTTAAGATTTCGTTGCCACAACATGCATCTGAAGCCTGAATAGCAGGGCAGACGGCCAATCAGAGTGAAGCCTACATCTGGTTGCCAGATTAGCATGAAAGGAGAGAGAGTAATATTCCCACAGCTACAAACAGGATTGTAGAATAGACTGAAGCAGAGCTCATAGCTTCTATGTTACCGAGAGAAGAGGAGGAACATTCCACCCAACTGTCCTTTGTTTTCAGCTTTCAGTTCTTTGTTTTCAGCTCTGATTTCTCAGATTCCTCTGATTGTTTTGGATTCGTCTGATTTTTCTGATTTCTGAACCTTGTTTTCCTCCAGAGGCTCTGTGTGGAGGCGGCGCTGGGGTTGAGAGCGTTGCTGGAGCTTCAGGATGTTGTGGACAAAGATCTGAGCGGAGACGTGAGCAGACTGGAGCGACACCGAGAGGCTGCCGCCCCCTGCTGGCCGGAGGCAGCACAGCAGTGACAGACAGACCAAGACTGAATCACTGGACAAAGAAGAGCCAGAAAAATAGCCTGGAAAAGTCCTGGAATTCATGGAATCTCACTTGATAACAGTTAGCAATAACAACCTGTGTGTGATTTAAAGTTGAGAGTAAAGATTCAACATCTGATCTGATCAGCTGCGTCTACCTCAGGTCACATATGATACATACAGACTCATAAAGATCCAGACCAGGTGGAGTGGACCGATGGCTCAGGTGATCGGAGGTGTAAACACATCGCTGACCTGATGTAAACATGGCTGCCTTTCCAGTGTTGGCTTAAAGAAATGTTTTATTAGAAAATAAAGTCATCAGGCCTGTTTACCGGCACTCCCACTGTTGTTTCCTCCTTTCTCTCATGCAGGCTGATGTTTTACAGCTCATGTGTAGTCATGGAAACCTGCTGACAAGTCCTGGAAAGGTCCTGGAAACTGGTTGGTTAAAATGTCTTTAAAGCTCAGAGAAGACGTGTTTTACCGTTATTTAACCGTTATTTTACCGTTATTTTACCATTATTTTACCATTATTTTACCGTTATTTTACCGTTATTTTACCGTTATTTCACGTTTTTTCACTTTGTCGCTGTTTTCCATCGTCGTGCTTCTCCAGGACCTGAAGCGAGGTCCGTGGTCCTCAGGGTTTCTTCTCCACTCTGTGGAAACGGATCAAAGGCCTTCCCCCAGTCTGAGGCTGAAGATCACCTTCTATGATGAACCTTTCTTTACTTTGTAATTATTATTTCACTAGAGGAACCACGGGTCTGTGCTGACAGCTGGAGGTCAGCGTGCAGCCAGGGTCAACCTGGTTCCTCAGCTTCATGTCCCGTTCAGCACCTCATGCTGAAGAACGTTGTTTCTTCTTCACCTGCTGGTGTTGGTCCAGTCAGACGTGACGTAACGTTTCCTCTCACTCTGTAGTTTTTAGTTTCTGGAACCTGAAAACCTCTGAGGGTCTCCAGCAGCACGTCCAGGAAGGTCCACGTTACGCAACCTGGTAGTGTGACTTTCCTGTCACACGTCCTGAAGAAGACGTCCTCTCTCCCCTCCTCCTCTCTGCGTCAGTCGGCTCAAGGTGACACTTCTGTCCTCGATAGATCTTAATGTTCCTATTTTCTGTTTATTTTTTCTGAAGTGAAAAAAAAACCTTCTGACCCTGAACTGAAGTCAGTGAAAGATGCTGCTTGTCTCTGTGTGTTCTCTGTGTTGGACATCTGTTCTCTGTGAGATCTGGTTCAATCCCAGTCGGTTGTACTTCATGGATGTATGTATGTATGTACGTATATATGTATGCATGTATGGATGAATGGTTGTATGTATGTATGTATGCATGCATGTTTGTAAAAAATAAAAAATATAAAAATGTATGTATGTATGTATGTATGTATGCATGTTTGTAAAAAATAAAAAATATAAAAATGTATGTATGTATGTATGTATGTAAAATTGTAAAAATATAATAATGTATGTATGTATGTATATATGAATGTAAAAAATATATATATAAAAATGTATTTATGTATGTAAAAATGTAAAAGTGTAAAAATGAATGTAAAAATATACAAATGTGTGTATGTATGTATGTATGCATGTATGCATGTATGTAAAAATGTAAAAATGTAAAAATGTAAAAATGTAAAACTGTTAAAAAATAAAAAAAATATAAAAATGTATTTATGTATGTAAAAGTGTAAAAATGAATGTAAAAATATACAAATGTATGTATGTATGCATGTATGTATGTATGTAAAAATGTAAAAATGTAAAACTGTGAAAACACAAAAATGTATATATGTATGTATGCATGTATGTATGAATGTAAAAAATATAAAAATGTATGTATGTATGTATTTACGTATGCATGTATGTATGTGAGTAAAAATGTAAAAATGTAAAACTTTATGTATGTATGTATGTATGTATGTATCTAAAAGTGTAAAAATCTATGTAAAAGTATAAAAATGAATGTATGTATATATGTATATGTGTATTCATTTATGTATGTATGCATGTTTGTAAAAATGTATGTATGTATGTATGAATGTATGTATGTATGTATGTGTGCATGTATGTATGTATGTAAGTATGTAATTTTGTATGTATGGATGTATGGACGAATGGTTGTATGAATATATGTTTGTATGTATGTATGTAAAAATGTGTAAAAATGTAAAAATGCAAAAATATTAAAATGTATGTATGTATGTATGTATGTATGTGAGTAAAAATGTAAAAATGTAAAACTTTACGTACGTATGTATGTATGTATGTATGTATGTATGTATGTATGTATGTATGTATGTATGTATGTATGTATGTATGCATGTATGTATGTATGTATGTATGTATGTATGTATGTATGTATGTATGTATGTATGTATGTATGTATGTATGTATGTATGTATGTATGTATGTATGTATGTGAGTAAAAATGTAAAAATGTAAAACTTAACTTATGTATGTATGTATGCAAGTATGTAAGTATGTAAGTATGTAAGTATGTATGTATGTATGTATGTATGTATGTATGTATGTATGTATGTATGTATGTATGTATGTATGCATGTATGTATGCATGTATGTATGTATGTATGTATGTGTGTGAGTGAAAATGTAAAAATGTAAAACTTATGTATGTATGCAAGTATGCAAGTACGTATGTATGTATGTATGTATGTATGTATGTATGTATGTATGTATGTATGTATGTATGTATGTATGTATGTAAAAGTGTAAAAGTGTAAAAATACATGTAAAAATATAAAAATGAATGTATATATGTATGTGTGTATTCATTCATGTATGTATGCATGTTTGTAAAAATACATGTATGTATGTATGTATGTATGTATGTATGTATGTATGTATGTAAAAGTGTAAAAGTGTAAAAGTGTAAAAGTGTAAAAGTGTAAAA
>CM055191.1:1120947-1123447 GCA_029224185.1 Karalla daura | reverse complement strand
TGTATGTATGTATGTGAGTAAAAATGTAAAAATGTAAAACTTACCTTATGTATGTATGTATGTAAGTATGTATGTATGTATGTATGTATGTATGTATGTATGTATGTATGTATGTATGTATGTATGCATGTATGTATGTATGTATATATGGATGCATGTATGGATGTATGTATGTATGTATGGGTGGGTGTATGTATGGATGCATGTATGCATGTATGTATGCATGCATGCATGCATGTATGTATGTTTGTATGGATGGATGTATGTATGTATGTCTGTATGTATGTATGTATGCATGTATGTAATTAAGTATGTAGTTACGTATGTATGTATGTATGTATGTATATATGGATGCATGTATGGATGTATGTATGGATGTATGTATGTATGTCTGTATGTATGTATGTATGTACGTATGTATGTATGCATGTATGTATGTATGTATGTATGGATGCATGTATGCATGTATGTATGCATGCATGCATTCATGCATGTATGTATGTATGTTTGTATGGATGTATGTATGTATGTCTGTATGTATGTATGTATGTATGCAAGTATGTAAGTATGTATGTATGCAAGTATGTAAGTATGTATGTATGTATGTATGTATGTATGCATGTATGTATGTATGTATGTATGTAGTAAAAAATGTAAAAATGTAAAGCTTTACGTAAGTATGTATGTAAGTATGTATATATGTATGTATGCCAGTTTGTAAAAATATAAACATAAAAATGTATGTATGTATGTATGTATGTATGTATGTATGTATGTGAGTAAAAATGTAAAAATGTAAAACTTACCTTATGTATGTATGTATGTAAGTATGTATGTATGTATGTATGTATGTATGTATGTATGTATGCATGTATGTATGTATGTATGTATGTATGTATATATGGATGCATGTATGGATGTATGTATGTATGCATGGGTGGGTGTATGTATGGATGCATGTATGCATGTATGTATGCATGCATGCATGCATGTATGTATGTTTGTATGGATGGATGTATGTATGTATGTCTGTATGTATGTATGTATGCATGTATGTAATTAAGTATGTAGTTACGTATGTATGTATGTATGTATATATGGATGCATGTATGGATGTATGTATGGATGTATGTATGTATGTCTGTATGTATGTATGTATGTACGTATGTATGTATGCATGTATGTATGTATGTATGTATGTATGTATGTATGTATGTATGTATGGATGCATGTATGCATGTATGTATGCATGCATGCATTCATGCATGTATGTATGTTTGTATGGATGTATGTATGTATGTATGTATGTATGTATGCAAGTATGTAAGTATGTAAGTATGTATGTATGTATGTATGTATGTATGTATGTATGTATGTATGTATGTATGTATGTATGTGAGTAAAAATGTAAAAATGTAAAACTTAACTTATGTATGTATGTATGCAAGTATGTAAGTATGTATGTATGTATGTATGTATGTATGCATGTATGTATGTATGTAAAAGTGTAAAAGTGTAAAAATATATGTAAAAATATAAAAATGAATGTATATATGTATGTGTGTATTCATTCATGTATGTATGCATGTTTGTAAAAATGTATGTATGTATGTATGTATGTATGTATGTATGTATGTATGTATGTATGTATGTATGTATGTATGTATGAATGTATGTATGTATGTATGTATGTATGTATGTATGCATGCATGTATGTATGTATGTATGTATGTATGTATGTGAGTAAAATGTAAAAATGTAAAACTTTACATAGGTATGTATGTATGTATGTATGTATGTATGTATGTATGTATGTATGTGAGTAAAAAATGTAAAAATGTAAAAATGTAAAGCTTTACGTAAGTATGTATGTAAGTATGTATATATGTATGTATGCCAGTTTTTAAAAATATAAACATAAAAATGTATGTATGTATGTATGTATGTAAAAGTGTAAAAGTGTAAAAATACATGTAAAAATATAAAAATGAATGTATATATGTATGTGTGTATTCATTTATGTATGTATGCATGTTTGTAAAAATGTATGTATGTATGTATGTGAGTAAAAATGTAAAAATGTAAAACTTTACATATGTATGTATGTATGTATGTATGTATGTATGTATGTAGGTATGTAGGTATGTATGTATGTATGTATTTATGCATGTATGTATGTATGTGAGTAAAAATGTAAAAATGTAAAACTTAACTTATGTATGTATGTATGTATGTATGTATGTATGTATGTATGTATGTATGTATGTATGTATGTATGTATGTATGTATGTATGTATGTATGTATGCAAAAGTGTAAAAATGTAAAAGTGTAAAAATATATGTAAAAATATAAAAATGAATGTATATTTGTATGTGTGTATTCATTTATGTATGTATGCATGTTTGTAAAAATGTATGTATGTATGCATGCATGTATGCATGTATGCATGTATGTATGTATGCATGCATGCATGTATGTATGTATGTATGTATGTATGTA
>CM055191.1:1080947-1115947 GCA_029224185.1 Karalla daura | reverse complement strand
ATGTATATATGGATGCATGTATGGATGTATGTATGTATGTATGGGTGGGTGTATGTATGGATGCATGTATGCATGTATGTATGCATGCATGCATGCATGTATGTATGTTTGTATGGATGGATGTATGTATGTATGTCTGTATGTATGTATGTATGTATGCATGTATGTAATTAAGTATGTAGTTACGTATGTATGTATGTATGTATGTATATATGGATGCATGTATGGATGTATGTATGGATGTATGTATGTATGTCTGTATGTATGTATGTATGTACGTATGTATGTATGCATGTATGCATGTATGTATGTATGGATGCATGTATGCATGTATGTATGCATGCATGCATTCATGCATGTATGTATGTATGTTTGTATGGATGTATGTATGTATGTCTGTATGTATGTATGTATGTATGCAAGTATGTAAGTATGTATGTATGTATGTATGTATGTATGTATGTATGTATGTATGTCGTAAAAAATGCAAAAATGTAAAGCTTTACGTAAGTATGTATGTAAGTATGTATATATGTATGTATGCCAGTTTGTAAAAATATAAACATAAAAATGTATGTATGTATGTATGTATGTATGTATGTATGTATGTATGTATGTATGTATGTATGTATGTATGTATGTATGTATGTGAGTAAAAATGTAAAAATGTAAAACTTACCTTATGTATGTATGTATGTAAGTATGTATGTATGTATGTATGTATGCATGTATGTATGTATGTATGTATGTATGTATGCATGTATGTATGTATGTATGTATGTATGTATATATGGATGCATGTATGGATGTATGTATGTATGCATGGGTGGGTGTATGTATGGATGCATGTATGCATGTATGTATGCATGCATGCATGCATGTATGTATGTTTGTATGGATGGATGTATGTATGTATGTCTGTATGTATGTATGTATGCATGTATGTAATTAAGTATGTAGTTACGTATGTATGTATGTATGTATATATGGATGCATGTATGGATGTATGTATGGATGTATGTATGTATGTCTGTATGTATGTATGTATGTACGTATGTATGTATGCATGTATGTATGTATGTATGTATGTATGTATGTATGGATGCATGTATGCATGTATGTATGCATGCATGCATTCATGCATGTATGTATGTTTGTATGGATGTATGTATGTATGTATGTATGTATGTATGCAAGTATGTAAGTATGTAAGTATGTATGTATGTATGTATGTATGTATGTATGTATGTATGTGAGTAAAAATGTAAAAATGTAAAACTTAACTTATGTATGTATGTATGCAAGTATGTAAGTATGTATGTATGTATGTATGTATGCATGTATGTATGTATGTAAAAGTGTAAAAGTGTAAAAATATATGTAAAAATATAAAAATGAATGTATATATGTATGTGTGTATTCATTCATGTATGTATGCATGTTTGTAAAAATGTATGTATGTATGTATGTATGTATGTATGTATGTATGTATGTATGTATGTATGTATGCATGCATGTATGTATGTATGTATGTATGTATGTATGTATGTATGTATGTATGTATGTATGTATGTATGTGAGTAAAATGTAAAAATGTAAAACTTTACATAGGTATGTATGTATGTATGTATGTATGTATGTATGTGAGTAAAAAATGTAAAAATGTAAAAATGTAAAGCTTTACGTAAGTATGTATGTAAGTATGTATATATGTATGTATGCCAGTTTGTAAAAATATAAACATAAAAATGTATGTATGTATGTATGTATGTAAAAGTGTAAAAGTGTAAAAATACATGTAAAAATATAAAAATGAATGTATATATGTATGTATTCATTTATGTATGTATGCATGTTTGTAAAAATGTATGTATGTATGTATGTATGTGAGTAAAAATGTAAAACTTTACATATGTATGTATGTATGTATGTATGTATGTAGGTATGTAGGTATGTAGGTATGTATGTATGTATGTATGTATGTATTTATGCATGTATGTATGTATGTGAGTAAAAATGTAAAAATGTAAAACTTAACTTATGTATGTATGTATGTATGTATGTATGTATGTATGTATGTATGTATGTATGTATGTATGTATGTATGTATGTATGTAAAAGTGTAAAAATGTAAAAGTGTAAAAATATATGTAAAAATATAAAAATGAATGTATATTTGTATGTGTGTATTCATTTATGTATGTATGCATGTTTATAAAAATGTATGTATGTATGCATGCATGTATGTATGTATGTATGTATGTATGCATGTATGTATGTATGTATGTATGTATATATGGATGCATGTATGGATGTATGTATGTATGCATGGGTGGGTGTATGTATGGATGCATGTATGCATGTATGTATGCATGCATGCATGCATGTATGTATGTTTGTATGGATGGATGTATGTATGTATGTCTGTATGTATGTATGTATGCATGTATGTAATTAAGTATGTAGTTACGTATGTATGTATGGATGTATGTATGTATGTATGGGTGGGTGTATGTATGGATGCATGTATGCATGTATGTATGCATGCATGCATTCATGCATGTATGTATGTTTGTATGGATGTATGTATGTATGTCTGTATGTATGTATGTATGTACGTATGTATGTATCCATGTATGTATGTATGTATGTATGTATGGATGGATGGATGGATGGTTCTAATAATAGCTGAAGTGTTCTGATACGTCATGCATACTGACTACTAGTTATACACATTATTATTGTTGATTTCAGTTGCTATAGTTTTGCTCACCTTTGTATTTTATCACATTCCAGATTATAAATAACAAAATGAGTCCTGATGCATTTCTTTAGCTTTAACCGTAAATCTGGTCCTGCTCCATCCCATAATAACCCTGGTACCATGTGGTCCTGCTCCATCCCATAATAACCCTGGTACCATGTGGTCCTGGTCCTCCACTCTGAGGAAGATGGACGTCCAGAACATAGTTTTCTTAGATCTTTGAATCAGATGTAGAAACAGTTGAGTCTCCTCCTCTGTCCATCTGGTCTGAAGGGAACTGGTCATGTGACCCCTACGACGAGATGTGAACAAAGTTTTTATATTATTGTTTTATTGTTATTATTATTGATGATGTTTACTCACTGGCAGCTACTGGGACCACAGTCCCCAGTTACCTCCTCCAGACTGGACCCCATCAGAAGCTTCAGGTTTTGTGTTCTGGGAGCCGTGGAGCCGACTCGCTGCAGAGGCAGGAGGAGGAACTCCGCTGTCTGCTCAGAGGGAGTTATAAATACACAGAGCTCCAGGATGAACCGGCTCACCTGCACGTCAGTCAGTCTCCAGCCTGGCTGGGGGCGGGGGGGGGCGGGGGGGGGGATGCCTGAACGTCACTCACTGTGACTGACAGCAGATAATGGAGGAGATAATGGAGATAATCACCAGCTCCATCCTGCTGCTGGTGCTGGACCACTGCTGCAGGTCAGCCTGGTTCCTTCTGATGCCTCCACACCTCCTCCACTCTTCCACTCCTCCTCCACACCTCAGCCTCTCCAGAAGTCTTCTCCAATCAGCTTCTTGATCTTCTGCTCGTCTCTGGTGACTAATTGTTCTAACGAGCGGCTCGTCTGGTCTGTTCTGAGATCATTCCTTCATGTCTGGATGTTGATTGGACATCTGGAGATGTTTCCTCTGCTCCCAGGCTGAGGAGACTGAACCACGTCATCTAACTCCTCCTCCACTTTAGTTTCCTTTTAGAACGTGTTCTACAGCAGATAGTTACCGTCACTACCACCAAACTGGTGATGATCCAATGTAGTCCTGTTCTGTAGTACTACAGTGGTACTACACTACTGTAGTACTACAGTGGTACTACAGGACTGTAGTACTACAGTGGTACTACAGGACTGTAGTACTACAGTGGTACTACAGTCCTGTAGTACTACAGTGGTACTACAGGACTGTAGTACTACAGTGGTACTACAGGACTGTAGTACTACAGTGGTACTACAGTCCTGTAGTACTACAGTGGTACTACAGTCCTGTAGTACTACAGTGGTACTACAGTCCTGTAGTACTACAGTGGTACTACAGTCCTGTAGTACTACAGTGGTACTACAGTCCTGTAGTACTACAGTGGTACTACAGTCCTGTAGTACTACAGTGGTACTACAGTCCTGTAGTACTACAGTGGTACTACAGTAGTGTAGTACCACTGTAGTACTACAGTCCTGTAGTACGACAGTGGTACTACAGTAGCGTAGTACTACAGTGGTACTACAGTCCTGTAGTACTACAGTGGCGTAGTACTACTGTAGTACTACAGTAGTGTAGTACTACAGTGGTACTACAGTCCTGTAGTACTACAGTGGTACTACAGTCCTGTAGTACTACAGTGGTACTACAGTAGCGTAGGTACTACAGTGGTACTACAGTAGCATAGTACTACAGTGGTACTACACTACTGTAGTACTACAGTGGTACTACAGTAGTGTAGGTACTACAGTGGTACTACAGTAGCGTAGTACTACAGTGGTACTACAGTAGCATAGTACTACAGTGGTACTACAGTCCTGTAGTACTACAGTGGTACTACAGTACTGAAGTACTGAAGTCGAGGACTGATTGAAACACTGCCTGCATGCAGAGCTTCAGTCCAGATTGTGTATTTGTATTTTATTGTTTTTGTTGTCTGTAAACAAACAGCTGCTACAGGTCTGCATTTAGAAACATGGTGACGTCATTTAAAGGGTTAAAACCTCAACGTGTCTGAATGTTTGATGTGGACAGTCAGCTGATGGAGATGAACAACAGATCAATGTTGATCAGATCTGTTGAGAAACTCTGAATATGATGCAGAGTAACTGGAGGCAAGAGGACAGGACACAGGTCTGTTGAAGCACGTCATCATTTATATATAATATAAACCCTAAAGCTTTCATACTGAATTAGTACTGAACATGATATGCTGGTTACATTCTGATTGGAGCCCTTTTTAGAAGCTTTTAAAAAGAAGAAAAATAACAAAAACAGAAAAGAAAACACCAGGATTTAGAAATCAGACCAACATTAAAACATTAAAATCCATGAGCCAGAGAGGGGCAGGGGGTGGTCCAGCTGCGTCTCCTCCTCAGCTCCATCAGCTTCAGCCTCCTCTGACCTGAGCTCAGCTGCAGGAGGAGGAGGAGGAGGAGCTCAGTGACCTCCAGGTCAGAAGTTCTAACTTAGATCACAGGAGAAGTTCTCAGCTTCTCATGGAACAGAGAGCGAGATGTGAACCTGTCATGATCTGTATTAAAGCTTCATCATGAGGAGGAGGAGGAGGAAAACAACTGAAGACAGAAGCTTCTCCTCAAAGGAGGACAGACGACATCATAGACGCCTCCATCCCTCCCAATGTTCAACGTGACCTTCTGTGTGTGGAGATGAACCAGAGCCTTGTCGGTTCTTCTAAACCAGCTCTGACAGAAGGTTCAGTGTGAGCTGAGGAACCTTCCCAGCTTCAGCTGCTACCATCCAGTCACTGAGCTGGAGACTGAGGAGGAGCAGGAGGAGGCGCAGAGCTGGTGGGAGCAGATCAAGTGAAACCATCAGTATAGAACTAAATCAAACAGAATCGACGGGTTCAGAGGACGAGCTGATTGGTCGCCGTGGCGTAGAGCTGGTCCTGGATCAGAGTCAACTTTGTTACTTTGTTGAGTGCAATCCACAGCAAACCTGCAGGGGGGGGGGGGGGGGGGGGGGGGCAGCTGGTTATAGCTGGTTAGCTGGTTAGTGATCGTTAACACGCTTCTCTCAGCAACGTCAAGTCTTGAAGTGAGATCGACATGAATCCCTTCTTCTCCTCGAGCTCCATCTCACCAGCTTCACTCCAACAGGCTGGAGCGGCTTCACTGACACACACACACACACACACACACACACACACACACACAGATGTACACACCCACCCTGAGACACACACACACATGCACACACATACCCTCAGAGAGCGAGAGAGAGAGAGAGACACACACACACACACACACACACACATACACAGACATGGACAGACATACACCCTGAGAAAGACAGACAGACACACACTCACACTGAGACACACTGTCAATCAATCACTAATCAGTGATCAATCTATTGGTTGTTTCCTCTTTTTTCTTTCTTTCTTCTGAAGATTTCAGAAACCGACCAATCAGACGCCCCCCGTTCAGTGTCCAGTCACATGACCTCACTCACATGATCCTGCAGCAGGAAGGCAGGGGTGCGCTAGGTTAGCGACACAGTGAGTCTGGCCCGGGTGGAGTCAGTGAGGTGAGCTGGATCACAGGAGAACACACACACACACACACACACACACACACACACACACACACACACACACACACACACACACACACACACACACACACACACACACACCCCTAGTCTAGTCCACCTAGCCTGTGGTGGTCTATCTTCTCTCTGCATCTCTGAAGCTTCTCCTCTCCTCCTCCTGACCCTCCTGACCTTTGACCCCCCCCCCCCCGTCTCCTCTGTAGTGCTCCAGACCGTCAGGACTTGTTTGTCTGTCCAGAACGTTCCAGTGAGAGAGAGACGAGCCGGGAAGTGAAACCGGCTCAGGTTTCAGGAAGCTGCTCGCCACCGCTGGCTGAGCTGGTGGAGCGGAGGGAACGTCAGGTTAGAGACGCCTCAGGTTTCACACACACACACACACACACACACACACACACACACACACACACACACACACACACACACACACACACACACACACACACACACACACAGCAGCAAGCCTATTTCACAGTGGACCCGTCATGTGCTTCCTGTTTTGATGGCTGCCTGGACTCAGGGACTGATCCTGTGTGTGTGTGTGTGTGTGTGTGTGTGTGTGTGTGTGTGTGTGTGTGTGTGTGTACAAGGCACAACGTGACGTCACGTAACTTTACGTGAAGGCAAAAGGTTTAGTTATGACTTGGAAGGTATGTGAGGAATAGACACACACACACACACACACACACACACACACTAACACTTGCTGCTGGAGCTGATTTGTCAGAAGCAACTGGCGCCTCATGTCACATTCAACATTTGTGCTGGAGACACGATTAGAAAAGTTTGGGCAGAAAAATCCCCAAAAAGTTTGTTAGAAAGACGCCCTGCATCCTGCTGCTGCATCCTGCTGCTGCATCCTGCTGCTGCAGCTCCAGGATGAACCCTAGAGGAGGGGGAAGGTCCCAGTGGTCCCAGCAGACTCCACCCACTCCTTCCAGTTCAGGGACGTGGAATTAGAAGTTCTGAGGGAGGGGGCGGGGTCTCGTTAGCACCGTCGAGTTGCGTAGTGACTGATCAGGAGTCAGAGTCGCCTGGTCTGGGAACACGCGTCTTCCTGCCCCGACGAGAGGTGGTGATGGGGGTGTGGCCTAGGGCAGATCGGGGGCGGGGCAAGTGTGTCTGCAGGGGAGCAGGACAAGTATGGGAGGGGGTGGGGCCAGGCATGTTAGGGGGCTGGGCAGGAGGCGGGGCCTGGTAGATGTGGGGAGGGAGGCGGGGCGAGGCGGGGTAGGGTGGGGTAGGTATGGTGGGGTAGGGTATGGCGGGGAGGAGCATGGAAGGAGGTGGGGCCCTCCGACCCCTACTGGAGCAGTCCAGTAGAGGGGTCGTGGGCGGGGCAGCCAGACCGGCTCCTCCCTCCCAGGCAGGAGGTGGGACTGGAGGAGCTGTGGGCAGGGCCGGGGGCGGGGCAGGAGGAGTGGGCGGGGCAGTCAGACCGGCTCCTCCCTCCCAGGCAGGAGGTGGGGCTGGAGGAGCTGTGGGCAGGGCCGGGGGCGGGGCGGGGCAGGAGGAGTGGGCGGGGCAGTCGGGCCGGCTCCTCAGTCGCTGCTGTCGTCCTCGTCGTCGTCGTCCGACAGGTTGCTGCTGTTGAACGTGGAGCGGCTGATGGAGTCGGAGCGCGTGCCCAGGCTCCCCGCCGTCAGCTGCACGAAGCAGAACTCGCAGACGCGGACGGGCTTGGACGACTGGCTGGGCAGCAGGAACTTCTTCTCCGAGCACGGGCCGCACACCACGAAGCCGCACTTCCTGCAGTGGTGGCGGCGGCTGACGGGCGTGAACTTGACCTTCTGGCAGCGCATGCACACCGTGGCCTCGGAGTCGGGCACCCAGACGGCGGCGTGCTCGCCCGTCGGGGCTTTGCCGCTCTTCTGCAGCAGGTCGCCCACACACTTCCCGATGTGGCTCATCCACTCGGACTTCTCGTTGGCGGTGGCGGCGTAGACGGCGAAGGACTTGGTGGGCGTCTTGATGAGCCAGCCGTTGCGCAGGTCGCCCTCGTCGGGCACCGTGTCGATGGTGACGCTCTCCAGCGGGATGATGTGCTGCTTGTTGTACTTCTTCTTGTGGATGACGATGTTGCCGTACACCAGGATGTCGTTGAACAGGAAGAACTGCCGCGCTTTGGGCTTCTTGCGGCACAGCTTGGTGAGGACGCCCTCGCCGATCAGCACGCGGCCCGGGATGGCGAGCGGCTGCCCGGCGGCGCCGAAGCAGCCCTCCACCACCGCGATGCGCTTGGAGTTAGCCTCGCTGTTAGCTAGACGGTCCACCATGGTCACCTCACCTGCTGGACACACACAGCGAGCACAGTCACACACCACACTCCACGGCCTGGAGATCACATGGAAGCATGAACTCTGGTCGCACCAGAAGAACCTCAGAGTCTGTTTCTCAGTGCTTTTACGATCCTGTTTGTAGCTGGAAGAATATGTCAGGCTTCACTCGCCATGACACTGAGGAACCAGAGCCTGAGGAGGAGCCTGAGGAGGAGCCTGAGGAGGAACCTGAGGAGGAGCCTGAGGAGGAACCAGAGCCTGAGGAGGAACCTGAGGAGGAACCAGAGCCTGAGGAGGAGCCTGAGGAGGAACCAGAGCCTGAGGAGGAGCCTGAGGAGGAGCCTGAGGAGGAACCAGAGCCTGAGGAGGAACCAGAGCCTGAGGAGGAACCAGAGCCTGAGGAGGAACCAGAGCCTGAGGAGGAACCTGAGGAGGAACCAGGAGCAGAGACAATGACATGCCACCACAAACTACTATCTTCTCCTTCACCTAAAATCCTCAGGTGTCACTTGGTGTGTCTTCTCCTCTAGAAATGTGTAAAACATAAACATCTCAGTAAAAACTATTGATCAACATGTGGAGCAACATGTCAAATGTCTGAAACATTTTTCCGCTGTGTGCTTGTGTTACAAGTTACAACAAGTATTTTCAACTCCTCACTTTAAATGACGGCCTCACAGCCTCATTTGTATTGATCGTCCCTCCAGCCTGGACACGTCCTCTAACTCTGTCTCATCAGCCTGGACACGTCCTCTAACTCTCATCAGCCTGGACACGTCCTCTAACTCTCATCAGCCTGGACACGTCCTCTAACTCTGTCTCATCAGCCTGGACACGTCCTCTAACTCTGTCTCATCAGCCTGGACACGTCCTCTACAAACACTTCCTGTTCAGGCAACAAAAGCTCAAACACTGGTCAGGAAGCAGCAGAGCTGTCACTGTGACCTCTGATGAACTGAGGGACAGGACAGCACAGGACAGGGCAGGGCAGGGCAGGGCAGGACAGGACAGGACAGGACAGGACAGGTCAGGATAGGACAGGACAGCACAGGACAGGTCAGGACAGGTCAGGATAGGACAGCACAGGACAGGTCAGAACAGGTCAGGACAGGTCAGGACAGGACAGCATAGGACAGGTCAGGATAGGACAGCACAAGACAGGACAGGACAGGATAGGACAGGTCAGGATAGGACAGCACAGGACAGGTCAGGATAGGACAGGTCAGGACAGGATAGGACAGGTCAGGATAGGACAGGACAGGACAGGACAGGACAGGACAGCACAGCACAGCACAGGACAGGTCAGGACAGGTCAGGATAGGACAGCACAGGACAGGTCAGAACAGGTCAGGACAGGTCAGGAAAGGTCAGGATAGGACAGCATAGGACAGGTCAGGATAGGACAGCACAGGACAGGTCAGGATAGGACAGCACAGGACAGGACAGGACAGGACAGGACAGGACAGGACAGGACAGGATAGGATAGGACAGGTCAGGATAGGACAGGTCAGGACAGGATAGGATAGGACAGGTCAGGATAGGACAGGACAGGACAGGACAGGTCAGGACAGGTCAGGACAGGTCAGGACAGTCATCTACATCAGGTGGACAGGAAGAAAACAAATCATTTTCCAGGACAACTCCAGCTTTTCCAGGACATGTAATGCATTCTTTCTTTAATTTTCCAGGTGTTTTCCTCAACTTAGAAACTGCTCACTGATTTTCCAGGTTTTCCAGGACGTGAGAGCCCAGGCGATAATGGTGTTCCTCCCTCAGCTCCACCAGCTGTTTGTTGTTTGTATGAGCTGAGACGTCACCACAATTATGAGTTAATTAGAAGATGCTGCGCAATAAATAACGAGACGCTCACAGTAGTCAAACCTCAGAATAGAGAGGGGGGGGAGAGAGAGAGAGAGAGAGAGAGAGAGAGAGAGAGAGAGAGAGAGAGAGAGAGAGAGAGAGAGAGAGAGAGAGAGAGGAGGGGGGGAGCTGAAAGACAGTTCATATCTGGGATGAATGAACGATGACTGTGCCACCCCCCTGCAGCCTTCTTTATGTATTACACAGGTTTTGTTGTTTTTCATACAGTAGCCAATAACTTATTGCACTGTTGGCAAAGATGCATTATGTTTTGGCAAATCATGACATTGTGGGCTTTATCACGTTCAAAGTGGTCACAATGGTTCGTTATTGGGGTAGAGCTCATGGAGCCGCTCGTCTCCATGGAGACAGAGACCAGGGTCTCCACATCTCCATCTGTACGTCCTGCAGCTCGTTTACCTGGCGGCACGTTTTCAAGCTGCACAACAAGACAGAAACAACAACAGCTGATTTCAGAGAGAGAGAGAGAGAGGCAATGGGGGGGAGGGAGGGGGGGGGCAGAGTGAGGCAGAGAGAGAGAGAGAGAGAGAGAGAGAGAGAGAGAGAGAGTTAGAGAGAGGGGGATAAATACAGGCTGCAGGTTTCAAACCCAGTAATCAAGATGAGACTCAGCAGGAAGACAAGTCCGAACATTCACAGGGAATACAAGAGCAGGAGCACCTCCTCCTCCTCCTCTTCCTCCTACTCCTCTCCAGCTCCAACCACATATTTTGTCCTATTTGACTTGTTTTTAACAATGGTCCTCTTCACTATGTGAGGAAAAACAGACGTTCATTTGAATTCAAGGTTTAGTTGATAAAGGTAAAACAAATGCATGTTTTTGTGGGAGGAAACAAGAGGTCTTTGAGAAAACTCCAGGAGCAGACTCCAGGAGGAAACTCCAGGAGCAGACTCCAGGAGCAGACTCCAGGAGGAAACTCCAGGAGCAGACTCCAGGAGCAGACTCCAGGAGCAGACTCCAGGAGCAGACTCCAGGAGCAGACTCCAGGAGAACACTCCAGGAGCAGACTCCAGGAGAACACTCCAGGAGCAGACTCCAGGAGCAGACTCCAGGAGCAGACTCCAGGAGCAGACTCCAGGAGAACAGCCTCAGGAGCCTTCTTGTTTCTGAAAGAGTTGAGTAGCGTTACCTGGCAGGGCGTCAGCTCAGACAGACGTGGTGCCGGGACGAGTCTCTCACCCTGACCTCTGGCAGCTGCTCTGTCAACACACACACACACACACACACACGTCAGTCCCACAGCTGTGGCCTCGCTACACACACACACACACACACACACACACACACACACACACACACACACACACACACACACACACACACACACACACACACACACACACACACACACACACACACACACACACACACACACACACACACAGCTGGTTGATTAAGTGATTAAAGATTGATCCAAAATGAATCAATGAGACATCGATTCGTTCATTTGTGAGACGTGCTTTTATTTTGAAACTCCCCACATGTTGGAAATGGAGAAAACACACTTGATAAAAGTCAGACTGCCCTGCCTCAGTTATTATTACAATGTCAATAATATGTAATAAGAAATAAATAAATAAAATGAATGAATGAATGAATGAATGACAAGCAGTCAGAGGCAGGCTTCAGGATTAGCATGTTCTAGCATCAAGCTCTGCTCACCCAGCAGGATGAGGAGCAGGATGAGGAGCAGGATGAGGAGCAGGATGAGGAGCAGGATGAAGAGCATGATGAGGAGAAGGAAGGGGAACAGGATGAGGAGAAGGATGAAGAGCATGATGAGGAGTAGGAAGGGGAGCAGGATGAGGAGGAGAAGGAGGAGGAGAAGGAAGGGGAGCAGGATGAAAAGCAGGATGAGGAGGAGGATGAAGAGCAGGATGAGGAGGAGGATGAAGAGCAGGATGAGGTGTAGGAAGGGGAGCAGGATGAGGAGCAGGAAGGGGAGCAGGATGAGGCGCAGGAAGGGGAGCAGGATGAGGCGCAGGAAGGGGAGCAGGATGAGGAGCAGGATGAGGAGCAGGGTGAGGAGCAGGATGAAGAGCAGGATGAGGAGGATGAAGAGCAGAATGAGGAGTAGAAAGGACAGCAGGATGAGGAGCAGGAAGGGGAACAGGATGAGGAGCACAATGAGGAGCAGGAAGCGATGCAGGATGAAGCGCAGGAAGGGGAGCAGGATGAGGAGCAGGATGAAGCGCAGGAAGGGGAGCAGGATGAGGAGCAGGATGAGAAGCAGGATGAGGAGCAGGAAGGGAGCAGGAAGGGAGCAGATGGCTGAGCGGTGAAGGAAATGGATAAACACAGAGAAAGTAGAATATAAAACAGGAACTTTTCCAAAGAACAACCAGATTCTGAAAAAGTTCAGGTCAGGCTAAAGTTGTAGCTGCAGACGCAGCCTGAGCAGCTTCACCATCTCAGCCACAAACATCTAGAACACACAAACATCTTTAATATCAGGAAGGATGACGTGATCTTCCTCCATGTGTGCAGGAAACGTTGGAAATGCAGTAAATACTGAGGTCAGCTACATACCCTGACACTCAGCACACCATCTTTATGTGAAATGTAACATGTCAACCACAGGATGCTGGCGATCCTGTTTCGTCCCAGTATTACCACCATCACTGCTCTGGGACCAGCGTGGCGGGGGGGGGGGGGGGGGGGGGGGGGGGGTTCTACTCTGCTCCAGCAGCTGTGCTGGGGTTGCAGAGGCAGTAAGAGCACACTGAGGGTTCATGGGGTCATCTCTGTGGCTGGATACTTCACAGAGGACACAAACACAGTAATTGGAGCAAACAGCAGAGCGGCTGAGCTGGTGATCAAACAGCAGCAAGAAGAATCAGTGGAACATCTACTCTGCATGAACCAGCTGCTTCCTAACAGGCCAACTAGTCACCTAGCAGCTCTTTCTTCTGGGTCTGACTGGATGGTGCTGGCTCTGAGGAGCTTCCAGCTCAACCATTTCCTGTTTATCATCTCCACCACTATCACCTCCATCATCATGGGCAGCATCCACTGTTTCTCTCCTGGCATTTCTTCTTTTTTCACATTTCTCTTCTGGGGAACGTAATTACAAAGGACCAACTTCCTGTGCAGATGGGATCCTCTGGGATTCTGAGACGTAAACTGAGGTTTGTTGACCTTCATCACTATCACCAGCCCATCAGTTCTGGTATCTCCCTGAGTGACGAGGCCTCCTGGTTCCCCAGAGATCTCACAGACACGTCACTATTACAGCTGGATAATTAGTGTGCTTCATCACTTTAGCACATGGGTCAAAGATCTGGAGCCCGGGCTCCTCAAACATCAGAACGTAAAGCTGTGATCTGACACGTTGACTGACTCAGATAATCAAGCAAAGCTGCTTTGAAACCGTCCTGAAGGGAAAAGCTGAGTTTGACTGAGGACAGATAAAAAACACAATCCATGGAGAACAGGTGATGACTGATGACATCACAGCAACTTTCACTACTAATGCTACCAATGGTAGTATCAATTAATATCAGTCGATAACACTAATAGTTTTTAGCCTGCAGAGGTTTTCATGGAGCGTCATCTACCTGGAGTCTATGTTGCAGGTAAAGCCAGAGCAGGCTTTACCCTCACCTGTCTCCACACCTCCACCCTGTCTATCAGAGGCTGGAGACCATGGAGCAGACTGGAGCCACTGATGTGGGACCAGGGCTGTAATCAGAGTAATCACAGAGGAAAGTTCATGATGAGAGACGCTTGGACTCCAGGTCACGTCGGGTTATGTGACTAATGATCACCCAAGGAGACGCGACACAAAAGATCCAGAGTCATCCAGAGTCATCCAGAGTCATCCAGAGTCATCCAGAGCCATCCAGAGTCATCCAGAGTCACCCAGAGTCACCCAGAGCCATCCAGAGTCATCCAGAGCCATCCAGAGTCATCCAGAGCCATCCAGAGTCATCCAGTCATCCAGAGTCATCCAGAGTCATCCAGAGTCATCCAGAGCCATCCAGAGTCATCCAGAGTCACCCAGAGTCACCCAGAGTCATCCAGAGTCACCCAGAGCCATCCAGAGTCATCCAGAGCCATCCAGAGTCATCCAGAGCCATCCAGAGTCATCCAGAGTCATCCAGAGTCATCCAGAGTCATCCAGAGCCATCCAGAGTCATCCAGAGTCATCCAGAGCCATCCAGAGTCACCCAGAGTCATCCAGAGTCATCCAGAGCCATCCAGAGTCATCCAGAGTCAACCAGAGCCATCCAGAGTCCAGGGTCACTGTACGACCCTGTGCAGCTTCTAAGGCTCCGGGTCCAGGAGAGAGGAGGCGACCACGCAGTGGCCAGCAGCAGCTGCTCGCTGCGGAGCTCAGCGTTCCCGGGAAGAACCAACACTGAGCTCAGCAGGAAGACCAGGAAGCTGCTGCTGGCCACCTTCACCCAGAGACGGGTCAGAAAACAGAGGCAGGCTCACTGACTGGCCCCTCCTTCACCTCCTTCTGCTTCCAGGACGGCGGAGCGTTCATCTCATAACCTCTGTAATTATTAACCCTCCGAGACACAGTCAAATATTACCACATCCCTCTAACCCTGGAAAACACATGTGAACCGGTCCAGTCTGGTCCAGAGCCAGCTGTCCTCCCAGTCCACTGTCCTCCAGTCCACCGGCCATGTGTCTTTGTTTTATTCGACTGCATTTGTTGAGGTTAAAGCCGGTAAAGTGGTTTAGCTACAGTGTCTGGAACACCTGGCTGTTTGATGACAGCACTGGGCCTCGCAGCGGCTGAAGGTCACAGTGACGGTGAACAATCAGTCAACTCTCAACCAGGCCCAGGGTGAAGGATTACATTCACCTTATTACTTTATTTCTCCTTCAAAACAGGTTTTTAAAAGCTATAATCGGCTAATCTATTATGTTTGTCCATTAATCAATGAGTTGATGAAGCTTGAAAGCATCTTTACTATTTTTTTTCCCATTTTATAAACCAAACAATGAGCTGATGAATCAGATCTTGTCAGATCTTCTAACCCAGGAGACCTGGACCATCAGAACGGGATGAGACGTCAAACATCGTGAAACGACGAGAAACGACGTGAAACAGCGTGAAACGACGAGAAACGACGAGAAACGACGAGATGTTTGCGTCGTCTCAGTCACAGCCGTTCCATCAGTCACACAGCCTCACAGCTTTGTCAGATGCTTTCAGCGAGTGTGTGTGGGGAGTTTCCTCCCTCCGTGGGGGGTCCAGACTGCTTCACACACAACAATAACTCTGTCGGAGGCGTTTTGTTGCAGTTTGCCTCAGCGCTGATAACCATCGTTAGACAGTGGGAGGCTGCATGTGTGTGTGTGTGTGTGTGTGTGTGTGTGTGTGGGGGGGGGGGGGGGGGGGGTTATAGAGTTAGTTATGTCAGAGCAGCATCAGTGTTCCTGCCTGCCTATCTCTATGTCTGTCTGTCTCCAGTCAACGTGTAATCTAACAGAGTGACTGAGGGAAGGTTCAGCGTCCGGTGATCCCTCCTGGAAACACAGAAACCTACATCCAAGATATGAACCTGGCTCCATGTTCACCACCAGCTCCCCTCAGAGCAGCTGGACAGGAGGAGACTCACTGTTTCTACGTCTGATTCAAAGATCTAAGAAAACTATGTTCTATGATGGGAACAGCTACTGAGCCAGCTTTGATCCCAGGTCCACAGATCAGCTGAGACAGAGAAAAGACAGACTGTGGCAGTTTGATCAGCTGCTCCACCCTGACATTCCTCCAACTCATTTCTACAACTTCAAATTGGACAACGTCAGTTGAAATGAACTGAAGCTGCAGGGCTGTGGATGTTTTCTGGTTTCACCTCTGACATTTCAGAGACTAAACAGCTCATTGGTTCATTGAGAAGATGCTCAGCAGATAACTCGACCACGGAAACAAGCGTTTGTGGCAGCGTGGAGCGGGCTGAGGCGTCATCCACCCCCGGCCTGACATTCAGAGACGTCCAGGGGCTTCTCCACACATGACTCAGAGAGCAGGAGACTGGACGTGTCTCCAGAGACAGCTTCAGGTGTCTGCATCTCTCCGTCCTGACCAGTGAGGAGACAAACGTGAAGTCCCGCTGAGGAGAACGAGCGTCGCCCTGATGAACCTTTTAGAGAAAACACGAGGAAATCAGCAGAGATTATCTCTGACATTTGGTCTCTAAAATGTCAGTGTTTGGTGTTTCACAAACACTGAAACAATCAGTGGGACGACATTCACAGCCCTGCAGCTTCAGGCCCTTTCAACTCGGATTCATTTGAAGTTGTAGAAACGAGTTGGAGAAATGTCAGAGTGGAGCTGTTGATCAGGTGATGATCAGATGATGACAGTTGTCTGTCGGCCTCAGCTGATCCATGGACCATAGTTCACCACTGCATCAAAGTGATGTTGTAGATGTGGATGAGGTCCAGCTGCTACTGATTCAGCCAGCTCAGGAGAGGAACCGTGTTCCAGAGACATCTGAGAGCTTCAGCTGCTTCATCTCCACATTCATTCACATGTTGTGGTTTTACACACTTCTAGAGGCGATGGAAACTCAGCTAGACACACACACACACACACACTAACAACCTGTGTGTGGCTGCTGTGTTAGGGCTGACAGGATGGAGTTTCCAAGGAATGTTCTGGAGCAGAGCTCCATCTGTTTCCCTCGTTGAGCTGAACCCGACCGATCCACCTCCACTGTCTCCAGCTCCAGGAGGCTCAGGTAGCAGCACGTCACTGTTTCCAGCTGGGTCACATGACTGCAGCTCCACCTGGACGCAGCTCCAGGCCAGGCTGTCACCACCACCACCACAACAACAACAACAACAACAACAACAACAACAACAACAACAGCAGCTCCAGGCCGGGCTGTCACCACCACCACCACCACCACAACAACAACAACAACACCAACAACAACAGCTCCAGGCCGGGCTATCGAAACAACAACAACAGCTCCAGGCCTGGCCATCTAAACAACAACAACAACAACAACAACAACAGCAGCTCCAGGCCGGGCTGTCACTACCACAACAACAACAACAACAGCAGCTCCAGGCCGGGCTGTCTAAACAACAACAACAACAACAACAGCTCCATCTAAACAACAACAACAACAACAACAACAACAACAACGGCTCCAGGCCGGGCTGTCTAAACAACAACAACAACAACAACGGCTCCAGGCCGGGCTGTCTGAACAACAACAACAACAACAGCTCCAGGCCGGGCCATCTAAACAACAACAACAACAACAGCTCCAGGCCGGGCTGTCTAAACAACAACAAAAACAGCAGCTCCAGGCCGGGCTGTCTAAACAACAACAACAACAACAGCTCCAGGCCGGGCCATCTGAACAACAACAACAACAACAACAGCTCCAGGCCGGGCCATCTAAACAACAACAACAACAACAACAGCTCCAGGCCGGGCTGTCTAAACAACAACAACAACAACAACAACAACAGCTCCAGGCCGGGCTGTCTAAACAACAACAACAACAACAACAACAACAGCTTCAGGCCGGGCTGTCACTACCACAACAACAACAACAACAACAGCAGCTCCAGGCCGAGCTGTCACCACCACAACAACAACAACAACAACAACAACAACAACAACAACAACAGCAACAACAGCAGCTCCAGGCCAACCGCTTTAATCCGTTGTCTCGAGCACTTCTGTAGTTCTGAATAAACTGAAAGTCTCAGCTTCTCTGAACAGTTTCTCTCAGGTTTTCCAAATGAAAACTGCAAATTAGAGACAAAAAAATTACACAAGTATAAATAAATAAATAAATGACTGCAGAATATTTAAATATAGAAATCAATAAAAACCATGTGCATAACAGCATCCTCAGGGCTAGAGACTTTCCAACAGCTTAGAGAAGACAGGAAGTGGCGTCACACAGTGGCAGGCCACAGCTGTGACTCTGTGGTCTGATCACCGTGTTCCAGATGTTATCGAGCTCTGATCTGAGCTCTGCTCGACACCTTCTGCTCACAGCTTTCACTCAGCAGATGTGATCAGGACAAAGGTGAAACGGCTCCAACGTCACTAAGACTTGATGTGACTGATGAAAGGAGGACAAGGAAATGCAAAGCTGCGAGTCTGAGGGGAACAGCACTCTGGATGCAACATGAGCAAACTGGACTACAGTGAGATGAGAGGACGGCTCAGTGTGGAGATGAAACGATTTGTTAATGTGATAATCAGTTACTTGATGCAACTCTCCTTCCATCTCATGGCTTCTCATTTTATTACGTTTCCACACGTCTCGGAACATAGCGCCTCTCCTGAGCTGCTCCTCCACATGTGTCCATCTAGAAGCTGATCTCAAAGTGTGATGGAAACACTTTGTTCACATCTCCAGGTCACATGACATGACGTAGGGGTCACATGACCAGTTCCCTTCAGACCAGATGGACAGAGGAGGAGACTCAACTGTTTCTACATCTGATTCAAAGATCTAAGAAAACTATGTTCTGGACGTCCATCTTCCTCAGAGTGGAGGACCAGGACCACATGGTACCAGGGTTATTATGGGATGGAGCAGGACCACATGGTACCAGGGTTATTATGGGATGGAGCAGGACCACATGGTACCAGGGTTATTATGGGATGCAGCAGGACCACATGGTACCAGGGTTATTATGGGATGGAGCAGGACCACATGGTACCAGGGTTATTATGGGATGGACCAGGACCACATGGTACCAGGGTTATTATGGGATGGAGCAGGACCACATGGTACCAGGGTTATCATGGGATGGAGCAGGACCACATGGTACCAGGGTTATTATGGGATGGAGCAGGACCACATGGTACCAGGGTTATTATGGGATGGAGCAGGACCACATGGTACCAGGGTTATCATGGGATGGAGCAGGACCACATGGTACCAGGGTTATTATGGGATGGAGCAGGACCACATGGTACCAGGGTTATTATGGGATGGAGCAGGACCACATGGTACCAGGGTTATTATGGGATGGAGCAGGACCACATGGTACCAGGGTTATTATGGGATGGAGCAGGACCACTCTAGATGATGGAGACACCTGCAGCAGCAGCTGGACTCTATCGACCTTTAAGAAATATCAGTTTGATTTTGTGACAAACTGTGATGGAGCTGCAGCTACTGGAACACCAGACACCTTCTAACAGCTGTTCCACTTGAGGTCACACTGAGACTCTGGGCTCAGATGGAGTGATTGGTTCTCTGCTGGAGCCTCATCAGATCTGACATTACCAGGTGTCAACGCTGAGACGCCGATTACATGTTCATCGTGACTCTAGACTCAGGCTGAGGATGTCGAGCAACACACGTGTTTTTCACTCTGTTTTTTAATAACTGTGTGTGTCCACACATCTAGTCCAGGTTGTGTTTTTATTGTTTTATTGTTGTTATTGTTATTGTGTGGTCGTCTCCAGCTCAGCTCCATCAGTAACGTCTCCAAACAGCCTGTAAACTAGCAGCTGCTCCTCTCTGGATGGTGAACCATGTAAACCCACCCAGACTGTCTGTTCACCTCTAATCTGCCAGTACAGCAGAATACATGATGTTATTCTATCAGGATCAGTCTGGGCTTTAGTCTGGACTCAGCTCTGCTACTGCCTCATTTAACCTGGTTAACCTGAACAAACATCCTGAGGGTCTGGACAACAATAACAATAAAGATCAGAGGAGCTGCTGATCACTGACACATCACTACACTAAAACATGGACTTTACATGAAGAACACTAAATTAGCGTTTGCTTTTCCATCTAAAACCATGATAACATCATGACAAAAACATGGCATTTTAAAGGGTTACATTCTCCAAAAATGTCTGACTATTTGATGTCAGGAGTTTTTGCTCAGATGGAGGTAAACAAAGCTCAGCGGTAGAATATGATATCAATCTATAATATTCTGACAGCATCTTCATGAGCTGTGTTCTAAGTGCTACTGCAGGTGTGTGTGTGTGTGTGTGTGTGTGTGTGTGATCTCATTTCCTTTAACTTCCTTTAACCTTAACGAATCGTTTCATAACTTCCTGTGATGTGGACCCATCTGCAACTGCACAGTGAAAGTCGTCTGGTAGCCAGAGGAAATCAGAACCAGAGTGGCTGTGGTTGTAGTCCAGAGATAGCAGCAGTGTGGTGAGTGTGGTCAGGGTTAGGGTTAGACCAGACCAGACCAGACCAGACCAGATCAGATCAGAGCAGACCAGACCAGACCAGAGCAGATCATAGCAGAGCAGAGCAGAGCAGAGCAGACCAGACCAGACCAGACCAGACCAGATCAGATCAGAGCAGATCAGAGCAGATCAGAGCAGACCAGAGCAGACCAGACCAGACCAGACCAGATCAGATCAGATCAGAGCAGACCAGACCAGACCAGACCAGACCAGACCAGACCAGATCACATCAGACCAGACCAGACCAGACCAGACCAGATCACATCAGATCAGATCAGATCAGATCACATCAGACCAGACCAGACCAGACCAGACCAGACCAGACCAGACCAGATCAGAGCAGAGCAGACCAGACCAGACCAGACCAGACCAGACCAGACCAGATCAGATCAGATCAGATCAGATCAGATCAGATCAGACCAGACCAGACCAGACCAGACCAGACCAGACCAGATCACATCAGATCAGATCACATCAGACCAGACCTGATGGATCAGACAGATCAGTCCCTGGATCAATCAGACAGATCAGTCCCTGGATGGATCAGACAGATCAGTGCCTGGATGGATCAGATCGATCAGTCCCTGGATGGATCAGACAGATCAGTCCCTGGATGGATCAGATCGATCAGTCCCTGGATGGATCAGACAGATCAGGCCCGGGCTCTCAGCTCCTCAGACAGACGCTCGCTGGTGTTGGAGGCAACAAGTCAAACAGGAAGTGAGCAGCAGCTCGGCGTTGAGTAAGGGCTGAGTGTGGCCAGATATGAAAATGAGAAGTGTTGACGGTGGATCCAAACTGCTGTCCTTATTAGGTCTGCTCCTCCAGGACAGGAAGCTCCTCTCACAGCCAATCACAGCCTCTCACCTGCTGCAGGCGGCCCTCACACCTGGGGGAGGATCCAGACTGAAGCTTCACTTCCTGTTCAACCTTCAACCAGCCGCGTCCCTCCCAAGACTCCACTGCAACATTATTCAGCCTGACTGTCATCACCCACTTTCACTTTGGCCTACTCGGTTTTATACTGCCTGACTTATTGTTTACAGTTACTACACATTATTATTATTTAATGTGAAGATTCTGTGTCGTCTGTCATTTGTTGCTGTATGTCATGCATGTGATAACCTGGTGTTTTGCTTCTGGAAAGAGTCATTTGTAATCTCATGAACTCACTGCAGCTGATCACAGCAAACATCAGAGCAGCGACTGCTTTAATAGGTCGATAACTCTGTAGAACACTTTCTATATTAATCTTGAAGTTGTTTGGTTTATTAAATGATGTAAAAACAGTGAAAGCTGACAAGGCCAAGGTCACAGAGGCTAAGATCAGATCTTTAAGCAACCTTGTTTTGTTTTCACTTCAACAATATTAAATCCTTCCAAAAACACACACACACACACACAGATATATATATATATATATATATATATATATACTGTAGATAGAGAGAGAGAGAGGGAGCTAGATAGATAGATAGATAGATAGATAGATAGATAGATAGATAGATAGATAGATAGATAGATAGATAGATAGATAGATAGATAGATAGATAGATAGATAGATAGATAGATAGATAGATAGATAGATAGATAGATAGATAGATAGATAGATAGATAGATAGATAGATAGATAGATAGATAGATAAAATCATTTCTTAAAGCTCAGATGGATCAATAGTTGTTGATTATTTCATTAGTCCACTGAAGATCAATGAGTTGTTGCATCTCAACGTTATCATGTGCCAAAACAATCACTGGGAGTCAGTCAGAGACCTGAGCGTTCAGGGTGAGTAAGAATAATCTGTAATCTATAATCTGTAATCTGTTTGTTTGCCTGTGAAGTACCTGCAACGGCAGGTAGGAAGGAACCTGCTCATCTCATGCTTCTAATCTGAGTCCATTTATAAACAGACTCATGCTGGATTAGGATCTGATGGATTACTCAGAGACCCAGACCGGACTTCAGGTGCTAGTTAAAGACTAGTTAAAGACCCCAGAGAGGTCAGAAAACTTTGACTGAATCGTCTGATCATCTTCTGGAGACCACAAACATTTCAACCAACAGGTTAAACATTTCCAGGAAGTGTTTTTCCATGACTTTTCTGTGGCTTTTCCAGGTTATTTCCAAACCAGTAGTCAAACTACCTGAAGGCATGGTCCACCTCTCAGACAGCTTCAGTTTAGAGGTTAAAAAGTGGATCTGCCTTGGTTGAATAAACAACATTCACATGTCATTTATTCTGATTTATTTATCAGACTATAGAAGCAAACGGACAAAAACCAACAAGTCAAATAACCATCCTTCAGTCATCTACCAAGTCCCGGCTAGTCTCTATAAGTTTAGTTTAGTTATGGTTATAGTTTAAGACATCAGGCCCAAATCAGTCAATCTCCAGCACCAATATATGTTAATAAACAGGAAGCATCACAAACAACCATCGAGCATGCCTACATCCGAGAGACATGACACGACCACTAAAGAACAAACACGTTCCGCCTCTCATCATGTCACAGCTAATGATTCCAGAGAACCACTGGACAAGCAGCTGCTCTGAGGCAGGCTGTGCTCCACCTCTTTCCTCTCCTCTTGTTGGTAGCATGTTTGATCAGTTCACACCGAGTGTGAACGTCTGAGTCTCAGGTCTGTTCCCCTCACACACTCACTGGCTTCTGAACCACTGGGCAGACTGGGAGTGGTGGGAAAGGCTCCAGGTGCCTGTGCTCAGTTGGAAAGAGAAGTTCCAGAAGCTGAAGCAAGATTACAGCAACGAACAGACCGCAACGACCAGCACTACGACACACACGTTCCCCTGACACAAGCTGGAGTGTGTGTGTGTGTGTGTGTGTGTGTGTGTGTGTGTGTGCGCGCGTGTGCGTGTGCGCGTGCGTGTGCGTGTTCCTGCAGTGACTGGGCAGGAGGCGGCTGGTTCTAACCTGCAGGTTGGTTTCCTTCGACCTCACCCTCCTGAGCTCTGGCAGAACTAGTTTCAACACTGACACAGACACACACACACACACACACAGACAGACACACACACACACACACACACACACACACACAGACACTCAATGAAGGAACCTTGGGAAACGCAGCACGTCACTCAACATCTCAAACAGCTGATTAGTCAGCAGCTAATCTGGTCCCAGGCTGGAAATGGAAAGTTTCCTGAGTCAATAACCACAGGATCACACACACACACACACACACACACACACACACACACACACACACACACACACACACACACACACACACACACACACACACACACACACACACACACACACACACACACACACACACACACACACACACACACACACACACACACACACACAGTGAGTGGAGGTCACAGAGGGGGTTAGGGTTAGAGGTGAAACATCTGAATAGAGCGATACTAGGTGTAAATGACACTGATAACATATTCATGCACTGAACTCATTGTTGACACATTTAGAGCTGTAGTTGCAGTAGAGTTGGAGCAACAACTCAATAAGGTGACTGGGGCATTGAAAACATTTTAGAATGATTTTAAGAAACTAAGTGAAATCCTGTGAGAGAAAACCTTGATGTCAGGACAAAAAACATAGTTAAAGACCTGATTTTGGTCTTTTTTTACCGTTTTTTTTACCGTTTTTTTACCGTTTTGTATCATTTTAACGAAGCAAACAAATAGTAATTCAGTAATGAACAGCTGCCTCCACTCCAAACAGGAGCAGCGTTCCGGAAGCTTTCCTGCTGCCTTAAACTGGAAAAGTGACAGTGATGCTGTCGAGCTCCCAGCACCAGTTCCCAGCTGGTTAAACCTGCTATGGGGCTACTGGTCGTACTCAGACCATGCTGCGTTCATCATCATCACACTGACCAGGCACTAGAGACACATCAGTTCCACTTTCAATTGATGAAGCTGTTCACACTTTCTCCGGCTCAGACAGAGGAACCGTCGCTTCACGTCTCACACAAACTACACACCAGGCTCGGCACCACACTTCCTGTTTTCCTTGAGGCTGAAAGTAACAACTTAGATCGTACAGAACGTTGTTCAGTCAATCAAATCAGCTGAGGAGATCTCAAACTGCTTGAATGGCAATAATAACGGGACGCAACAGGAGGGTGACTGAGGCTGATCTGAGGGCAGACCTGGAGCAAAGAATTCCTGTCCGTAACTAAGAGGCAGCTCGCTGGACGTAAAGGGATCAAGAGCTTAGTCCCAGCAGGGACGACAACGTGAACGACCCTTGACCTGGAAGGAACCAGCAGTCATGAGATGGTGAGAGCTCAGACCTGAGGCAGGCAGAGACAAGAGCTGGCCAGCTTCCCCTTTCAGTTTCAGCAGGACCATCCACACCTGCTCCCTCCTCTTCACTCCCTCTCACACACACACACACACACACACACACACACACACACACACACACACACACACACACACACACACACACACACACACACACACACGCGCACACACACACTACAGTGACCTTCACAGTCAGTCTTATTGTTAATCTAATATCTATTTTCAGTCCAATAACGTCTTGTCCCATGAGTATGGTCCTAGACTCAGGTTAAATCCTGTTTCTACAATTTTGCTTTTGCTCCGTTTGACGCTCCACCACCTTTCAGTTACATCAACATTTTCTTGTAATTTCATTTTGTTTTCAGGGAATCTGCACAAATCCTGAAGTTTATCGCAACACTTTTCTAAACTTTCTGTCCTTGTCTCCATCTACAGCTGTAACCAGCAACACATCTTTAACTATAACTAAACCGTCTATAACTAAACTAGTCAATGAAGCCAAGGTTTATTAAAGAAGCCTTTGGTCACAAGTCACTCTGACTCCCAGATAGTCTCATGAATACACAAAACTAACTAGTCAAACAATCTAAACATAGTTACCAGATACCAGCTAAATGTAATACCTGATAAAATAACAATTACATATTTATAGTTAGAATCTGTCTTCATCCCTCTGGGAGGTTCCACTGGGTTTTAAATTGAGACGGTTAAATACTCTATAATCTATCGAGTTGAGATGAGTTAGTACTTTTTTTCTTATTATTATTTATCGCCAAAGGGAAACCTTCCTATCTTTGTCAGTAAGGGCCAGTGCAGTAACGGCTCCTGGTACTGGTTTTAGTTCTAGAAGCACCAGTACATGAAGCGTTTAGTCATTTATCCTCAAGCACTTCGAGTCGATTCCTGCTGTTTTTAAATCAACAGTCGGATCAATTAACCTGCTGTGATTGGCTGTTACCTGTCGCTCAGGTAGAGCTGCGATGATTGGCTGCGGTCAGGTACACACGCTGTGATTGGCTGCTACCTGTCCGGTCAGGTAGAGCTGCTATGATTGGCTGCGGTCAGGTACACACGCTGTGATTGGCTGCTACCTGTCCGGTCAGGTACAGGTGGCAGCTGGAGCCCTGCTAACTCCATTTCACCTGACTAAAGGTGCGTTTTCGCCTCCTGTAAACGACTCTACAGCTCGGGGAGGACCCCGGAGCTCCTCCCGGATGTGAAACTCTTCCAGTCTGACTAAATGAAACTTTTGTGGTCGTTAGCCTGTTAGCTCAGCTCCTAGCCTCCAAACTCTCCGCCCCGGAGTTTCTGCCGGAGTCGAGGCTCCGCTAACACTCCCTCACACAGACACACACACACACACACACACACACACACACACACACACA
The DNA here is from genome assembly GCA_029224185.1 of Karalla daura. Classification (NCBI taxonomy): domain Eukaryota; kingdom Metazoa; phylum Chordata; class Actinopteri; order Chaetodontiformes; family Leiognathidae; genus Karalla; species Karalla daura. Next base: position 1,089,625 of record CM055191.1, on the reverse strand, counting down.
CACACACACACACACACACACACACACACACACACACACACACACACACACACACACACACACACACAGTGTGCTCAGCCCCAGTGTTGGACTTTAACGCAGTTGGGAGAGTTTGGGAGCTGACAGGAGCTGCTAGCTGTTAGCTCCACAGCTTCCAGAGTTCACAACAACAGAAGCACTAACTCACCGGACGAGGCTCCGCTCCGGCTGCGGTCAGACGGTCCGGTGGGAGGTCAGAGTCCGGCCAGAGTCAGTCCACACACCCGGGGACAGGCCCTCAGTCTGCTGCTGCCCTCCAGACAGCCAGCAGGGACAGGAGACAGACTCAGGAGACAGACACAGAGAGACACGGAGCGACAAGGAGACACGACACGGAGCAGCAACAACATGGCAGCGGAGCACCGTGGTGCGTTCAGGGGGCCTGGGACAGGAGACTCTCTGGGGGGGAGGGGGGGGGGGGGTACTGTTCCCAGCTGACCACACTCACTCACTCACTCACTCACTCAACCATTGGTGATGTTGTCATCTGTTGTTTGAGTTTTATGAATAATTTATTTTAGTTTATATAATATATTATTATTTATATGTACAAATAAAGACAAATTCTGTATTATTCTAATCTATTCTACAAATTATAATCAGTCAATATTTACAGTAACAAAAGCAAATATACATTATATTATTAAATCTTACAGACTGTAGCTTATTTCTCCTCACTCTAAAGTGATGTTTCTCTGAGGACTTCAGATCTTCTCCATGGAAAGAACTGATTCATTTCTGTTTTCACTCACTGTGAATCACTGTGGGATCTGAACACTAAGAACAAAACATTTCACCACATGGATGGATTGTATCGTACTATAAGAATGTTGCTATTGATTGTAGTCAATAATTTCCCTTTAAATTGAATTGTTTTCATAGAGTGGATCTGTTATAATGCTACTTTGAGGTTGTCTCACTTTCCATCTGCTGCGTGGGAGGAAACATGTTTCCTGGGCAGAAGCACTGAATACTTCTGCGTTACATAAGCCAGAGTGTTGGAACAGAGCTCCTGCTGCCTGGTTCACCTGTGCTCGGATCTTCTGTCCCAACATCGCTCACAGTCAAACAAGTCACAACAAGTGGCAACAGCAAACCTCTGGAGCTTTTGCGTTGCAGTGAAGTGGAAGTTTGATTTTCCTACGTACCGTGAAGGCACCAGGAGACAACACAGCGTGCAGGGCAAAACCTGCAAGAAACTCTAAACTCTGAAGCTCAGAAACTCTAAACTGACACACCTCTCATTGTTTTATTCACAGCAGATATAGATGAGAGGTCCTGAAGCATCATGCTTCAAAGCCTCAGTGAAACTAGTTTAAGTTTTTATCCAGCCTTCAACAGAGAAAAATACAACTTTCAGGTCTGGTTTTTGATTTCCTTTCAGACGTCAAGATGCAAAGTTGGCAAGTTTAGTTCTGGTTTCAGACCTGGAATCGTTCAAACAGAGACTTCTGCTGATTGAACTCCTCGGGGCGACTGGCTGGACTTGTTCTCTGTGCAGCCTCTCGAGTTTCTGGCTCATGAAATGATAAATATTTCAGAGGATAAAAAGTATCTTCTCCTGCGGCCTCTTAGCTAACTTCTGGAATGTTGAGCTGATACAAACTGAAGTTTGAGACTTTTGAAAGCAAACAAATAAATTAGAAAACTTACATTTCCAGCACATTTGAGGACACAAACACTGTGAATATTAATGTGTTCTTTTAGATCTTTGAATCAGATGTAGAAACAGTTGAGTCTCCTCCTCTGTCCATCTGGTCTGAAGGGAACTGGTCATGTGACCCCTACGTCAGGTCACGTGACCTGGAGATGTGAACAAAGTGTTTCCATCACACTTTGAGATCAGCTTCTAGATGGACACGTGTGGAGGAGCAGCTCAGGAGAGGAGCTGTGGTCCAGGACTTACTTAGTCCTGCATGTTCTCGAATGAAGCAGTAGGAGAGGATTTCTTTGTCCCAGTTTCCAAATTTATTCTGTAATAAAAGAGTAACAAAAGTGAAGAATCATACAAAGGGCCAGTCTTCCTTTCCTTGACTTCAACAGAGTTTCAGTCGGTTCTAAACCAGAGAATCAATATGATATTTAATAGTACAAAATAAATAGAACACAGCCTTGTGTACATAATGACATATCATACATGATCATGATAAACATAATAGAGGTAACATGATGAGTCCAGTTCATAGTGACGGAGAGGACATGGGTGAACGTGGTGCATCTGACATGCAGAGTGAACACTACCAGTCAGTAGCATGAGACCTGTGTTTCCACCTCAGAGGCTCCGCATGGAGCTGCTTCCTCTCACTCTGGAACCAAATGACAAAGACGAACAGTCTGTAGAGCTAAACCACACTTTATTTCTCGAAGTGATGGAAACAAACATGGTAAACCTTGAAGCTCTGCAGGAACCAGGAGAACTGATGACTTTTTTTGTCTACTGCTACTTTTATTTCTTATTTCTTAACACTTATTTATCACACTTTACGGCACTCTAAAATCAACCACCACATGTACAAACAATGACAGCGGGACCGGAGTCTCCTTCTGAACTAAAAAGCTGAATAAAACCGTGAGTTTGAAGATGCAGTTGGTGTGTTTTCTGCAGTTTGATCGAGATCTCTTTCCTGTTGGTGATGTGCAGTTTTGAGCATGGAGCGGAGCTGCTGATCGGTCGGTCCAGTCCTTCCACAGTTTCAGCTGCTCAACAGTTAAGAGGATCAGGAAACGAGTCGATGGCTGTCTTCCTGGATCCACCTTGGATCGGGGCTAAGGTGATTACAGCAGAGAGAGGAGCTCACTCACCATCGTTCTGTTTTTAGTCCCGGCGTAGAAACACTCGCAGCTGCTCGTCACTGTCAAGGCTCCGAGCTCCAACTGGGTCACGAAGGGAAGCGGAGGAGAAAAGAGCTTCGAGCTTCTCAAGGCTGCTTTCTCTGAATGAATCTGAGGCTGAATGGAGGATCATTTATTTAATTCAGCTGCAGCTGTGGAGACTGAACATACTGCAGTGGTCTGCACTTTTAACACTCAGCTGATCACATGGAAAGCTCCTATACTGCAAGGTTTTAATGGGCAAAATGAAGACAAAGCCGCTACCTATGCTTCTATGGACTCAACATCCTGATATGATCCAGGATGAGAGGAGTCAGACTGAGGCGTGGAGGGTTCCAGCCTCAGTCCCAGGATCAGACATGGAAACACCTTCTACACAAGAAGGAGAAGGAGAAGGAGGAGGAGGAGGAGGAGAGCGGGTGTGTGTTGTGGTCTGAGGTGAACCTGGGACTGTGCTGCTGCAGATGTTGAGGGAGGTGAGCAGGATGAAGATCTGGGTGCTGCTAACGTGGGATTGTGGAAGAAGCAGGTGTCTGACCCAGTCTCTCTCCTCCTCCCTCTCTTCACGGTTTCTTCATCATGACTGCTGAATAGAGAACAGTGTTGAAAGCATTCCCTGTGGAGGAGCGGCGTTCCTCAGAGTCTCTGTGGGCGTGTCCTCGGCTGTGATTGACAGGCGGGGAGAGCAGAGGGCAGCGTTCTCTCTGCTGTTTCTGTCAGGCTGAACCTGAAGGCTTGTGGTTCATTCTGACACCAGTAAATCGTCCTGTAGGAGGGAAATTAAATTGCCGTCCTCGACAATTTAGTCTTCAATTGCTCACACAGTTAAAGGTCGAATAAAAGCATCTCCTGGAAACCTGAGAGAGGAGGAAGAGCCGGACTGTGTCTGCAGCTTGAGAGAAATGCTGGAGTGAACAAAGATGTTTTTCACCACAGCCTCATCAGTCTGTTAATAACCAGAGAGTTCAGCAGCTCCTGGAGCGTCACTCATCATTCTACACGGATGCTGATAATATTCCCACAGCTACAAACAGGATTGTACCATAGACTCTGAGCTTTGATGGAACCAGTTCATAGCTTCTATGTTAACACCAGAGAAGAGGATTACATGATCCACTTTAACCTTGATTTATTTTTTATTTCAATTTTTTTGTTTACATTTTACGGGTTCTCACATCCAGGGCTTGATGTTTGTGTTCCAGGCCGCTGCAGAGATCATTTAGTCCAGATGATGAAAACGTTCCAGATCAGCAGTGGAACCTCCTCCATCAGGAGGAGGAATGTTCTGCTCTGAATGTAACCCTGACCCTAACCCTTCACTGAAGCAGAGAAACATGTGAAAGAACAGTAGAGACGTGTAGAGGACATGTCTCCAGGGACCTGTGGTCCTGTAGCTCCAGCCTCAACATCAGGTCACTGGAGGGGTCGATAGGACGAGGAGCATCTCAGCTTCTCAGGGACCACTGTGATGTCTCTGCTCTGAAGACACTGATCAGAGACCAGCTACACACTCCCTCCCTCCCAGCTGGGAGTCCTCAGCTCTCCAGCAGCTCGCTGGCTCAGCCTGCTGCTGGAGGCTTCTCCTCTGGATGTCTTCTCCTCTGGATGTCTTCTCCTCTGGATGTCTTCTCCTCTGGATGTCTTCTCCTCTGGATGTCTTCTCCTCTGGATGTCTTCTCCTCTAGATGTCTTCTCCTCTAGATGTCTTCTCCTGTGATGTCTTCTCCTCTAGATGTCTTCTCCTCTGGATGTCTTCTCCTCTGGATGTCTTCTCCTCTGGATGTCTTCTCCTCTGGATGTCTTCTCCTGTGTTGTCTTCTCCTCTAGATGTCTTCTCCTCTGGATGTCTTCTCCTCTAGATGTCTTCTCCTCTAGATGTCTTCTCCTCTGGATGTCTTCTCCTCTAGATGTCTTCTCCTGTGATGTCTTCTCCTCTAGATGTCTTCTCCTCTAGATGTCTTCTCCTCTGGATGTCTTCTCCTCTAGATGTCTTCTCCTGTGATGTCTTCTCCTCTAGATGTCTTCTCCTCTGGATGTCTTCTCCTCTAGATGTCTTCTCCTGTGATGTCTTCTCCTCTAGATGTCTTCTCTGGATGTCTTCTCTTCTTTAGATGTCTTCTCTTTAAATGCAGCTACAAACACGTGAGGGCCACTCACATGAGTGAGTCAAGTCACGACCACTCATGTGAGTGGCAGCAGAGTCAGCCAATCAGAGTGAAGGTTACGTGTGGTTGCCAGATCAGCATGAAATGAGCCAGATCTGAGCAGGAAGAGAGTGTAATACTCCCACAGCTACAGACAGGATGTGGAATGGAGAAACACTCTGTCCAGGTCTCCTTTAATGACGTGTGACGTTCAGTCCTGAGAAAAATCAAAGATTAAAAACTAAAGATTAAACGTTAACGATGAACGTTACCCTCACAGGACAGAAAGCATTTCATTCAGTTCAATCTCACACTTTCTGTCTTGTGTGAACTTTTCTTTTTTAATGAATTGTATTTGCTTTAACTGCGACGGTTGCTCTTGGTCTCTGGTTGCTTTATTGTTTCATTCCAGCAGCGGCTCAGTTTGTCTGATCGACCTCGTCACAGACGAGTGAAAGAATCAATACAGAAAATCATGAGAGTCACAGAATTTACCTTCAGACAGAACACTGAAACATGTTCCTAACTTGTTCATTTTATCTTTTAATCGTCTGAACAGTTCATCACAACTGCATCAACAAGATAGATAGATAGATAGATAGATAGATAGATAGATAGATAGATAGATAGATAGACAGACAGACAGACAGACAGACAGACAGACAGACAGACAGACAGACAGACAGACAGACAGATAGATAGATAGATAGATAGATAGATAGATAGATAGATAGATAGATAGATAGATAGATAGATAGATAGATAGATAGATAGATAGATAGACAGACAGATAGATAGATAGATAGATAGATAGATAGATAGATAGATAGATAGATAGATAGATAGATAGATAGATAGATAGATAGATAGATAGATAGATAGATAGATAGATAGATAGATAGATAGATAGATAGATAGATAGATAGATAGATAGATAGATAGATAGATAGATACTGCATGTTTATGGACACATTGGAACAAATAAAATAAAGTTGTAGAGTAATATAACTTGCCTGGAAGGTGAACCTGGTATTATCCTTCTAGTACCTACTCACCTGCTGGACCGAGCCGGGCCGAGCCGGGCCGAGCCGGGCCGAGCCGGGCCGAGCCGGGCCGAGCCGGGCCGAGCCGGGCCGAGCCGGGCCGAGGGCTGGAAGACTCTCCTCTCTACTAACGACTAAACTCTGCTAACCCATACGCTGGACTGGACACGGAATGGTCACCGTACACCTGGTTCCGTCCTCTGGTCTCTGTAGTTTTTCCCAAACTAGCCTTTGTTTTTCCTCAGTATTGTTCCTCTGCCTCCAGCCTCTTCTGAACAACTCTTCACTCTACAGCCACACACCCAGGACCACAATGACCATCCCCTCCATAGTGTGTGTGTCGTGTTGTTGTTGTTGTTGTTTTCCTCCCTCCTGCTTTTCACTGGCGGTCAGAGGTGTCACGGTGACGATGACGACCAGGTACTCTCAAGGCGGCAGGGCTTTGTAATGGAAACACGAGCCCAGTAGAGCCCAGTAGAGCCCAGTAGAGCCCAGTAGAGCCCAGTAGAGCCGAGCCGGTACCATGTAGTGGACACGGAGAAATAGTGGAAATGTAGTGGAAACGACAGAATCTGAACTTGTTCAGAGAAGAGAAAATAAATGCAGCTGAAAACACACATTTACCCAAAGTGACGAGGTCACAGTTCAGACAGGCCTGAAACCAACAGAGCAGATGTAAACACGGCTGTGGAGTGTGTGTGTGTGTGTGTGTGTGTGTGTGTGTGTGTGTGTGTGTGTGTGTGTGTGTGTGTGTGTGTGTGTGTGTGTGTGTGTGTGCGCACACCATCAGGTCCACCTTAACAAATCTGCTGTTACATAAATGGGAGCGTGCAGGCAGCTGTGCAGGCCCAGCTGTGTGTGCTGCTGTAATGATCTTATAGTAGGAGGCGACCCCTCACACACACACACACACACACACACACACACACACACACACACACACACACACACACACACACACACCGCCCGCCTGTCCAAACAAACATGACATCATCACCACTGTCAAACGTGACTCAGAGTCGAACCGAGCATGAAGCTGCAGCATCACCCATCTGTCCAGGAGGAGGAGGAGGAGGAAGAGCAGGACGATGAAGAGGAGAATCAGGAGGAGCAGGAGGAGGAGGGGAAAGAGAAGCAGGAGGAGGGGGATGAAGAGGAGAAGCAGGAGGAGGAGCAGGAGGAGGGGAAAGAGAAGCAGGAGGAGGAGGAGGAGTAGGCATTATAGTGCCTTTTCTTACAGTCAGAGTGAATAATCTGTGTCCTCGTCTGCTCCTCCTCCTCCTCCTCCTCCTCCTCCTCCTGCTCCTCTTTTCATCTTCATTTATGCGCTTTAAGTGAGGACACAATCCCAATCTTGTTTATTCTAATTTTTATTTCCCTTTTCTTTTTCGTGTCAGTATCATGATGAGGATGAGGGTGCTAAATCAGTAAATTTGTGTGTGTGTGTATGTATGTGTGTGTGTGTGTATGTGTGTGTGTGTGTGTGTGTGTGTGTGTGTGTGTGTGTGTGTGTGTGTGTGTGTGTGTGTGTGTGTGTGTGTGTGTGTGTGTCAGACCTCGGTTGACCTTCCCAGCTCAGCTTCTCAACATGTTCCATATGTGACCTGATGCAGGAGAAGGGAGCTGAGGAGAATATGTCTCTGCTGGATCAGATCTCTGCACCTCCTCCTCCTCCTCCTCCTCCTGCTTCTCCTCTTCCTCCACATGTGTTTTGGAGCTTGTTTCGCTCTGGTGTGAAATGAAAGTGAAGCGCTGAATCTTCATCTTGTTCTGACCTGCCCGAGCTCAGCACAGCAGCTCCATCTGTGTGTGTGTGGACTCTTCCTCAGTCTTCATCGACTGACCTGCTTCCCTGGACGTTCTGCAGCCTGGTGACAGCCAATCACCCGTCAGCAACAATCACCACTTCAGCAGTTTACTGGTGGTTACTTCACAGCTGGGAGCCGGCCGGCCTGAGGACGGCCCATCTCACCACAGAACTGTCTTCTTGCATCACAGTTTTGGAGCTAGAAAAAACTGTGAGGGTTGAAAACAGAGCGGCAAAAACTGCTGATAATTACAACGGAGAGATAGGAAATACATTTGTTTCAGTGAATTTGATGGAAGGAGCTGGGACAGGATGAACATCGAGTTAATGTCGCGCAGAACAGAGAGAAAACGATCACGGTGGTTATTTCTCTGTATGAACAAACTGGTCCTGAAAGATTGGTCCTGTGCTTGGTAAGTCGAAGCTGCCTGATTGGAGATTTCTGTTCCAAGCATCATCCTCAGCCCGAGGACGGGGAGAAAAGCAGGTTCAGGGACGTGTGAGACTGGGGGGGTTTCCTGGCAGACAAGAAGATGATCCTCGACTTTTTTCTAAGCTCGACTGCAACGAGAACAACACACAGCAACAAACGCAAAACCGACAAAGAGAAAGAAAAATGAAGTTGCACTTTGATTCCCAGATGATGAAGATTTAACTAAAAGTCAAACATAGAGGCCAAAGGACAAGTGTCATCCTGTCTGGAGCTGTGGGAATGTTACGCTGTGTTCCTGCTCTGATCTGGCTCCTTGCATGCTGATCTGGCAACCACACATAGGCTTGACACTCAGAATCTATGCCACATCAACAAAAGTA
>CM055191.1:1073447-1075947 GCA_029224185.1 Karalla daura | reverse complement strand
CAGACGTTTGTCTTGTTCCGTGTTAAGATATTACAAAAGCCTGTTTTCCTGTGTGTGTCGATTAAAACGAGTGTGATTGATGAAAAGACAAAACAGGCCCAGCGTGAACAGTGGCTGTGTTTTCATGGCTGTTTTTCCTCTAAATAAATACGATGTTTGTAAAACGTGGAAAAAGTCCAGCTGCTGCTATGGTGTCTTCATTGCCCCCAGGTAAAGTGTTCCTGCTCCATCCCATAATAACCCTGGTACCATGTGGTCCTGCTCCATCCCATAATAACCCTGGTACCATGTGGTCCTGCTCCATCCCATAATAACCCTGGTACCATGTGGTCCTGCTCCATCCCATAATAACCCTGGTACCATGTGGTCCTGCTCCATCCCATAATAACCCTGGTACCATGTGGTCCTGCTCCATCCCATAATAACCCTGGTACCATGTGGTCCTGCTCCATCCCATAATAACCCTGGTACCATGTGTTCCTGCTCCATCCCATAATAACCCTGGTACCATGAGGTCCTGCTCCATCCCATAATAACCCTGGTACCATGTGGTCCTGCTCCATCCCATAATAACCCTGGTACCATGAGGTCCTGCTCCATCCCATAATAACCCTGGTACCATGTGGTCCTGGTCCTCCACATAGTTTTCTTAGATCTTTGAATCAGATGTAGAAACAGTAGAAACACAGGGCGCGCTCTCTCTCTCACACACACACACACACACACACACACACACACACACACACACACACACACACACACACACACACACACACACACACACACACACACACACACACACACACACACACACACAATTAACTCTGTCTCAGAGTCTCCTGCTCCCGTACAGCATTATTGTGGACTGTGGGAGCATATAAGAGGATATATAAACTCACCTGCTGTTGCACTGCTAATAGTAGTGATTAGTAGTAATAGCTAGTAGCAGTAATAGCTAGCAGTAATGGCTAGCAGTAATAGCTAGCAGTATTAGCTAGCAGTATTAGCTAGCAGTACTAACTCTACAGTCGAGTGACCAGTTCATCTGTGGGAGGGAAATTATTTAATCATCATGTGGTTTCTTTATATTTACTGGATGAGGAAGTCAAATCAAAACACATCTTCATCCAAGTTACACACACACACACACACACACACACACACACACAGTCAGGGGTCTGACTCAGTCTGAGACTGAGAAAAATGAAGTTATTATAGTTTCAACAACATTCTCCAAAGAACAAAGGGAAAGGCTCGTCACCACTGTCTCTCTGGCTGAAACAGAGACGTAAAATCACAACCAGATCATGAAACCAGATCACCTTCCTCCTTCCTCCCTCCGTCCGCCTCCAGACAAATGCACCAGTCATCAAAACTTCCATCTGCCCCGGTCGGAGTCAAACCCGGGAGCTGGGTTTCTCTGCTGCAGACAATAGGAGGAAGTTCCTCCTGCTGTCTGGGTCCAGACGTGGGCGACAGCTGTGACACATGTGACGATGGGAGAGCGGAGCTGACGCTGGTTGGGAAGAGGGAAGTCATTCAGGTGAGATCGATCAATCAGATGGTAATATTCCTGCTCCTCTGAACTCTGAGACGCAAAAAAATGGTTCCTCGAGAAATGTGCAGCATCCAGCAGCAGGCGGTGAGTCACCGAGTGCAGGAGAATGAGAGGAAACAAAGACGCGATGAGGAAACGACGGAGGGACAGATGGAGGCCGGACACGCAGGCTGGAGGAGGCTGGAGGAGGCTGGAGGAGGCTGGAGGAGGCTGGAGGAGGGTGGAGGCAGAGGATGGAGCGCTGCCACTCCTGATGGAGGGGGGGGGGTAGTTCCTGCCAGTAACCTCATTACTAGTAATGACCAATAATGTAACAATGACAAATAATGACCAAAAATGTCAAAAAACAATAGCAAAATACGTAATAGCGACCAATATCACAATATCTGCCAAAAACGGACAATAGCATAATAACGGCTGAGCCCCATACGTAATAACTTGCTAACGATGTCATAAAAGCTTAGAACTTTTGTCCAGTGATGGGATGACGTCATGAGCAGCATCTGAGGTGTGGACTGATGAGGGAGGCTGAAGGCCGGGCTGCTCAGGTCACACGATACTGACCTGACATGGAAAGACACCCAGCAGTCAGTGTGAAGCGGCCGTCTGAACGCTGGGCTGAGGCCACTCTGTTGTGTTGATGCACCAGTAAATAGACGGAGCCTCAGCCTCCAGCCTCCAGCCTCCAGCCTCCAGCCTCCAGCCTCCAGCCTCCAGCCTCACGCCTCACGCCTCCAGCCTCCAGCCTCCAGCCTCAGCCTCCAGCCTCACCTCGCTCTCTACCCGAGGCGGCTCAGAGTCTCCGGCCATCCTGACCAGGCGGCCACAGATCTACAGACAGGCCCGTGGTGGAGGACGTGATGATGTCAGCACCTGCCGTACGTCCACGTTGTTACTCACGACTTCAAATGAACTTCCAGACAAAGTGAAGACGTTAATCCA
>CM055191.1:1060947-1068447 GCA_029224185.1 Karalla daura | reverse complement strand
TCAGGAACAGTAAAATGAGCTGACCGAGGTCTGAGTGATGCTCCTTGTCCCTGTCCTCGTCCGTCCTTGTCCTCGTCCTTCAGGACGAGACACAGCAGAAGAACAAGTGAAGGAGCTTCTTCCTCCCTGCTCACCTGCTGCTTCACGTGTTTTTACCCTTCAGTGAAAAACAACAAAGATGAAGAAAAAACACAAAAAAACAAAGACCTGTGAAGCTGTGAAGCTGTGAAGCTGTGAGACAGGTCCCCACCCTGTAGCTCCACGTCCTCAGTCATGGATACGAGACGTGACGAGAGCTCTGGACTCTGAACTCTGAACTCTGAGCTCTGTGTGTGTGAGCAGGAGCAGAGCGTGATGTTCTCACAGCTACCAACGGGATGTCGAGCAGACTCCGAGGCCTGCTGGAACCGGAGCTCATAGCTTCTATGTTAACATCCTGCATCAGAGATCCAGGCAGGTGCTTCATGTGTTCCTCTGGAGCACGTCCTCCAGCCTGAGCAGGTCAGACACAGCCTCACCTCCGGCTCCTCTGAGCGGAGCCAGGAGCCTCGTTAGGCTCTAGTTAGAGCTGGAGACGCTTCAGGGTCTGCTGCAGGAAGCGCTCAAATAGAGTGGATTCACATATTTGCTCTCATTGCTCGTCATCACCGGTTATTACACTTTATGATGCCAGACTGACCTTACCTGTAGAATGGACGTCACAGTCAGTCTGCTCAGAAGTTTTCAGCTGCATCTCAGAACCGGAGAACATCAACACATCCTTGTTCTTACAGAAATAAGAACGAGGACGTGTTGATGTTCCTGGAGCTGCTGAAGATCAGAGGCCTCGGGAGGAAAACACAATCCACTTATTTCTGCTGCTTTTGTTCCACACTGGAGCAGTCAACGATGACAAACTTGTTGTTTTCTTTCTTGTTAACAATTCTTCTTTCCAGAAGAACAATCCTCAGAAAAAGTTTGAAGCGTTCAGTGGAGTGGTTCCTGAAGCTGTTCAGGAGCTGCTCACACACTCAGCTGCACGAAGACTCCAGCAGTCACACTGTGAGCTGCATGACCCGCCCGGAGCCGCCCCACACGTCCCAACCTCTGAACAAACATCTGTAGCAAACATCTGGAACAAACCTCCATAACAAGCATCTGTAACAAACCTCCATAACAAACATCTGTAACAAACCTCCATAACAAACATCTGTAACAAACCTCCATAACAAACATCTGTAACAAACCTCCATAACAAACATCTGTAACAAGCATCTGTAACAAACCTCTGTAACAAACATCTGTAACAAACCTCTGTAACAAGCATCTGTAACAAACCTCTGTAACAAGCATCTGTAACAAACCTCTGTAACAAACATCTGTAACAAGCATCTGTAACAAACCTCTGTAACATCTTTCAGACATCGAGCAGTCGAGAAAGGCTCAGAGGGTTCAGGTAGTGTGTCCTTCACAGGTCTCACACACACACATACACACACATGCACAGTTCAGAGGTAAAATGCTCCATCTTTTCAGTCTGTGTTCTCATTGATCGCCTCCTCCTCCTCAATGAGGCTGCGGCAACATCAAAGTCCCTTTCTCCTCCTCTCATCATCACCATCTTCATCTTCTCCATCATCACCATCATCATCATCATCGCCATCTTCTTCGATCGATGCTCAGACAGAGTATGTGTCTGTCTTGAATATGAAGCAACGTCTCAGACCCGACTGCATGCGATGACATCATCACCACGTCCACTGTTTAAACAATGAAAACTGATCTGATGATGGATCGACTTTTATTTCCTCACAGAGCAGGACACACACATACAAACACATTCATTCATACATACATACATACATACATACCTACATACATACATACATACAAACATTCATTCATTGTGCGCTTAGGTTCAGGTTCCACAGTGGTGTGTGTCTGATCGGAAGAGGGGCGTGTGGGCGTGTGGGCGTGTGTGCGTGTGTGTGTGTGTGTGTGTGTGTGTGTGTGTGTGTGTGTGTGTGTGTGTGTGTGTGTGTGTGTGGTGGCCTCCGTTTCCTCTGTCCTGCTGGTTCCCGTGGCCTCAGACATCTCCTCAGTGTTTAACCAACCAGAAGTTACTTTCTCACTAAAACTTCAAAAATAATGACGTTAAACGCTGTGGACGCCAAAACAAGCAGGGCCAGAGTCTCTGCTGTCTCTGGAGGAGGAGCAGGAGGAGCAGGAGGAGCAGGAGGAGCAGGAGGAGCAGCTCAGGGTCAGTAGGTCTTCCTCCAGGAGCGCAGGTAGAGCCAGAGCGGCAGCAGAGGGTTTCTGTTCTGCAGGCTGGGAGTGAAAACGTCAAAATCAGCTCTCCTCACTCTCTGCAGGTAGTCCTCCAACACCACCTGCAACACCACAGAAGAAGAGCTGGACTGAGTCCACATCGTGGGGACAGTAATGATAATAAAGGCAATAATAATGTGCAGAGTGCTACAGCAACAAGGTAAAAGACAGTGAAAAGGTGATAATTCAACTGATCACTGATAATCCTACAGTGTCTCTCTCTACATATATGTGTATAAACATATATATGTATGTATATATTTACATAGACAATCATTCAGCAAAGATGTTTCTGAAGTGAAGATCCTCTTTCATATCTAGTTATCTCTCCTTCACTCCTTCAATCTCCAAACACGCTGCAGTACATACAGCCGGCCTCTAGGCGGAGCTGTGATGGACGGAACAGAGACGTTTCAGCCGCATGTCCTCTGAATGTTCACCGTCCTCGTCCAGAGACGGAGGCCTTCACGCGTCTCTACACGCTGGAGCTCGTTCTTGTACACAAACAGACGTTGATTTGAGCCTGAAAACGTTGAGGTTTCTGTTTCCTGCAGCTTTGGTCTGTTCACATCTGAACTCTGCACCTCATCAAAACAACCCCGCCCCCGACGTAACCTCTCACATGACTGATATGCTAATAGGAGCGCATAACTGATGTTATGCTAATAAGTGCTAATAACTAATGCTATGCTAATGTTATGCTAATAGCATATTCAGGAATCAAACAGAAGTCCAGCTGAGTTTATTTTTATCACTTTTACAGATTCTAAGCAGTGAAAAGCATCTTCGAGCCCGCACCCAAAGTTCTTCAGCTCTTCAGACTTTGAGAACTTCACTCTGAGAACTTCAGTCAGTCACAGTGAGTTTGATCTCAGCCGCGTGGACGTGATGGTGCAGAGGAGCAGAGGAGGTAGAATCAAACACTTTGTTCCACAGCAGCAGGAGACAATGATTTCATTTTCAGTTCAGTCGAACACGAAGAAACAGACAAGACGAGACAAGAGTCACAACAGCCACGCTGGAGCTGCTGCAGCTTCCTGCTCCGCCTCCACAGGCTTCATCAGCACCAGCACCACTCAGCCTCATATTACTGTGCTAGTTTTCATATGTATATATGTGTGTGTGTGAACATATTTATATTTTTTCATGTAGGATCTATGGATCTATTGCTCAGGACAAAAAATATACGTATACATATCAGATATCTGATATTTATACATATGCAAAACTGCCTTCTTTGTTTTTAGCCTCTGGAGCACGTTGTGTTGAAAAGTGACATTTGATAAATAAATCTTTTAATTTGCTAAAATCCTTTGTCTTGTGTTGTCGATGTAGCTGTGTCAATTATGTTTTTTGTACATTTTGTGTAAATTCTGTACAAATATTTTTATGCAGGAGTATCCCACCCAGTACAATGACAACTAACACTATTCTATTCTGTTAGCATCTATATGGGGACTCCCAGTCTGTGTTAGCGCTAAGCTAACGTTAGCGCTAAGCTAACAGCAAACGCTTACTGTGGAGGACAGATTCAGATCAACTTACCAACAAAAACGAATCAATGAATTTGTTTTACCTGACTGCAGCAGCGCCACCTGCTGTTCACCTCTGGGAAGTGACTGATGTAAACTACGAACATCTTGTAAACTTTCTCAGAGTTGACTTGTGGAGACGTTTACTGCAGTTTTAAGCGTGACGTCGGGCTCTACGGCGCCCCCTCTGGGCACTGGGCTGCAGGTAAAGGTGAGCACCAGCCGTCGGGTCGCTCAGCAGACTCTGATCTAGAAACCGCAGCGAGCAGAATGATTCCCGCCAGAGCAAAGACCTGTTTCCACTGAGACTTCATGTGACAGAAGAACGGATCCTGGAGGGAGAGACAGAGCGGCTCTCAACGCTGCCTCCTTCAGGCAGAACATCACTGTTCCCACACACACACACACACACACACACACACACACACACACACACACACACACACACACACACACACACACACACACACACACACACACACACACACACACACACACACACACACACACACACACACACACACACACACACACACACACACACACACAGATCCCGTCTGTTTCGGAGCATATTTTCTTTGTCACTGAGCAGCTGGAAAACAGACCTGACACACACTCACATCTCGTTAATATGCAAATCTGAGAAATCTACAGGGAGTCATCACATCGAGGCTGCTAAATCATCTGAGTTCATCTGGGTACACACACACACACACACACACACACACACACACACACACACACACACACACACACACACACACACACACACACACACACACACACACACACACACACCTAAACGCACATTTAAATCAGGGTTTGAGCATTTTCCATCTGAAAGTCCCAGCCTGTTTCGGGCCTGAAGTTGCCAGGCTGCAGGATGGATCTGGAGCCTGGGTCTGGGTCTGGGTCTGGGTCTGGGTCTGGGTCTGGGTCTGGGTCTGGGTCTGGGTCTGGGTCTGCGTGTGTCGGTTTGTTGGTTTCAGACTGTGATGAATTCAGAGCGAAGGAGACAGACTGGAGCAGACTGGAGCCGGTACAGACCCACTCACCTCTAGAAATGAAGCCATTTAATGACGCCTGCCTGTCTCATGTGAAAATCAGTTTGCTGACGTGAGTTTCATCTCGTTTACTCAACGTGACTTTCTGAGATTTTCTGTGACTTTTTCCAGACTTTAGTGTGCAGGAACCCTGGTGAGGCAGCAGATCTAGTGGAGATGTTTTTATTCCTCTGAGCTGAGCGTGATGAGCAGCGACAGCCCCAACGTGTTTGGGTGCTGTAGCAGCAGCTGAACGGGAAGCTCCAGCTTCCTCCTCCTCCTCCTCCTCCTCCTCCTCCTCTTCCTCCTCCTCCTCCTCCTCAGAGAGCGGCCTAATTACCTCGCAGAGACGACGATCTGTTCTGAGGGATCGGATCCCAGAACGCAGACGTGAAGCTTTTCATGAGCGTGTGAGTCATGAAGAGTTTTTTTTTGTTCTGTTTTGTTCTTTAACATTCTGGAACATCAGCTGTGACTTGTGTGATGTGTGTGTGTGTGTGTGTGTGTGTGTGTGTGTGTGTGTGTGTGTGTGTGTGTGTGTGAGCACATCTCACTCACCGTCTGCAGGAAGGCTGGAGCGGCGGCTGCAGGGACGTCTCTGCTGAAGGACCGCGCCTGGACATGGAGACAGGACAGCAGCCAATCAGAGAGCTCCTCCTGGTCACAGCTGAGGCTTCACTGCTAGCTTCTCTGCTAGCAGCTAGCAGCAGTCACACTGCCTCTCTGGTCACATTCACACACAGATGCTTTTCAAAGCTGAAGCTTCTCCATCAACAAACATCTCTGGAGGAAACTGAGCATCTGTAACAAAGAGAACACCAACCTGAACCTGAGCCTGAACTTAAGCCTGAGCCTGAACCTGAGCCTGAACTTAAGCCTGAGCCTGAACTTAAGCCTGAGCCTGAACTTAAGCCTGAACTTAAGCCTGAGCCAGAGCCTGAACCAGAGCCTGAACCAGAGCCTGAGCCTGAACTTAAGCCTGAACTTAAGCCTGAGCCTGAGCCTGAACCAAAGCCCAACTCTGAGCCTGAGCCTAAGCCTAAACCTGAGCCCGAACCAGAGCCCGAGCCTGAGCCTGAGCCTGAACCAAAGCCCGAACCTGAGCCCGAACCTGAGCCCGAACCAGAGCCTGAACCAGAGCCTGAGCCTGTCTCAGATGACGTCACTGCCTGTGATGTAGCTGCTAATACGATGCAGACTAATTGAAACATGTGAGTCACAGTTCCAGCGCGTGACGTTCAGACACCTCAGAGCTCCATCACTTTCTTAATTCAGTCATGGGACAGACGAGAGGAGCGTCCCTCTGGAAACTCTGAAGAGTCCATTATCATTACATGGAACCCTGGAAACCTGAGATGGTGATGTAGAACGTCTCAGATGGCGATGAAATGGGAAGTTCCACAGAAACATCTCTTTGATTCTTCTATTTTTTGAGAAAAGCTCAGATAAAAATGCAATCTTGATCAGTGATAATGATATGATCTTTTAGGAATCCATTTTTATGTCTTCAAATACTAACTTTTCAAGGAAATGATACGTGTAACCTGGATTAACCTGGTGACATTTCACAAATTTCCTTTCAACCTCTTTTCTCTCCTGGTTTAATTGTTGACGTGTGTGTGTGTGTGTGTGTGTGTGTGTGTGTGTGTGTGTGTGTGTGTGTGTGTGTGTGTGTGTGTGTGTGTGTGTGTGTGTGCGTGTGTTTAAATGTGTTGAATCACAGGAGCTGTTAGATGTTCCAATTACTGCTTCTCCTCCTCTCGTACTGCTCATTACGGAGCCACTTCCCTGACTGACTCGGAGTCTCGAGTAAACAGTGAAACAAAGTAAATCCTGGCTCGCTTCCTCCCTCTTGACCCTCGCTGCTAATTGGAGTAAACAAGGTTCAAATGAGAGGTAAACACAGAGGAGGAGGAGGTAGAGGAGGGGGGGAGGAGGAGGAGGAGGAGGCTGCAGCTTCATGGACAAAGGCAGCCGTGAAGGCAGGAAATCAAAGAGGCTCATTAAGCGTCGACTAATGAAGCTCTGAGACAATCAGACGAGTTCTCGTCATCCTTCATCATCCTGACGAACATGAAGCGACGTTCCTCTGAACATGAGAGCAGCAGCTGAGCTCTGAGCACACAGCAGCATCTCTGATGTGTCCGGCCTCACAAAGGAGGCCACAACTGGTTGGACCACGCCAGGTCATGTGACCTGCCTATGGGCTGCAGGTGGACGTGGGTCATGTGACCTGCCTACGTGCTGCAGGAGGACGTGGGTCATGTGACCTGCCTACGGGCTGCAGGTGGACGTGGGTCATGTGACCTGCCTACGTGCTGCAGGAGGACGTGGGTCATGTGACCTGCCTACGGGCTGCAGGTGGACGTGGGTCATGTGACCTGCCTACGGGCTGCAGGTGGACGTGGGTCCTGTGACCTGCCTATGGGCTGCAGGAGGACGTGGGTCATGTGACCTGCGCTACCTACGTGCTGCAGGTGGACGTGGGTCATGTGACCTGCCTATGTGCTGCAGGTGGACGTGGGTCATGTGACCTGCCTACGTGCTGCAGGTGGACGTGGGTCATGTGACCTGTGCTACCTACGTGCTGCAGGTGGACGTGGGTCATGTGACCTGTG
>CM055191.1:1015947-1055947 GCA_029224185.1 Karalla daura | reverse complement strand
CCCACCATGGAGACACCTCTCCTCACAGCTGGAACCGGCTGCACACGTCCAGGTCTGTACCTCCAGGTGTGATAGGTCCTCAGGGAGACATGCTCCTCCCCTCAACAAACTAGATTATCAACCAAAGTTCTGCTTGGACACAGCAGGAGACTACTCCTGAGCTTCTGTGAGGAGATCAACCTGGTAACTCTGTGGATGGTCTGACTGGTCTGTGAGATGGTCGGACTGGTCTGGGAGATGATCTGACTGGTCTGTGAGATGGTCTGACTGGTCTGGGAGATGGTCTGACTGGTCTGGGAGATGGTCTGACTGGTCTGTGAGATGACTGGACTGGTCTGTGAGATGGTCGGACTGGTCTGGGAGATGATTGGACTGGTCTTGGTGATGGTCTGACTGGTCTGTGAGATGGTCTGACTGGTCTGTGAGATGGTCGGACTGGTCTGGGAGATGATTAGACTTGTCTGTGAGATGGTCTGACTAGTCTGTGAGATGGTCTGACTGGTCTGGGAGATGGTCTGACTGGTCTGTGAGATGACTGGACTGGTCTGTGAGATGGTCGGACTGGTCTGTGAGATGGTCTGACTGGTCTGTGAGATGGTCGGACTGGTCTGGGAGATGGTCTGACTGGTCTGGGAGATGGTCTGACTGGTCTGTGAGATGGTCGGACTGGTCTGTGAGATGGTCTGACTGGTCTGTGAGATGGTCGGACTGGTCTGTGAGATGGTCGGACTGGTCTGGGAGATGGTCTGACTGGTCTGTGAGATGGTCGGACTGGTCTGGGAGATGTCAGCCTGGTGTCCCAGTCTCACCAGCATGCAGATGTCCATGGGCAGGTAGACTCTCCTCCGGCTGCTGTGGTACGGAGTCGCTCGCAGACACGTCACGATGCCCTGAGCTTTACCGATGTGACTGGCTGCATGGTCGGCATGGACGTCCCTGAGCCCTGCACACACACACAAACACACACACGCACACACACATATACACACACACACACACACACGCGCACGCACACACAAATATACACACACACAGAGACACACACACACACGCAGACAGACAGACAGTTCTTTTTACATATGCTCATTCATTCTATATTGCATATAGCGTCCTTCTCATGTCCCTGCTGTGCTGTGAATCACTGCATCAAAATCTCGTTTTGACGTTAATCTACACAACAAATAAATCTGTCCAAGCGGTTTTTGTTTTGTATTTAGGATTTATTGAAGACCAACCGTGCAGCCTTGTAATGGCACTGTACTCCAGCTTGTTAGTTCTATAATATCTATCTATCTATCTATCTATCTATCTATCTATCTATCTATCTATCTATCTATCTATCTATCTATCCATCTATCCATCTATCCATCTATCCATCTATCCATCCATCCATCCATCCATCCATCCATCCATCCATCCATCCATCCATCCATCCATCCATCCATCCATCCATCCATCTATCTATCCATCTATCCATCTATCTATCTATATATCTATGTGGAAAAGTACAGACTTCTGCTGTCTCCTTCTCAAACAGGAGGAAGAACTGTTTAACAGGTTTGGGTTTGAGTAGAACATGCTGCTTCATCCTGACCTCTAACCTGTCTGATGCCTTGTTCCTCCTCTGCTCTCATCCTCATCCTGACTTCCTGCTACTGCCGCCTCTGTGGGGGAGGAGCTCGGAAGGTTCTGGATGAAGTGTGTGGAGCGCTGTCTTACCCAAACACTCCAGCAGCAGATACAACAAGGACGACTGTGTGTTCTCTGAATACGCCTCCAGCTCCTGCAGGTTCCTGTAGGCTCTGTCGTCCAGGTCCTTCTCCTGGACACACACACACACAACACTTTAGAAATGAAACACTGATATATCTTAAAGTCAGTGTACAGCTTATATGGCAGATGAACTGTCCTCCCCACACTGATGCGCATGTGTGTGTGTGTGTGTGTGTGTGTGTGAGATGTGGCAACACGAGGGAGTGCACCTCGGAGTGGACATGTCCAGCTGTGTCTCTGCGTCTCTGACTGTGAATGTGAGGGCTGTCCTCACGTTTGTGAGACAGATGTGACCTGTCCTGAGTGAATGATGAAGACGTCTCACCCTCTCTGTGATGATCCTCAGCAGCCACCTCTTCGTCAGGCCGTGTTTCCTCACAGCCTGAACACACACACACACACACACACACACACACACACACACACACACACACACACACACACACACACACACACACACACACACACACACACACACGTTCATCTAAGTCCTCACTGAACATCATATGCAGCAAGTCATACCAACTACTGTGATAGTAAAACTCTGCATTTCGGCTGAGGTTTCTTCACTATCTGGGTAAGGAACTTCCTGTAGAACCTCAACCCCTCGTCTCCATTCCAGCCGTCATCAGCAAGGCGTCTTAAACTCACTGGGGGCTTCAAACACAATCACTGGCTCAGTGATTTTTAAGGTGTGATCAGTTGCAGTTTCTGCCTCTTGCACTCTCTAACCTGCAACACAGCGGCTTCACTCGCTGCTTTCACAACCCTAGTGAGAGCTGCTCTGAGCCATAAACCTCTAGAGGATGTGGACTCTCAGTACCCTCCAGAGCTCGGTGCTGACGGGCTGGTCGGGGGGGTTGTCTCTGTAGATTTCTTCTATCGCCGTCCTCCAGAACTGCATCCGCATCAAACCAATGCTCTTCTGGGAAACTGAGTCCTTCACCTTGGAGAGAAACAAAGCCAGGAGCACGGTCGGTTGAGAAGTTGTCCTGTACAGCACTTGGATCAGAACTTGGCTAAGCTAGAGAAGTCGTAATATCAGAGAGTGAGTAAAGAGAGTGGAACCATGTTGTAAGTCATCTGCTGTGAGGAGGATTTCAGGAGAAATGTAGAGGGAGTTCTAGAAGGCCATCTGGAGACACTGCTGGAGGACCTGCAGGCACTTAGCAGTACTGGGGGGCTGTAGGAATACCTGCCTGGGCCAGCTCCACGTTAAAGGCTCTCAGAGCCAGAGAGGAGCGACGCGCCTCCTCCGGGAGGAGCAGTGAGGAGACAAAGCCGTCGTAGTCTCTGGACCTGAGCAGCAGGAGGAGAAAAAAAGAGGACTTTAGTTTTTATTTCCACAATTTCATAACCCGACTTCAACGTACATATGTAACGTGTACATCATGTGTACAGACACTTTTGACAGGATTATGAAGTATTATCTATTCTTCGGTTCTATTCTAATCTGTCACATTAACATTCCCTTTTTCAGATTTTTTCAGCTTAGAGGCACAAAACAACTTGATATGATGCAATTTGAGCATTCCTGCATCAAGCTCCACTTTAGACTCTTAAACAAACGCTGGTGGATGAGAGCCATCCCGAGCGTTACTAAAGTAGAATGAATAAAGTAAAGTGCATTAGTAAAGTACAGCTATCCAACAGACAGCGTCTGTTCTTGTTGGAGCCTCTTGGCCACATCTGACCTGGATGAATAAAGTTTAAATCCATAAATAAATCCATAGCGAGCCAGCCGAGCGTCGCCCGGCCAGGTGAGTCTCACCTGACCAGCTCCAGGCAGAAGCTCTCCTCCACCCGGTGGTGGCTCTCAGCCCGCTGGACACACACGCTGCCCGGGGCTGGGGGCCTCAGGAGCCCCGGGGCTGGGGGCCTCAGGAGGCTGAGGAGCCCGGGTCTGCTCCGGACTCTGGCTGCTGCCATGTTCCCCTTCACTTTCACCCTGCGAGTGTCGCAGTGAAAACAGTCCGACCGGAAGCAGCGACGCGGTGAGAAAGGTTCCACAGCCACAGTCACGCCAGAGCTCACTGCAAATGCAAAGCACATTCGTTGTATATGTGTAACAAAGATAACCATGTGTAATAAAGGAAACCAAGAGGAGGTCGTATTCATATAACACGTGAAAACGACAAAAAAAGATAATAATAAAAAATCATAAACAATTAAGTTAATTAATAATAATTGTGCGTTTTTGTGCATCAGGAATATGAAATTATTTTGTGTGACTAGCTGATCGTTTCCCTTCTGTGATAATAAAGTACTCATGCTTTCTTAAGACATCCAGGAAAGGCTCAAAGTAGAGTTCCTCCTCCTGGGGTGGTCCAGCATATGGCCAGGAGGCCTCCACACACAGGAGGATGTGTGTGTCTGTGTCTGTGAGTTTCTGTGTGTACACTTTATATATACATGTACTTACACAATACACGTTATTGTATTTTTGTTAATGTTTATTGAGTGAAAGGTGAATTTTCTTCTGATCTTTAACATTGTTTAATTGCATAGTTGTATTGATTGATTGGTTGACTGATTGACTGATAGTAGTCTGTGTGGTAACCTGCACATGGCAGATAAACCAATCTTGCTTGTAGAATCACTCTGCTACACAGAGCAGACAGAAACATTACAGCAAATGACAGAAATAAAATAAAACCCCATCTTTGACTTTTTGACGGCTACAGTCGGGCTTTATTTGATCATTACAGTTAATAATTGAATAATATTTGTCTTTACAAAGTAAACATTACCAGAACTGGTCTGACAGCGAACCCTGGTCCGGTCACGTGACTGGCTGCTCCGTGGTCACGTGGTCTCACTCCGCTGAGTGATGTCGGGCTGTTCTCCGGGTGATGAGGGAGGACAGACCGGGACTCAGCTGCTTCCTGACCGGACACATCTTCTCCTATGGCCCCGGAGCCGCGGACATGTCGCTGCGTGTGGATCCTGCTGCTGTGTGTGTGTGCCCGGCTGTCCCGGAGCGCCCCCCCCCGGTAAGACCCTCCAACCCCCCCCCTCCGGTAGACAACTACTAGCCGCTAGCTGCTAGCTGGGGATTGCTCAAACTTTAGTTCCTCCTCAGTGACAGTTTCGTTTTATTACTATCATTACGAGGAATATCTTCTCCAGGAGCACGTTTATATCCTGGAAGTTAACATCAACATAACTGATTCTGACTGAGTCAGAATGCTGTTCAGTAGCATTAAGTGAAGTCTTATCAGAGGACAAAGTTCTCAGTCAGGCCCTGACACACTGATCCTGTCACTCCTCGTTCAGTTACCTGTTCAGTATATACTGTTACACCTTCGAGCTATGGCCAGGAGAATGACTCCGAGTCCATCACATGGACTTCATTAAACTGCTGCGCGGACTGTGGGTGTTGACAGTTTTTAGGGCGTGAGAACAAATGTTTAGAGAGGTTAGAAGACACCAGGTGAGCTCTGTCCTCAGTTTCACTTCTGGGGCTGACGCTGCAGTCACACGCGTTGAACACATGGTGGCGCCACACGCGCCACACGCAAACAGCGAACGACGTGTTCCAGCGTCTGAGAACCGAAACAAGCGTCGTCGAAGAGTTCCGCTTTGAAGAAACGAAGCAACAATATTTAAAACATATTATGATGAGTGTTTGTCACACATTTGTGGCTGACTTATCAGTTTTCGGTGGACGTGCGTCGCTCTCTCCCGGCGGCGCGGGTTCGATTCCCGGTCAGGGAGCTTGGTTTTTAACCAATCAATAGTCAGCAGAAATGTAGTTTAATGGATAGAAACTGTATGCATTCTTCTGTGAGGGTTGTATCACAGCACCATGATGGAAATGGTAAAAAAAAACATCATGAGATGAAAAACAGACAGACACTTATCAGCCATTCTAATATACAAATATCTGGCTGTTCTTGCCAGTAGAGCCAACTTCCCAAAAGAAGTGCTGAAAATGTGCATTTGTGCGATGTCTTTTTATATTGAATTTTAAAAGTTTTAAACAAATAGTGCTTCAAACATTTGTGTTTGTGTCAAGGGATTATATTACTTTACATTACATTACATTTACATTGATGACATTTAATCATTTGTCAGTTACTTTAATCCAAAGCAAGTTACAGCTGAGCAGCAGCGTTAGTGCTGCCTGTAACAACAGGAGGTCATGGCAGTACAAGAGCTAAAGATAGGAGGCAGAAAGAGAAGTGCAGATTGATGCTTTTAGTAAAGAGGGAGGAGAGCGGTGGTGAGGAGGTGTTCTCAGAAGAGGAGAGTCTTCAAGAGCAGACCTGAGCAGAGATCTGTTCATTTCAGAGCAGATTGGCTGCTTTACATAGCTTATCTGGCAACCACACGCTCCACACTGATGGGCTGTGTCACCTGCCTGTCTCATCAGATGCTCGAGGTGACATGCCTGACGTCTGTGGAACAGCTTCTCAGATTGTTCCTGAACACACACACACTCAGTGTTCTGGAGCTGGGGCTGCATGTAACCTCTCTGATCAGATTCACAGGTTTTAGCTGCCAATAAAATCTGAAGTTTCAGTATGAATGAGGACGTCTGCATGCAGAATGTCCCTGGTTAGTCACCTTTATTTCGTCCTTGTTTTCTGCTCTTTAACTGTCTGTCTTCATTCTTCTCGTAGTGGCTCCTTGGATGATGACCTCCTGCTGCCCTATGCCCGTGGCCATGGCCCCGCCCACTCCCACCGCCACGTCCGGGACTGTCAGCCCGTCGTCCACGGCAACGCCACCCACGAGACCTGGCCCTCCAGCCGGGCCGGCGGGCCCCCGGGGGCCCAGTCCTCCGTGTTCGTGTCCAACGTGGCGGGCAGCTCCAGATGGGTCTACGGTGAGTGACGGTCACACGGCATCACGTCAGAGGGATCAGGCTCTGATCCTGTTGGATCACCTCTGATTCATCCAGCCCTGTGTTTGATCGCTCCTGTATGTGTGTGCTGCGTGACCTCTGACTCACTGGTGCAAAGTGACAAATGAGGTGTTTACAACAACAGCAAGTCATCAGGTCAGAGCCCAAAACAGCCGACAGAGCTGCTGCTGGCTCCTCCTGGGGAGTGTGTGTGTGTGTGTGTGTGTGTGTGTGTGTGTGTGTGTGTGTGTGTGTGTGTGTGTGTGCGTTCGTGTGTGCTTGCGTGCGTGTGTGTGTGTGTGTGTGTGTGTGTGTGTGTGTGTGTTCGTGTGTGCGTGCGTGTGTGTGTGTTTTCTCCAGTTTCCTCCCACAATCATCAATCAAGTTTTTCCTGTATTCTCTAAATATCATTATTACTATTTTATTATTATTGTTATTATTATCATTCCTGCCTATTACGCTACTTTACTTATAATACTTCTACTAATTATACTTAGTTGCAGTAAGTTAGTAGTGCACATTCTCCCTCAGAAGTGGAATGGATGGACACATGTTGGCTCAGTATCATGTGACGTAGGTCATGTTGTGCTTATTTCCTATTATTTCCAGACGTGATATTCTCCTGTTTTAAAGTGATATTGAGGCAAAAACAAGGCTGGTGTTTGATTGAGCTCAGTGAGATTCACAGTGAGCGTCTACAGTTGTGGACCCTGGGGGCCCTGGGGGCCCTGGGGCCTCTGGGGGCCCTGGGGCCTCTGGGGGCCTCTGGGGACTGTGGGCCTGTATGTTGTTGTATACTGTGAGTGATGCTCTGTGTGACTGTGGCTGACTCCTCTGATCTCACCTCTCGTCCCCCCCCCCCCCCCCCCCCCCCCAGGGCACCTGACGGTGGTGGGCGACCCCCTGGGGGCGCTGTCGGTGCTGGAGCCCGGGGGCCCGGGCGGCTGTGGGGCCCGGCGGCGGGCCACGGTGGAGGAGACGGCGGCGGCGGCCGGCTGCCTCTACGCCCAGAACGCCGGCTTCTTCAGCACGGAGACGGGCGAGTGTCTGGGCAACGTGGTGAGCCAGGGCCGGGCGGTGCGGGACAGCCGCGGCCTGCAGAACGCACAGTTCGGGATCAGGAGGGACGGCTCGCTGGTGTTCGGGTGAGGCAGACACACACAGGCTCAGACACGCACACAGAAGGCTTATACTAGACCCAAAGAGTTCCTATTGATTAGTGTATTGATCAAATGAAACCAAAACGAATCAGTTTTTCTGACTTGTGAGTTTGTGTGTAGTTGGAACATGGACAGAGGGATAACAGGCTTTTCATCCAGGCTGGATATTTTGATCAAATGATGTCCAAACATCCAAACTGAATAAAAGGACTTATGTAATATTCTGCAGTTCCTCAAATATCATGTCTTGAAATAACAAGCTGATGTCATGTTAGACGTGAATAAGATGCTGTTATGGCAGGAACCCTCCACATCCTGGAGTGACACGGAGCTCTGAGGATGAGTCTGCAGCTCAGAGCCCACGTTAGTCATGTTGACCAGCTCCAGGAATGTGGTTGGTCCTCATGGCTGGTTATCAGGAGTGAACCTCAGCCTCCTCTGTTTACCTGCAGCTCTGCTTTAATCTGCTGCTGCAAAACAAAAACACTGTGTTCCTGTTGCAATGGAGGCCTGGAGAGCAGCTCTCTTCGCTCCCTGGAGCTGCCGCAGGAGACGCCAGCGGCACTCTGGCTTCTTTCCTGGAACCCGTCACCAGCAGAGACCAGGCTGTGAAGCCACGCTGAGGTCGCCACTTTCCCACGACCACACAAACACACCGTTTATCTGAAAGAGCATGAAGAAAAGTGGATGGGACTTGTTTGTTTGATACGTGGAGGTCAGCGGGCTGCTGGACTGGTCCCAGTCTGAGTGGAGCTGCCTCCCACTAACCTGGCTCATCGTCCCAGCTGAGCGTGGCGTGTTGGGAGGAACACGCCTGTCCAGTCTAAAGAGGAAAACGTTGCTTCATCCTGCTGCCTGATGCTGCAGCTGGACCAGTCTGTCCTCCCAGTCTGTCCTCCCAGTCTGTCCTCCCAGTCTGTCCTCTCAGTCTGTCCTGACATCATCACCATGTACTCACTCACTCCATTCATTTTAAGAAGGATGAAACAACGTAAAGCAAACATGAAAGCATTAACACTAGACAGTAAAACATGGATGGATGGATGGATGGATGGATGGATGGATGGATGGATGGATGGATGGATGGATGGATGGATGGATGGATGGATGGTAAAACAGTAACAAGATTATCAAAGTCTGTTTGAATATTTGATGCAATATCAGTTCAATAACTGGCAGTTAAGTCATATAGAGCTCACACTAATGAACTCAAGCAGTCATGACATAGAAGCAGTCTCCATTCGTTGTTAATCACAGCCAGTCACAGGCTCCTGATGTGGAACCACGTTGCTCCACCACCTGAAGAACAAAAATAATCAAGGAGAATCTTTGAAAAACCTAAAAACACAGCGAGGGAAAGTCACGTACCAAAACCTCAGAGGTGAGGCTCAGCCCTGAGTAAATACTGCAGCCGTGTGTGTGTGTGTGTGTGTGTGTGTGTGTGTGTGTGTGTGTGTTACTTTAGCCATGGTTAAAGTAGAGGTGACTGCCTTCAGTTCAGTCTGAGTTTAGAGACAGCCAATCAGAGCTCAGCCAACGTGTGGTTGCCAGATCAGTATGAAAGGAGCCAGATCTGAGCAGCTACAAACAGACTGTAGGACAGACTGATGGAACCAGAGCTCATAGCTTCTATGTTAGCCGGAGAAACACAGCGTGCTCGTCCTGGTGACCCAACATGACACTAAGCAGCGAGAAAACACCAAAACAGCCTCCGTTAGTGAGGCTGCGTCTCTAGCAAACCTCTGTGGAGCGGCTGTAGTTAGAGGCCAGGCTGATAGGAGGCTGCTGGAGGCCAGGCTGCTGATGCAGGCTCCTCACCAGCTCTGACCTGAGACCCCCCCCCCCCCCTCTCCCCAGGTACCTGTCCCAGGACGACGTCCTGGACCAGTCCAACCCCTTCGTCCAGCTGGTCAGCGGGGTGGTGTGGCTGCTGAGGAGCGGGGAGGTCTACATCAACCAGAGTCTGACGGCCGAGTGTGACAAGACGCAGGAGACGGGTACGTGTCACCCAGCTGGACCACCACCACCACCACAACCAGCTGGTTCAACACTGGTAACCAGTAGCCCTGCCAAAACATGAGCAGACCAAACACGAGCTACACATCCACGTCTGCATCACCGTGTGGACTGATGTGTTTGATGTTGCTCCTCACATTATTTGCAACATTTTGTAGGAAACCAAATCATGACATTTCACAACAAAGGCTTTCATAAACAGTGGAGCAGTCTGGTCATCCCAACCGCCTCATGGTTAGTAATAGTTCTCCTCAGGTTCAGTCTCAGGAACCTTCGGGTCCTTCCTTCAGCTCCACCTCAGCACATTATGTTTCTGTGTCTCTGAGCTGCTGCTCTATGTTAACATGGCTCTACGTCCTCACCCACAGACAGAGACCAGCCAGAGGCTGAGCTGCTCTGCCTGGTCCCGTCTGAAGCTCCACCCCTGACCCCTGACCCCTGACCTCTGACCTCTGACCTCGTCCTCTCTCAGGCGTCTTCAGAACCTTCGTGGACGTGGTGTCTGCGAGGACGGCGGTGGGACACGACGCTGAGGGAAACCTGATCCTGTTCCACATCGACGGCCAGACCGGGATCAGAGGGTAGGAGCAGCCTGGGAACCACACGTCCTGCTCCACCTTCATCTGGACACACACACACTGCAAAAAGAAGATGTTTACAGGACAGTGATATAGAAGAGCTATACACTGTAGGAGAACCACAGAGGTCAGTCAGTTCAAGCAGCTGCATCCTGAGCAGCTACGTCTCTGAACACAGGAACACATGGTACCAGGGTTATTATGGGATGGAGCAGGACCACATGGTACCAGGGTTATTATGGGATGGAGCAGGACCACATGGTACCAGGGTTTTTACGGGATGGAGCAGGACCACATGGTACCAGGGTTATTATGGGATGGACCAGGACCACATGGTACCAGGGTTATTATGGGATGGAGCAGGACCACATGGTACCAGGGTTATTATGGGATGGAGCAGGACCACATGGTACCAGGGTTATTATGGGATGGAGCAGGACTACATGGTACCAGGGTTATTATGGGATGGAGCAGGACCACATGGTACCAGGGTTATTATGGGATGGACCAGGACCACATGGTACCAGGGTTATTATGGGATGGAGCAGGACCACATGGTACCAGGGTTATTATGGGATGGAGCAGGACCACATGGTACCAGGGTTATTATGGGATGGAGCAGGACCACATGGTACCAGGGTTATTATGGGATGGAGCTGGACCACATGGTACCAGGGTTATTATGGGATGGAGCAGGACCACATGGTACCAGGGTTATTATGGGATGGAACAGGACCACATGGTACCAGGGTTATTATGGGATGGAGCAGGACCACATGGTACCAGGGTTATTATGGGATGGACCAGGACCATGTTATGCTCTCTTTTGCTCTCTCTCCACCAATCAATGGTATTGATCTGCCCTCCTTCAGATGTGTGCATCAATGTTAGTGAACAGTGTGTGTGTGTGTGTGTGTGTGTGTGTGTGTGTGTGTGTGTGTGTGCAGTATGAACCTGTGGGAGGTAGCCGAAGTTCTGAAGGAGAACGGAGTCATCAACGCCATCAACCTGGACGGGGGCGGGTCTTCCACCTACGTGATTGACGGTTCTCTGGCCAGTTACCCATCAGACCACTGGTGAGATGATGGGAACCAGTAGAACCAGCTTTCAGGCTCTGGGACCAGTCCACTCTGCTTCAAATCCGTCTATCTATCTATCTATCTATCTATCTATCTATCTATCTATCTGTCTATCTGTCTATCTGTCTATCTGTCTATCTGTCTATCTGTCTATCTGTCTATCTGTCTATCTATCTGTCTATCTGTCTATCTGTCTATCTATCTGTCTATCTATCTATCTATCTATCTATCTATCTATCTATCTGTCTGTCTATCTGTCTGTCTGTCTGTCTGTCTGTCTGTCTGTCTGTCTGTCTGTCTGTCTATCTATCTGTCTACCTGTCTTTCTATCTGTCTATCTATCTATCTATCTATCTATCTATCTATCTGTCTGTCTGTCTGTCTGTCTGTCTGTCTGTCTGTCTGTCTGTCTGTCTATCTATCTATCTGTCTATCTACCTGTCTATCTACCTGTCTATCTGTCTATCTATCTATCTATCTATCTATGATTGAGGTAGACTTCATGATGTATCTGAGAGCTTCTTCTGAGGCTGAAATGGAGCAGCACTCATGGTCAAAACTGACTCCCCCGACAGTGAGTCAGACAGCAGGTGGCGCTGTGGCCGCCGTGTGTCCACCGTGCTGTGTGTGCGTCCGCAGCGCTGTGGGACGCCGTCCTGCAGCGGCCGGGGGGTGTGTGAGGACGGACGCTGCCGCTGTGTCCCGGGCTGGACAGGTCCCGCCTGCGCCGCCCCGGCCTGTCCGCCCCACGCCTGCAGTCGCCATGGTTACTGCACCGCAGGTGAGGGCGGAGCTCCGCCTGGGCTGGCCCCGCCCCATAGGGAGGCCACGCCCCCAGCAGGACATTGGTCCCACCTGGTCCACCTGAGTGCTCATGTCTCTGTGTATCTGTGTCCCCTGTGGCAGACGGCTGTCTCTGTGACTCCGGCTGGACAGGAAGCAACTGCAGCCAAGGTGAGACAGGTCTCCAGGTCTCCAGGTATCCATGTATCCATGTATCCAGGTCTCCAGGTCTCCAGGTCTCCAGGTCTCCAGGTGTCCGGATGTCCAGGTGTCCAGGTGTCCAGGCGTCCAGGCGTCCATCTCACCTGTAGCACACCCAGCATCTCCCCCTCTAAGACCTGGAGACATGAGAAGGACTATAGTTAAAACACTTTATCTGTCCATCCGTCTAGCTAGCTATTTATCCATATTACATTACTACATTACATTATTATCCATATGTTATAGGTCGTAATATGTATAGATAATATCTAGATTATAAACCATGTCAACAACAAATACATCAAAATCTTGAATTTAAACATCATTTAGTCTTGAATCTTGTTCAGGTCAGGGTCAGCTGTAATTCACTGCCAGCCTCGCGTTGGTTCATCAAACATCAAATCAAAGTGACGAGGACAGAAGTGTTTCATTCACCCCCAGGGTCCAGTCTCCTTTACAGGAGCTCTGTTTCTGTCTCGACATGTCAACATGCCGTCTCCCCCTCCTCCTGCTCCTCCTGCTCCTCCTCCCCCTCCTCCTGCTCCTCCTGCTCATCCTGCTCCTCCTGCTCCTCCTGCTCCTCCTCCCCCTCCTCCTGCTCCTCCTGCTCATCCTGCTCCTCCTCCTCCTGCTCCTCCTGCTCCTGCTCCTCCCCCTCCTCCTCCTCCTCCTGCTCCTCCTCCTCCTCAGAGTGTCTCCCTGGTTACTATGGCGACGGCTGTAACCAGACCTGCTCCTGTATCAACGGAGGCGTCTGCGACCCGGTGAGCGGACGCTGCAGCTGCCCGCCCGGTTACCACGGCGACGCCTGCCAACACGGTACTGATGCTGGCTGCAGGCGCGATGCCCTGGGAGCTTCAGGTGTAAACAACAAAAACAACAACAACATGTCTGTCCTCTGTCTCAGTCTGTCCTCTGGGGCGCTTCGGTCCGTCCTGCTCCAGCCAGTGTCGCTGTGACGACCTGTGTCCATGTGACCCGCAGACAGGAAGCTGCAACGGCAGCCTGCCAGAGGAGAGCAACCACACCTTCTACAGAGGTGCTCACACACACACACACACACACACACACACACACACACCCAGCTCCTTCTCTTCCAATGTTGTCCAGATGTAGCAATGGAGCCAGTGAAACAAGCAATTAGAAGACAAGTCAGCCAGTAACATAGTACCCACGAGTCGTAATCAGGTCAGAATCTTAGAATCATTCTAGATTCATCACATTACAGCAGCTGGGAGGAAAACGTGAAGATTCAAATCAGAAGAAACAGACTGTTGGATCCAGATGACCTTCATCTTCTCCTTCTTGTCTTCCCCTTTGCTCTCCTCCTCCTCCTCCTCCTCCTCCTCCTTGTCCTCCACCACAGCTGGACATTGTTTGGCCAAACGGATGTTTACATTGTGGAGAAGAGATGAAGAATCTCACAGAGAACAGCCTCATCTGTCAGAGTGTGTGATCCACACACACACACACACACACACACACACACACACACACACACACACACGTCTGTCACTGTCACTGAAGAGAGACAGGTGAGGTGGGTGCACTGACGCACCAGATGCGTTCAGGTGCCATTGGAAATTTGAGAATTCAGTCACAGCAGTTTTTATGATTTGTGACAGTCAGTGATCTGGACCTTTGACCTTTGACCTTTGATCCTCTGAAGATCAAACGATCGGCCCTGATCCCTGATTACGTGATAGGATCAGGGACTTCCCTAATATCTGATATAATTCTTTATTCTGTTATATTATTTACATAGTTTACTTAAATAAAGAACTGTCAACATGGAGTGGGGACAGAGAGAAGATGAATATACTGTGTACTATACTGAATATGCTACAGTAACTAATCTGATTAGCAATCTGAGGACTGGACTATGACAGTAATCTGATGACTGGACTATGACAGTAATCTGAGGATTGGACTATGACAGTAATCTGAGGACTGGCCTGGACAGTAATCTGATGACTGGCCTGGACAGTAATCTGATGACTGGACTATGACAGTAGTCTGAGGACTGGACTATGACAGTAATCTGAGGACTGGCCTGGACAGTAATCTGATGACTGGCCTGGACAGTAATCTGATGACTGGACTATGACAGTAATCTGATGACTGGACTATGACAGTAATCTGATGACTGGACTATGACAGTAATCTGAGGACTGCAGCGTCTCCCCTGTCCTGCAGGTGGTGGTGGCTGCTGCTCAGCCTGTCTCTCCTCCTGCTGCTGTGTCTCAGCCTCCTGCTGCACCTGCAGCGTGCTCTCCGCTCCACCGCTCCGCCTCGGTTCCCGCAGCGCCGCCACTACGCCTACGTCCCGCTGGGAAGCATCAACGGAGCTGCCGGGAACGGCGGGAAGCCCGCAGAGGACGGCTCCGACTCCCAGGACGAGCTCTGACGTCCAGGACGAGCTCTGACGTCCAGGACGAGCTCTGACGTCCAGGACGAGCTCTGACGTCCAGGACGAGCTCTGACGTCCAGGACGGGCTGAGGGCCGCTCAGACTGACCGCGTCCCGCCGAGCTGACCTCCAACTTAACTCAGGTTCTCCAGCAGCCGCGGTCACCACGGCAACCCCAGCCTCAGAGACTGCGTTGCCATGGAGACGATGACGCGCTGACTGAACTTCTGCTGTTTCCTCTGAATGGCATCGGTCAATGACCCGAGGTCAGAATCAGAATCTGCTTCCTGTTTGTTGCCGTGGCGACCACGGAGACCCTGGTGGCGCTGGACGTCCTGGTGCGGTCCAGCTGTTCCTCTGATGCTGCGTTACCATGGAGACAACAAGCTGAACGGCATCAAACAGTGAGCCAAGGTCAAACTCAGGTGCTGAGTTCTGTCAGGCTCTTCCCACTTTTCCCACTCTTCCCACTCTTCCCATTCTTCCCACTCTTCCCACTCTTCCCACTCTTCCCATTCTTCCCACTCTTCCCACTCTTCCCATCGTGTTGCCGTGGAGACGGTGGCTGATGCTAACGCGGTATAATCCGACAGTTTACAGAACATTACTGCGATATGTTGAAGTGAACTTCAGCAGCTTCAGTGAATCCAAACCCAGACGATGCTGGTTGCCATGGAGACCAGGACACGTCTGAGGACAGACTGGAACTTCGACAGCTTCTGCCAATGAATTAAAGTCAGGATCCAGTTTTCCGGGTTTTTCGGCTCTGGAGGTCACGACGCACAACGCCGACAGTTCCCGAATGAGACGAGACGACGTTTCCACGATTGAGTTTTCTCCAGCGAAGGTTTTTGACAGATGAACCAAAGTCACGCCAACATTCCCAACATTCCCACCACAGACAGAAAAGATGATTTTTACCCTGAGAGTTTATGTTTTATCATCTGGAAACAGACCTGAGAGACTGATTAGTGATGAATGAGCAGTGAGCTTATCTTCTTAAAGCTTCCACTGTGGTGTCTACTGTTCTACTGCTCCTCTGGAGCCTCCTCCAGCCAGGAGGAGAACCTGGCCAGGAGGAGAGACCACGCAGAGTTCCTGGAGCTGGAGTCAGGACGTCACCGACTGGAAAGCTCTGCACCTCAGCAGGAGTCCTATCTGGTTTTAATCTCTTTGTGTCGACTTAATAAATTAGTCCGTTTAAAGTGACTCCATCCCTGCTGGTCATCACTGGTCATTATGATGGTAATAATAATGAGTTCATGAATGTGTTGGTCATCACTGGTCATTATGATGGTAATAATAATGAGTTCATGAATGTGTTGGTCAGTACTGGTCATTATGATGGTAATAATAATGAGTTCATGAATGTGTTGGTCATCACTGGTCATTATGATGGTAATAATAATGAGTTCATGAATGTGTTGGATGCTCATCAGTGATCAGTGAGACAGGTGTCTCATTGAGAATCAAAACTATTACGATTGTTTTTATAACACATCAGTTGGTTTAAGCATTTTCTCCAGTTTTTGATACAAGACAAAATCCTTTTATCTCTTATCTTTATCTCTCTGCTTTTTGAATGTGGAAATGTTCTGATATCTTTAGTCAAAAAAGACAAAATAAAGTCATTTAAAGATTTAGATTTTGTCTTTATGTTAAGTTTCATTGTTTGCTTCATTTTACAAACGAATCAACTAATGAGCAGAATAACTGGTTTATTTTGATGTGAATGCTCTGGGCCTCAGACAGAACTCCTCACGTTCTGACCTGTGGAGGACTTTTACTCTGCTAACCTCGTCTCCCTGCTTCCTGCTCTTATTCTGACAGAGACAGGAAGCAGATCCTCTCTGTGCCTCCCGCCCCTCCCTGGCAGCTAGCCCCGCCCCTCCCTGGCAGCTAGCCCCGCCCCTCCCTGGCAGCTAGCCCCGCCCCTCCCTGGCAGCTAGCCCCGCCCCCTCAGGCCTCTGGCCTCAGCTGATGCAACACAGAGGGAAGATGTCACTTCACATTTCTTCAGGGTGTTTCCATGGCTCCTCCGTGAGACTGGACAAAGAGGAGGAAATAGAGTCATGGAGAACGCTGAAGTCTTCCACACACAGCAGATCCAACACGTTTAACCTGGGAAACCTCCCAGTCAGGAAGGCAGTTTACACTCGTCTCTATGGTGCCTCTGCTTCTGCAGCCGGTTGTTTCCCAGGTTTGCAGAAGCTTCAGGAAATGTGTCGAGAGGTTCAAGATTTCATTATTCACATTCACAGATGAATCATGATAAACATTCTTTCTATTGTTGTTTATGTTAATGAATGATCATGTTTATTTATTCTAAAGATTCAGAGGGGACAATAATCTCTGTAACAGAACACTGTGTGTGTGTGTGTGTGTGTGTGTGTGTGTGTGTGTGTCAGTGATCCTGCTGGTTGTAAACCTGTGAACTCTCACACTACAGAGGTCAGTGTGTTGTGCCCGCCCTACATTCCTCTCTCTCCCTGTGTGTGTGTGTATGTGTGTGTGTGTGTGTGTGTGTGTGTGTGTGTGTGTGTGTGTGTTTACAGCCTGATCAGCTGAGGACTCGTCGCCATGACAACGGTCAACAGCTGAAACGGCTGAAGTGTTTACCACTTGACAAACATCAAGCGGCAGTGTACCTGTCTGTCCTTACACATGTATGTTCACATGGACACGCAAGCGTATGTATAAACACACATCACAGCAAAACACAACATATCATACTGTGTACAACGCCACCTGGTTGAACGTGCTGCGTTCCTTCAGCAGAACACTGAGTCAGTGGTCAGTGACCACCACATACACACACACACACACACACACACACACACACACACACACAGTGTACTGTGCATTGTGCAACACACTCCATAACAGATTATGTAAAGACACGGGTGAGAGCGAGGCTGTGATCGATCAGTGACAGGTGTAGCAGGGACGTTGTGTCCTGACACACACACACACACACACACACACACACACACCAAACACCTGAAACATCTCCACACCTGCACACACACACACATAGAAGCTAGAAAAGAGACTAACTCAAACTAATCAGACCAGAACACCTGCTAGGAACTATTTTCGCTGCTGGATGAAGCTAATCGTAATATTATAACGATTCATTTTGTTTGTTTATTTGTTCTAAACAGCTGAAAAGTTCTTCACTGCAACAGAATAAAAAAACACAATGTGAAATGAATGAACATCAAGGATGAGAACCAGAGAAAACACAGAACAGTCCAGTGTGATCTGAGACCACCAGAGAGAAGGCGTCCACCAGAAATAGAGCGTGCGTGTGTGTGTGTGTGTGTGTGTGTGTCACTGGTTCAGACACAGTTTCCCTGCAGATCCCTTCAGGTTGTTCTGAACGGTTCAATTCCCTGTGATTCACCTTTATCATAGGTTTCCCAGAACTACTGTGTGTTTTCCGTGTGGCGTGTCCTCTCTGCAGGTCAGAGGTCACTGGGGTGTTGTGATGCAACACTGTGGACACCGAACACAACAGGAAGTGAGTGTGAGGCTGGTTATCAGTGTGTGATGTCACAGGTGTGACCTTGTCCCGGTGACACGGGCCGTGTGATTTTCCACACGGACGTTGAAGTTGTGGGTCGTTCTCAGGGAGCAGTTCTCAGGTCGGGTGGAATCTGGAAGCAAAAGATAGATATAGATATATAAAAAAACATATGAGCTGAAACCTGCAGAGAGGAAAATTCACAGATTGAAAGTTTTCTAGGTTCTCGGACATGGAAACAATACAGATTTGTATCCAGATCCCTCTCACAAAATAGAGACACACAGATGTTTGATATGTGATTTGACACATCTCCAGTACTGAATGGGTATGTATGTAGTGAACATGCGTATATGTGGTGAGCAGGTATACATGTGGTGAGCAGGTACATACAGGTAAACATGTAGGGAGCAGGTATATACAGGTAAACATGTAGGGAGCAGGTACATACAGGTAAACATGGAGGGAGCAGGTACATACAGGTAAACATGTAGGGAGCAGGTATATACAGGTAAACATGTAGGGAGCAGGTACATACAGGTAAACATGGAGGGAGCAGGTATATACAGGTAAACATGGAGGGAGCAGGTACATACAGGTAAACATGGAGGGAGCAGGTATATACAGGTAACCTCTGACTGACAGAAAATGTGACTGAATAAGAGTAAAAGTAAAACTGTGTTTCTACTTCATGGTTATTTCTGAATATTCAGGTAAATATTATCACCTGTGTGATTAAACAACTCATCTAAACTCAGATCTGAAAATGAATTCTTCAAATCTGGAAATCTTTCAAAAAAACTTTTCAAGGAAAGTTTCCTCAGGTGTCTGCAGACTCTTCATCACTTCATCACATCGACATCATAGCTATTCATTTAAGCTCTGCAGTCTGTCTCTGCAGTCACTACATATAGTGAGCAGGTATATACAGGTAAACATGGAGGGTGCAGGTACATACAGGTAAACATGTAGGGAGCAGGTA
This sequence comes from Karalla daura, assembly GCA_029224185.1. Lineage (NCBI taxonomy): Eukaryota > Metazoa > Chordata > Actinopteri > Chaetodontiformes > Leiognathidae > Karalla > Karalla daura. Next base: position 1,036,591 of record CM055191.1, on the reverse strand, counting down.
TATACAGGTAAACATGTAGGGAGCAGGTATATACAGGTAAACATGTAGGGAGCAGGTATATACAGGTAAACATGTAGGGAGCAGGTATATACAGGTAAACATGTAGGGAGCAGGTATATACAGGTAAACATGAAGGGAGCAGGTATATACAGGTAAACAGGGAGGGAGCAGGTATATACAGGTATACAGGTATTGTCTCTGCAGTCTTGACTTGAGTCAGACTTGATCTCAGACAATAAATGGACACTGTTCCACAAAGATGGACTCTGGGTATATCTGAAGGTTTAAGCATGTAGCGTGACACCACTGAAACTGAACAGATTACAAAACCAGGGAGGCTCATGGTCATGAATACCACTGAAGCTCAAATAAAGTTCTAAAAAAAGAATATAGAACATAAACATAGAACTTACTTAACTGTTGCGTGCACACGACGATTACGCAACAGGTGAGGAAAAAATGTGTGTTTTTAGGGAAAAATCCCAAATATAGTCCAGTTAGTCTTCCTGAGGAGGGGGGACCACGTGGGTTAGTGACAGCCCGAAACACGTGTCCTGATTGGCTGAGCGGCCTCGGGGTCCGGCCCCTGCCATAGGCCGCCCCGGGTGACGTCAGAGCGATCAGCTGTTGAAGCTCCACAACAACAACAAAGGAAGGAGCAGCAGCGGAGCGACGAGGAGCGGAGCTGCAGTCTCAAACTCGCTCCGATTGTTTATTTCTTCTGAGAAGAAGCGTCCCGCTCCGGATCCTGCTCACAGGAACCTCTCTACCTCAGTCTCTGGACGCATCCGCGGACCCGGGTCCCTCCTCTGTCTGCGGCAGGTGAGCTCTTTGTTCCCGGGGTAGCTCCGGGATCACTCCGCGGCCTCTCTGAAATGTCGCTGTCGCCTTTTAACCCGATCTGATGATCGAGTCTAACCCGAACTGGAGACTCGACGTCGATTCATTTCTCGGGTCCGACGCGGTTTCCGCTGCGTTAGCGTTAGCGTCGTAGCTAGCGGAGCTAGCGGGGCTCCTCCCGGGCTGCCCGGCCCCGCGGCCGCTCCCTGAACCTCTTCAACCCGCAGGAACGCCGCCGAAGCCTCCGACAGCCCCTGGACGTGACGACGATACTTGAATCACTCTACAATATTCTCGTTTATCAAGTCTAAATGTCGGTCGTTGCTTGTTTCTAGAAGTTTCCAAAAGGGGATTTGTTCCCCGTCTCTGTGTCTGAGACGTGTTTTTGGACAAAACAACTCCCGTCAGGACAAGTCCAGACATGATCCCACATCAAACCGATGAATCGATACATCCCACCCAGGCTGACAGAGTCAGAAAAACCTCTGAGACCTCAGCAATATCATTGATGAACATATGAACTCTTAGGGTTGTGTCTGCAGTGGGAACAGTTAAATGGGCTCTGATGTATTTATCCCGGGGAGGAGGAGGAGGAGCAGGTGCAGCAGATTATCCGCCTGCTGTTGTTGTCTCTGGGACCGTTTTCAGTTTCTGCTCCATCCCCATCTGCCCCCCCGCACTCACCCCACAAACTTCTGCCTTTGTCCCCAAACCGAGAGCACTTTCCCCCTCTAAACAACACCGCAATGGGAAATTACGAGCCTGCAGCTCAGGACGTGAACGCAACACGGTCCGGTAAAGAACCGGTAGGAAATGAGGGCGCGTTAAAAAAAAATCCGAAATTGGAAGATGTTTGGGGGTTGTGACTCCTGGGCGGCTGAAGGTGAGGGACCAGCGCCTCCTCGCGGTGGTTATTTGAACAGCTGGTCTCTTTGTGAAGGCTGAGTGAGGCCAGAGCTCAGGCTCTGTCCCATTATGAGCAGGTCAGGAGCTCAGAATGTAAACACAGCCAGGGTGTTATTTATAACCACGGTTGTTCAGAGAGGTGATGCTTTCATTCGAGTCCTACTTAAAAGAAGTGGAACGAGCACCTTTATTTTGCTGAAAAGTAAACACACAAGTGTTATTAATATTTGATCAGCCAGAGTCAACAAGCAGGAAAACCTCTGGCAGCTGCTGAAACAGGGTTGGACATGTTTGGCATTTGTAGATAAAGTCCTTTGGTAAAGTTTAAGGAATAAATGTTAAAACGGTGTAATATCACATGTCAGAGGAGCTGCTGTGCAGACATTATTCACTCTGACATCCTCAAAGGATTACAGCACGTAGTGCACGGTCAGCAATGTGAAACTGCTTTATTTTTAAGCAGTGGCTCTTCAGCTTTTATTACCAACTGGTTATTACATCTCCAGGGAATCTGCTGCCTGTGTTTAGACCGGCTGTGATATTCCTATCTGTCCTGTTTAGGATCGGGGTCACGCACCATTGCAGAGTAGTTCTACAACTAAGTTCTGCAGATACAAGGAGCTAAAGTGCAGACATGAAGATGGATGTTGTTAGTTATTGGCACACAAGGTGCATGCATTAAGAGGTCTCCTTATATTCTGACCTTTATTTACTGTGCTTTCTATACCCAAATAAGAGTGAAAACCAGGGTAGTATTTGTAGTATTATGTATTGTTAATGGCCACATGATTCATGCTGAAGGCTTTTGAGTTATTTTTAATCTTTTAGGTGTGTGTGTGTGTGTGTGTGTCTGTATGTGTGTGCGTGTTCCTTTTTCCCCTTCTTACACCAGGCAGTCAGTGGCGCCTGTGAGGCAAGACTGTGGGTGAAACAACCCATAAATCAGAACCTGCTCCTCCTGCAGCTTTGTGCAGCCTGGATTAGAACTCCAGACTTAGTGCTGTCTAGCGTTCAGCTTCTTCAGTCGTTAAGAACGTTGTCTTATGATATCTTCTCTGGAAGCCCCCGTCTCTCTGGTCTGAGGCCAGGTCTGAGCTGAGGCTGGGCTGAGGCTGGGCTGAGGCTGAGCTGAGGCTGAGCTGAGGCTGAGGGTTTGATGAGCCGGGGACGTTTGTCACAGGGACAGCAGCTGCAGTGGGACAGACACACTTCTCACTGCTGAGTCTCTCTGAAAGGCTGCAGCCAGCTGTGTGTGTGTGTGTGTGTGTGTGTGTGTGTGTGTGCGCTCTGCACACAGCGCTGCTCTTTATTTGCGGCGGGCCAGCGTTTCTCTGCGTCTGTGAGGAGGCTGCAGCTGCCTGCGTCCCCTCCGACAGGAAATGAACGATCCCGCCCAGCCTCACAGTTACTGCGTATGTGTGTGTGTGTGTCACACCTTTGTGCTGTTGCACAAACACAACACACAACACACACGTGTCTCTTTGACCCCCTGCAGTGTTGTTGTGTCCTTTGGTCGGACAAAGGTTTGAGGACTCGTCCTTCACAGATCACAGCCAAACAAAGCGCAGCTGTTTCCAGTTTTACTCACATTTCCACAATAAAAACAAATTCATCTGATCAGTAAACTGAGTCTGCACCTTCCTGTCTCCACAGACCATAATCTGATCTGTGTGTGAACAGATCTATGATCTCTAGGTGAACAGGTCTATGATCTCTAGGTGAACAGGTCTACAAGCTCTAGGTGAACAGATCTATGATCTCTATGTGAATAGATCTATGATCAGGGGGGTTTCATTGAGCGTCACATGGACTTTTCCTGTTCAGTCCCATGATCATGTTGTTTTAGACACATTTGACAGCTGTCGACATTAATCCTACTCCTACATGTAAACAATTTAACAATAGGGCGAGGGTCGCACACACACACACACACACACAATTCAAGCCTCTCATTCAAACCTAGAGGCAGTTTACAGCCTCGATTTGACGTTCATGGAAGAAGCCACCGTGCAGCCTCGTCCACAGTCATAGAAGTGGAACATTATAGGAATGCACCTACTGGAGGAATCAGGTCAAGATCCTCTGGTCTCAGCTTCTTAAATGTGAATATTTCAGTGAGTAGTTTCTTTACTCTCTGAGACTGAATGTTGAGGTGAGGACAAAAAGCCTTTTAAAGACCTGACCTCAGCCTTTGAGAAACAACCTAATCGATTCATTGTGAAAGTGATTGTGAATCGACTGCAGATATGATGGTTTTAGAAGGTGAGTGGTCAGTCTGTTGCTGATGGAGTAAACACAGTGACATGCTGTGTTCTAGGTTGTTGTGCTGCCCCCTGGTGGCTGGTACATGGACACTTAGCCCTGGTCTGCGTCCTAACTCTTCCTCCTCCTCCTCCTCCTCAGGTTCAGTTTTGTACCTTTGCACTGGTCGTCTGGTGAGCGATGTCCATCGTCCCTCTGCTCCTCAGATGATCCATGACCACGTCTTATTGATGCACTTTAGCGCCTTAGCGGAGCCTTCCCGCCGCTCTCCACCCTGCAGCTGATGACCAAAGCAAGCGCCGCTCCGCCCGAGCCCCACGCCGCCTCTGGCCCCGCCCCCAGGCCCCGCCCCCGGACCGCCCCCGCCCCCAGCCTGCAGGACAACCCACCATGTTCCACAGGCTCACCAGCGCTCTGTTCGGGGACGACGTGGAGGAGCTGAGCCGGAGCCTCCGACCTGCCGGCAAGGAGGAGGAGGAGGAGGAGGAGGAAGACTGGATCCTGGTCAACTACCTGGGTTAGTGCAAATACTCACACTGTACTTCAACACTTTGCCAGCAAGGTGAACACAGCTCTACAGCTATGAAGAATTTGTTTTGATGCGACATCTACCAGCGACTAACGTCTGGAGCCGCAACAGTGAAGAAACAACAAAAGGATCGGGTTGTTCAGGTTTGAAGCTGCAGCTGAAGCTGTAGCTCCAGGTAGAGTGTGGTCCTGCTCCATCCCATAATAATCCTGGTACCATGTGGTCCTGCTCCATCCCATAATAACCCTGGTACCATGTGGTCCTGCTCCATCCCATAATAACCCTGGTACCATGTGGTCCTGCTCCATCCCATAATAACCCTGGTACCATGTGGTCCTGCTCCGTCCCATAATAACCCTGGTACCATGTGGTCCTGCTCCATCCCATAATAACCCTGGTACCATGTGGTCCTGCTCCATCCCATAATAACCCTGGTACCATGTGGTCCTGCTCCGTCCCATAATAACCCTGGTACCATGTGGTCCTGCTCCATCCCATAATAACCCTGGTACCATGTGGTCCTGCTCCATCCCATAATAACCCTGGTACCATGTGGTCCTGGTCCTCCACTCTGAGGAAGATGGACGTCCAGAACATAGTTTTCTTAGATCTTTGAATCAGATGTAGAAACAGTTGAGTCTCCTCCTCTGTCCATCTGGTCTGAAGGGAACTGGTCATGTGACCCCTACGTCAGGTCACGTGACCTGGAGATGTGAACAAAGTGTTTCCATCACACTTTGAGATCAGCTTCTAGATGGACACGTGTGGGGGAGCAGCTCAGGCTGAGTAAATATCGTTACTCTAGTTAATAACTAGATTAGTTAACTAATGTAGTTATTAACTCTAGTTAATAACTACATTAGTTAACTAATCTAGTTATTAACTAGAGTGAGACCTGTTTGTGAGAACTGTTTCTACTAGGTGTTTTTCTCACATTTCCATTGACATTGTAAACAACCTGTTGTCTCTGTAGCGGCTGATCTGTCCATCTCTTCCTCCATCGATCCATGTTTGGTTCATAAAATGATACAAAAACAGTGAAAATACAAGATTACAAGACCGAGTCTGTAAACAAGTGTTCACTGAAACTAAACCACAATGTATTCATAGTTTAGAAACTGAGATCAGAGAGTTTTCATGCTTAACGTGTCTCACCAGTTATTAAGGAAGCTGTCTTAGTTAAGTAGTTAACATTAGTTAGTTAAGTAATGTTCCAGACAGAGCAGAACATCCTGCCTGTGACATAAACAACCAACTCTCACCCACTGAATGATTTAGTGCTCGACACACAGAGACTGGGGAAGATGACACAGTGTGTGTGTGTGTGTGTGTGTGTGTGTGTGTGTGTGTGTGTGTGTGTGTGTGTGTGTGTGTGTGTGTGTGTGTGTGTGTGTGTGTGTGTGTGTGAGAGAGAGAACCCTGGGTTCTGAAGCAGAGATAACTTTAGGTCCTTTTAACGGCAGAGAAAAGTTGAGCCAAGTTCACAGCTGAGTCTGGGAGATCAAAAAAGATCCCAGTCACAACACACACACACACACACACACACACACACACACACACACACACACACACACTGTACACAGAAACCTGACACGCTGCCCTGACTTCCAGGTGGCCCAACGCTCACCCGCCAGTCTCGTTTTGACTTCAGCAGCTCCGGTTCCAAAGCCGTGTGAATATTTCAGGTGTGTGTGTGTGTGTGTGTGGGTGAGACGGGGGGTGTGTGTGTGGGGGGGTGCAGGCAGGGAGCCATCAGGCAGTTTATGGAAGTCAACCTGTAAACAGGTCAAACAAAGACAGACCAGAGGAGGTAAAAATAGATCCTGGAGGAGCTCCGATCCTGATCTGGAGCTGGACTTGTATGGGCACACACACACACACACACACACACACACACACACACACACACACATACACACACACTCTCTCACACACACAGACCGAACACACCTGAACACAGTAGAGTTGAGGAAGTGTTCAGGTTAAACAATGACTCACTATTTACATGGACGTTTATATTCCGAACAACCACATGACCCTGGTGCTTGTTCTAGAATCCTCCATGTCTCCATCTACTGTGACGAAGCTGTCTCACGTCTCAGTCCAGGTCTGACCTCATCCAACATCTCAGCCCCTCTCATGACGACCAGACGGTGCTGTGGAGGTGACTCCACCTCATGGGAAACACACTGAGTAGAGAGCAGAGCATCTGCTGAGTCAGCACACACACACACACACACACACACACACACACACACAGAGCAGAGAGGAGCTCTGAGCTGAGGAGAGGGAGAAGAAGAGACGGCTCCTTAAACAGAAACTGAGAGAAAACAGAACAAGTTATTTTTAACCTCTGGCCGCCAGCAGATCCTGTTGCCTCTCATAACTTCCTGTGTCTGTGAATCATTAGAAGCTGATGGGTCAGAACCAGAAGCCCGAGGGTGTGTGTGTGTGTGTGTGTGTGTGTGTGTGTGTGTGTGTGTGTGTGTGAGAGAGAGAGAGAGAGTGAGTGAAAGAGAGAGAGTCAGCGCCACCTACCAGCAGATCTTGGAGCAGTTCGTAGAGTAGAAAGACTCACGTTCTCCTAGGAATGCAGAGAAGCTAAAGGTGGATGAACCTGGAGATTAGCAGCTCCTTGAGAACCTCTCAGATGTGCTGGAACATAGCTCCTCTCCTGAGCTGGTTCTCCAGAGGTGTCCATCTAGAAGCTGTAAACATCCTGACAATGCAGCACTTTTTATTGAGACCTCAGGAGAGCATCAAGCTCTCCATCTCCTCCTCCTCCTTCTGTGGCATTAAAGCTTCTTCTCCTTCTTCTCCTCCTGTAGCTGACACCTGCTCCGGCCCATGCAGTGACGTCCTCCCTGGAGCTGCTGCTCCTCAGGTGGAGGAGGAGGAGGAGGAGGAGGAGGAGGACGACGACCTGGTGATGGTCCCCTCCCCCATGTCCAGCCCCCCCCTGCGTTACGCCTCCTGCACCTCCCTCAACTCCCTCAACTCCACAGCTGACACCGAGCCAGTGGAGGAGGAGGAGCCGGAGGAGGAGGAGGAGGAGGAGGAGGGGGGGTTCCTGAGTCTGGACGCTGGTTCTCTGGAGGAGAGCTGGTTCGTGACGCCCCCCCCCTGCTTCACGGGGCGCTGCAGCCAGCCGGTGCTGCTGGAGTCCTCCCCCCTGGAGAACCTGCTGATCGAGCACCCCAGCATGTCTGTGTACGCCCACCACAGCCCCCCCCGCCTCGGGCCCCTCCCCCGCCTCGCCCTCGACCCCCGGACCCCCGCCGCCCCCGCCAGGAGGGACAAGAGCCGCCGCGGCCTGGACGGCCCCCGCCACAGGTCAGGCCCCGCCTCCACCTGATGACATCACTGACTTTGTGGTTATGTTCTGACAACTAGTATCAATGGTAGATATCCAAATCTGTGAAACATTATGATGCTATCAGTGATTATCCACATACATTCTAATCTAGTCATTACTATTCCATGAATTACATTCATTTTTATTGCTGCTTATTTCAATTACTGACAATGAGTAAGCTGACAACAATAACAAATAACTAAACTAGTTCACTTTTCTAGCTGGTGTCATTGGTCACAGATGAGCTCAGATCAGATTCAGTCATCTCGATGCAACGTTAGTGGGACAGATCAATAAACCAGTTCAAACTACAAACACAAAGTGGTTTTCACAGTTTTTCACAGTTAATGAAAGTAGTTGTGTAACAGTCCAGCTGCTGCTGTCAGGTCTGTTCTCATGACATCCCATAATAATAATAGTGATAATAATCATGCTAATGATACACTACTACGAACAGTAACAATAATACTGATATCCTCAGAGTGTGGACCGTGTCATATGCATGTTGATAGTCAGATGTTCTATGATGAGAAGCTTCTGTGTGGTTCCTGGTCCAGCTGTGTGACCCCCCCTCTCTCGTGCTGTCTCCCCCTGCAGGCCGGAGGTGGTGCAGCGTCGCTGCAGCCTCCACTCGTCCCCGGCCTGCTACGCCGCCGCCCTCTCCACCCTCTCCGCCCGGCCGGGCGCCGCCGCCACCCCCGGGGGGGGGCGGAGCGGCCTGACCCCCCTGACCCCCCTGTCCCGGAGCGGCCTGACCCCCCTGACCCCCCTGTCCCGGAGCGGCCTGACCCCCCTGACCCCCCTGTCCCGGAGCGGCCTGACCCCCCTGACCCCCCTGTCCCGGAGCGGCCTGACCCCCCTGACCCCCCTGTCCCGGAGCGGCCTGTCCCGGAACGGCCTGCGCCGCCTCAACCTGCTGCGCCCCCCCAGGGCCGGCGCCGTGCACCTGCACCAGCCCAGCCACCGCCACCTCAACTTCTGACCCCCCCGCCTGCACCACCATCCCCTGGGCCACACACACACACCTGTGTTCAGCACCAGCAGCCCCACCTGTCCTCCCACCTGATTGGACGGGACACAGGGAAAATGGACGACCTGTTTGTTTTAGTTCCTCAGCTCCAGAGAGTGAAGAGTTCCCGCTGTTCCTCATCCTCCTCTCCCTCTCCTTCCTCTGTATCGATGCTGAGAAAACAGGATGTTTTCATGTCGGCCATGTTTTATTCTCCACTTTGAAGAGTTGCCATGGCTACCTCTCCACTCCCTCCTCCTCCTCCTCCTCCTCCTCCTCCTCTTGTGTCTGGACGTCTTACTGAGTAGAATCGATGCTGTAGGTCACTTTACGAGGCGGCAGGTTCACAGCGAGGGCAGAGCACTGCAGTGATGTCGCTGTGATGTCATCAGAGCGGCGGTGAAACAGTTACTCAAAGGGAGAAATGTTATCATTGAAGTGAAATGGCTTGGAAGGAAAAGCCCCCCTGGAGCGGACGGGCTGTGTCTGGTCTGGGGGGTCCAGGACTGCTCTCGCGTCTCCCTCGCTGCCTCAACCCGCCTCCAACTTTTGTTAATTCAGTACTTTTCACAATATTTTTTGAGGGAGAAAAAAGAAAAAAGAAAAAAATTGACTGGGTTAAATATCACTAAACGCCTTGTTTTAACGGTAGCTTTGAGATTAATAGAAATGTAAGAAAAATGTATTTAAAAAAATTCCAAAATATTTTTTGAAAAGAAAAAAATAACTTAACATATCAGTATGAAGTTGGTATATTGTGTACACGTCTGCTCTCTTGCGTAGGTATGTGTGTGTGTTAGCGTGCGATCTGTTGCATGGTCGTAGAGTCGTGTTCGTACGACGATGGTGGGAAAAAAGAAATGGAAAAAGATTCTTTTTATCACTTTCATGACTTCTTTTCGTTTGTTCTTAAACATGAATCTGCAGTCCACTTCTCAGGGTCACAACCAATCACCTTTCCTCTCAAGGAAACCTGCAGATGTACTTGACGGCCGAGGATTCTTAGCGCTCTGACGAAGAACGGGTCGACTCGTCCCGGTTGGAAATCATCCAGACGGAGAGAAACGTGTGTTTGTGCTTTCTGTTTTGTTTTGTTTTTTGCTCTAACTCGGTTTAAGAAACTTTTTAACTCATCTATTTTCCATGTTAACGTAGTTACATTTTGCTAATAATATTTAAACCAAAAAAGTAGCAAGGATCTTTAGCCCTCACCAGTTTGTGATGAGGCTGTTTTTTCTTCTCGGTGTGTTGGCTGCATGGAGCTGAGTGCAAGCGAGGCGTCCGGAGCCGCTCTGAGTCCCGGAGCCGGCTCTGACCGGCTCGGACCGGTTCGGACCGGCTGTGACCGGCTCTGACCGGCTCGGACCAGTTCTGATCGGCTCGGACCGGCTCTGACCAGCTCGGACCGGCTCTGACCGGCTCAGACTGGCTCTGACCGGCTCAGACCGGCTCAGACCGACTCTGACCGGCTCTGACCAGCTCGGACCGGCTCAGACTGGCTCGGACCGGCTCAGACCGGCTCAGACCGGCTCGGACCGGCTCGGACCGCCGGCCGTGTGTGTGCTGTACATACGAGCTGTAGCGAGTGATGTATCCAGCTGTTCTTCTACTTCTCTCAGCTGTCGTGGACGACGTTATTGCGTGTTACTATGATGTTTGTTTTGTTGTTGTTGTTTTGTAAAAAGGCCAACGTGAGGACAGAAGGGATCCGGGGCAGGGACGCGGACGTCCCCCCCGCTGTCCGGAGCCTTGAACGCTCGCTTTGTCTGGTTCCTCAGCTCATCTCTCCGTCATCAAACTAACAGGGATTTGTTAATGTTTTTGTTCAATGCCTTGAAATTTGTAGATCACGTGCCTTCCAGGTGGAAATGTTGTAATGACAATGCATCAATGAAGAACTTGAACTCCCTTTTTTTATGTCCTGAGCAGACGTGATGAATAAAACACACACACACACACACACACACACACACACACACACACACACACACACAAACAGATCCAAAACCAACTATGCAGCACCCGGAGGCTCCTCTCCTCAGCTTCGATAATGACTCAACAACCAGACAGGATGATGTAGCAAAACCTTGTTTTAAAACAAAAAAGTGTGAAGATTATTTTGTGGCATTTTTCTTTTTCACCAAGTGTTAGTTTTTTTGTTTTTTGCTTTGTGTAGTTTACTGGAATAATACAGCACTTTGCCAAAAAGGAAAAAAAAGGTGTAGGAATTTTATGGTTAACTTTTTATTTATCGACTTCTTCCTTTGTATTTTGGATGTTTGACAGATCAATTCACTCTGTTCTGATGTCAGAAAATGTCAATTAAAAACTGGGGTCAGCTGTTTTGAAACTGTAATAGTTAATACATGTGATCTCGTATTAGGGAAAATAAATGTTTTCATACACTCAGCTGTCTGTGCCTGTCTGCTCAGTTCACTCTTCATCACTCTTCATCTGATATGTTCTCTCAGCTCAGGAGCTAGGGCCGAGGCAGCCGCTGCTCTACAGCAGCAGCTGTGAAACCGTGCTGCAGTTTAGTCAGTAGGACAGTAAATAAAGATTTGTGTATGAGACAAACACTTTGACTTATTTGTTTCAACAATGAGGTTAAGAAAGTAATTAAGTCACAAAGGAATCACACTCAAGAAACTCAATACACAGTCCACATAGAAACTTCTCAGTACATCAGTAGTAACGGTAAACAATGAGTAGTTGTGTGTAACAAGAATACGTAATATGACAACAATATTAATAAACAGCATCAATAATGATAAACAGTTGAGACAGGAGAAGCTGTGACAACAGAAAACTGGAGAGAAGACTTTGGGTCTGAGAACTTTAACACCTCGGGACTTCCTGGATGTGAACAATGAGGCGACAAAGCTGAGCAGCCAGAACACTAAAGCGACACTCCAGCAGGTCCAGTCAGGTGCTCCTCCTCCCATCCTGCCTCGGTTTGTTCCTGTCCACGTGCCTCCAGCGGATCCTGTTTGTTTTTGTTTGTTTGTTTATGTAAAACGTGTTATGACAACACTTGTGCTAACCGACACTTTAGATGAAGTCTAAAGATGAAGCTGAGCTCAGCTCAGCTGTTTGACAGCACAACCACGTGTTCGCTTTGTTTACGTTCTGCCGCCGGAGCACGTGGCGCCGGCTGCTCGCGCTCCCATTGGTCTGACGTCACCGAGTTTCCGCCCACGGGCAGAACAGTTTAGATGCCGCGTAAAAAATGCAAAAACCACTCAGTGAAACGTGCAGGTTCGCCTGTTTCCCGCCGCGACCCGGCCCGGACCGGCGACCCGGCCCGGTTCAGTGCAACCGGAACCGGCGGGAACCGCGCTGTGCCTCTAAACCTGCTGCCGGTGGTTCCGAGGCCCGCTCCCGGCCAGGCAGGCCTGCACAGGCCGGCTCAGACCCGGGCCAGGCCGGATCCCCTCGCCGGTGTCCCCCGGTACCGGTACTGGGCAGGTTCTGGGTACCGGCCCTCTCCGCTGCTTTGAACCGTTTTAGCGGCGGCGGGTCCAGTCTGCGCATGCGCAGAGCAGCGCGGGATGAGGCGGATATAAAGATTGGCGCCGGCGCCAGCTGATCGTTCATTCATTCACTGACCTGCGGAGAGAGGAGGTAAGACCCAGCCCGGACTAGACCCTTCCAGAACCCTTCCAGAACCCTTCCAGAACCCTTCCAGAACCCTTCCAGAACCCTTCCAGAACCAGGTCTACTGGAGGATACTGGAGTTAATCTGCTAGTTCAGGAGATTTGGTTTAGTTGTGGTTCAGGATTTAATCTGGTTTCTGGGTTTGGTCTCTAGTTCTGCTTCGAGTCTTGGTCTAGTTTCGGACTAGTTCAGCTTTGTTTTGCCCTCTCTGCTCTAGTTCTGACCTGGTTCTGCTTCTGAACTTTGTCCTATGAGCTAGTTTCTCTGGACTTCGCAGGTTTCGCAGTTTTATTGTGTTTGTGAGTCAAACTCAGAAACTTTAACGAGTCGTAGTTTGCTCGGAGCTGTGGAGCAGCTGCAGCTAGAAGGCAAAACTTCTGGACCTGAGTGTCTGCTTGTGTCTTTGTGTGTCCGTTTCTATGTATGTGTGTGTGTGTGTGTGTGTGTGTGTGTCCGTTTCTGTCTATGTGTGTCTGTGATTCTGTGTGTGTGTTGTTGACCTGGTTAGCAGCTGCTAACTCTCTAGCTCCCTCCTCTTCTCTTTCCTCCCTTCTTCCTCTTCTTTCTCTTGGTTCTTTGGGTTTCTGTCTCCGTCCTCTGGTCCTGAACCAGCCCCCCCCCCCGACTGGACCCTCCGGCCCTGGCTGGGTCTTGGTCCGGTCCGGTTCTGGAGCTTTGCCCCGGTTCTGGCTCTCACCCTCCCGCTTTGCGCTGCGGAAATTGGCGCGTCTTTGAGCGAGTAGCCTCGAACAAACCGGAGGTGTTCTGCTGGTTCTGGAGGCTCTGGAGGCTCTGCTGCAGCTGGACCTCGGCTGGGGGGTCTGCGGGGGTGGGCTCGCTGTTTCTGGGTCAGACTGAGCAGTAGAAACGGTGATTTTTGGCTCTTTTTGTGTTTGGAGTTGGAGGGAAGCAGCAGCCCCTCCTCCTCCTCCTCCTGCAGCTTTAGCTCCGGAGCTAATCTGCTCCGCTGCTTCTACTCTTCTTTATCTCCTCTTCTCCTCAAACTTCTGCTGCTGGAGCTCCTACAGCGTCTCCAGACTTCTGGAACCGGTTTACGGTCTTTTTATGCCATAAAGCATCTGTGATCTGAGCCAGCATGGGACCATGTCTAGACCCAGTACGGGGCTCCTCAAGAGTCTCAGACCTCCGGGCCTAGACCTTCAGACCCCCCCAGACCTCCTCATGATCTCCAGGACTCCGCAGTCTTCTGGGCCTGGTCTCTCAGAACTCTTTATAGTCCCTCAGACCTCTGGGCCTGGACCCTCAGACCTCCTCATGGTCTCCAGAGCCCCTCAGACGTCTGGATCTCTGGCCCCTTGGGGTCCTAGCCTCCAGCCTGGGTCCTCAGAGGCTTTGTGTTTAGGGCCCAGAAGCTCCACATTGAATGAAGTACTTCTATAGATCTTATATCGATAGATGTGAGTGATGTTTGTGTGAATCTGACCAGCTTCTCCTTTGTCTTCAGCAGAGCCATAAACCCAGACAACATGTCCAGACGCAGGTGAGCTCCCCACTGGACTTCAGTTTTAGTCCAGCTTAATGTTTGGATTCGTACAGTATCTTCTGAGTGTAGATGTTTGTCCACAGCTCAGATTTCAAGTTTGATGACACTTATTAACATCCTCCTCATCAGCTTAACATTCTAGCAGCTCTGTGGACTGTTCTCTGACCGTCTCCTTCTTGGTTTCAGCGGTCGCAGCCAGAGACTCCAACACGCCCGAGCCGGCAGTCAGACCCGCGCTGAAGAGGAGGAAGTCCGAGGTCCGCCGCCCCCCCCTCCTCCCCCCTCCCATCACTCCCATCACCCCCACCACTCCCATCACCTCTGTGCTGTTGATGCTTCTACCACTGACTGACACTGACTGGTTGATTTTTCTTTCTCCAGACCAAGAAAAAACTCCAACCTGCTACAAAGAAACAAAGCTATGAAATCCAGGTCAGTGTCTGTAAGTGAGTGTGTGTGTGTGTGTATGGGGGGGGCTTTACCCTAAAACATGTGAAGTCCTGATAAGAGCCGGGTCCTCGTCCTGTGGTTATCAGCTGAGCCCCAGCTCCAGTCCTCATCGTTCATTTTGTTTTGGCTGAAAACCAGCATTTTTCTTCTGGTGGTCTGAACTGTCCAGCCTGAGTCCTGCAGGCGGGGGGGGGGGGGGACTGTCTTCCCAGTCTTCCCAGTCTTCCCAGTCTTCCCAGTCTTCCCAGTCTTCCCAGTCTTCCCAGTCTGCAGGACTCTGATGGTTCACCTCTGTTCTGTGGCATGGACATGAAGGCTGCTGGCTGCAGTGTCTCCTCCTCGCCACCAGGTGGCAGTCCAATGTTAGGGGACATTACACCTGTGAGTCTGAACCAGAGGAGCTGTATCTGGAAGAAGCTGTGATAGACATGAGGGTTGAGGTAATCAGAACAGCTCACCTCAGCTTTGAATATCAACCAGGACAGATGAGGTCACAGAGCCTCGCGTCCTCAGTCATGTGTGAATGCTGAGTGTGATTTCACTTGAGGAGCTTTTGAAGCTCCTGTGGCCAGTCAGACAGCCAGAGGCCTCCCAGAGGTTCACGCCTCCATCGGAGCTGCTCCCCCTCACCGTGTCTGACGTTGTCTCCTCCCAGAGACGCTGGTCGGAGGACGGAGCGAGTCCCTGCGTCCTCATCGAGACTCCCCACAAGGAGCTGGAGCCTTCAGACGCCTCCAGCTTCAAGCAGTACCGCTTCAAGAACCTCTTCATCAAGGGCTCGCCCATTCCCCAGCTCAGGTGTGTGTGTGAGCTGCAACAACTAATAAATTAGTAAAGTAATAAAGACATTTTCAGCGAATACTTTTCACAGACCAAGTTCCTTTAGTTTCTGTGACAGAACGCTCATTTGCAGAGCTGATCTTGAGCCACGCACCGTGTTCCTCTCTGCTTGGCTCCATGGTGACTGGCTCCTGCAGGGATGCAGGTGTGGCTCAGTCCAGCTCTGTTCTTCACAGGAGTGTTAGTGCCACACCTAGAAAAGCTCTCACTCCTGAAAAGGTTGTGTTGGCGTCTTTTTCACATAACGTGAAAGTATCAGGTTATTTCAAGTTCTTGCAGCTCTAGAACCATGTAAACATCCTAACATGGAGATGTTAAAACAAACCTTTCTCATCCTGATGTTGCTGAGCCTTTCTAGCAGCAACACGCTGCCTCGTTCCTTGTGGTGCTGTTTGTGACGCCTCTGTGTGTGTGTGTGTGTGTGTGTGTGTGTGTGTGTGTGTGTAGCTGGGCGAGTGCTGAGGATGTGTGGATCAAGATGCTGAACAAGGAGCTGAAGTACGTCCACGACAAGAGCTACCTGCAGCGCCACCCCAAGCTGCAGTCCAAGATGAGAGCCATCCTGCTGGACTGGCTGTTTGAGGTGAGGGAGGGGGCGGGGCCACGCAGCCTCAGCACTGCGCCTTTAAGAGGTCACCATGGTGACAGCCTGTGTGTGTGTGTGTGTGCCCAGGTGAGCGAGGTGTACCACCTGCACCGGCAGACGGCCTACCTGGCCCAGGACTACTTCGACCGCTTCATGTTGACGGAGGACGACGTGAGCAAAGAGCATCTGCAGCTGCTGGGCATCACAGCCCTGTTCATCGCCTCCAAGATAGAGGTACACACACACACACACACACACACACACACACACACACACACACACACACACACACACACACACACACACACACACTGCCCTGTTCATCGCCTCCAAGATAGAGGTACACACACACACACACACACACACACACACACACACACACACACACACACACACACACACACACACACACACACACACACACAGCCCTGTTCATCGCCTCCAAGATAGAGGTACACACACACACACACACACACACTGCCCTGTTCATCGCCTCCAAGATAGAGGTACACACACACACACACACTGCCCTGTTCATCGCCTCCAAGATAGAGGTACACACACACACACACACACACACACACACACACACACACACACACACACAGCCCTGTTCATCGCCTCCAAGATAGAGGTACACACACACACACACACACACACACAGCCCTGTTCATCGCCTCCAAGATAGAGGTACACACACACACACACACACACACACAGCCCTGTTCATCGCCTCCAAGATAGAGGCACACACACACACAC
This sequence comes from Karalla daura, assembly GCA_029224185.1. Lineage (NCBI taxonomy): Eukaryota > Metazoa > Chordata > Actinopteri > Chaetodontiformes > Leiognathidae > Karalla > Karalla daura. Next base: position 1,019,890 of record CM055191.1, on the reverse strand, counting down.
ACACACACACACACACACACACACACACACAGCCCTGTTCATCGCCTCCAAGATAGAGGTACACACACACACACACACACACACACACACACACACAGTCGGTGTGTAGCTGAATGTGTTATTGGTCATTGATGTGGTGATGTCACTTCCTCTCAGGAGATCTACCCTCCCAAGATCTATGAGTTCGCCTACGTCACAGACGGAGCCTGTGACATGTGGGACATCCAGAGTACGGAGCTCTGCATGCTGAAGGTAGGCAGGCTGCTCCTCCTTTTCCTCCCTCTTTATCTTACTGATGTCTCCTCCTCCTGACCTGTCTCCTCCTGCTCCTCAGGCTCTGGACTGGAACCTGTGTCCTGAGACTCCCATCTCGTGGTTGAAGCTCTACTGTCAGGTTGAGGCTCAGACTCAAGGAGACTTCCTGGTTCCTCAGTTCAACCAGCAGACCTACATCCAGATCACCCAGGTAAACGCACTTCCTCCTGCTGCTCCTGCTGCTCCTGCTGCCCCTGCTCCCTCTGACCTCTGACCTGTGTGCAGCTGCTGGACCTGTGTATGATGGACATCGAGTCTCTGGACTACAGCTACAGCGTTCTCGCCGCCGCCGCCTTCTGCCACTTCTCAACCTTCGACGTCGTCCACAAAGTGTCTGGTGAGTGACCAGCAGATACTGGGACCAGCTCAGGAACATTCCTCTGGTCCAACTGTGGAGAGGAGCCCCGAGGGCCCGCTCTGTTCCATGGAGACCTTAGAGTCTCCACAGCTGGCCACAGCTGGAGGTGGAGACGGGTCTGAACGTCTTTAAGATGTCTGAGACCGTGTCCGTTAGTTAAGTCTTGGACAGTTACTGTCCCACGTCTTCTGAGGGGCAGCCCTGTCTGACCCCGTGTTCTTGCTCCTCCTGCTCCTCCTGCTCCTCCTGCTCCTCCTCAGGCCTGACCTGGGACAGCGTGGCCCCCTGTGTGCGGTGGATGACTCCCTTCATGGACACGCTCAGATCTGAAGACAAACCTGAGCTCAAAGTCTTCCCCACCATCAAAGCGGAGGACAGACACAACATCCAGACACACGTGGCCTACCTGGACCTGCTGGTGAGCAACACACACACACACACACACGCACACACACGCACACGCACACACACGCTCAGAGGAGCTCGTCCGGCTCTACAGAATCGGTCCTGACTTGTGTCTGTCCTGCAGAGGAAGGCTCAGAGTCGCCAGGTCGACCTCCCTGACCTCACGATGTCGCCGGTGGCCGTGGCGCCCATCCTGACTCCGCCCAGCAGCACAGAGAAACCGGCCAATCCCTGAGCAGGACTCAGCCAGCTGAGCGGACATGTGACCTCCGCAGAGAGGAGCCTGAGAGCAGCGAGCGTCCTGCGGCACCGTTCACTCAACACTAAGAGGACGCCCGCCCCGGCCGGCTGCAGGCCTCCCCAGCTTTACTCGCATAGTTTAGTTTTTTTGAGGTGGAAGAACGTGGAGGAGACGAGGAGCAGCAGCAGGAGGAGCAGCAGGAGGAGCAGGGGACACTGCTGCTGCTGATTCTCAGGACCCTGGATGATTTGTAGCTTTGGGACGACCGCGCTCTGGAGGCAGCGGCTGCTCCTCGGGCTGCTCCTCGGGCTGCTCCTCGGGCTGCTCCTCGGGCTGCTCCTCGGGCTGCTCCTCGGGCTGCTCCTCGGGCTGCTCCTCGGGCTGCTCCTCGGGCTGCTCCTCGGGCTGCTCCTCGGGCTGCAGCTCGTCCTCGATCTTGTTACTCCTGGAAGACTTGACTCACCTTGAAGAAGGCGCGGGCTTTGAATTAGTCCTGTATTTATTAATGAGCCTGCGCGTGTTCAGAGGGAACTGTGCATATGTGCAAACAGCAGAATGAGCTGAGTGATCTGTGCCAAAGGCAACAAGCTATTTATGATCTGCAGCCGCCTTCAAGCCCAGACTGAACCTGAACCTGATGCAGAAGTTTAGTGAATGTCTGTAAATAGATCAAATCCAAATGTGCAAGTGACTTGTTAATGTTTTAAATATTTTTAATAAAGAGATGAATGGACTGTGACTGCTCATCAGCTGCAGCTTCTTTAATGAAGACGACAGTTTCTACAGGAACTGGACACCTAGTTCCCACCACAGTGACAGGCTCAGATCCAGGGTCTGTTCCGTAAAGCAGGCTTAGAAAAGCCAAGCTTAAAGTGGAACACCTGACTTGAATAAGCCTAACAAATGAGATGAGGCTAAAGAGGTTCCATAAAGGCCAAGCCATGTTCAGCTGGTCTCACTAGTTCTAACCAGGCTGGGCTAGCGAGGCTGGGCTAGCTAGGCTGGGCTAGCGAGGCTGGACTAGAACTAGCTAGCTAGCCTCATCCAGGGGACATCATGGCTGGACGGGGCTGGCTTATAGAGGCTGGACCTTCATTAGCTACACCAAAAAGGGAAACATGTCAGTTTACTTTTTTAAGCATTATTTTAATTGCAATATTTAATGTTACAAATGTAAACAATACATAGTCTTTAATAAAAGAGCATTTATTATTAGGTCAGGCTTAGCCGAACCTGTAGCCCGGTCCAGGCCAGGACCGGTCAGGCTTAGCCGAACCTGTAGCCCGGTCCAGGCCAGGACCAGGACCGGTCAGGCTTAGCCGAACCTGTAGCCCGGTCCAGGCCAGGACCAGGACCGGTCAGGCTTAGCCGAACCTGTAGCCCGGTCCAGGCCAGGACCAGTCAGGCTTAGCCGAACCTGTAGCCCGGTCCAGGCCAGGACCAGTCAGGCTTAGCCGAACCTGTAGCCCGGTCCAGGCCAGGACCAGTCAGGCTTAGCCGAACCTGTAGCCCGGTCCAGGCCAGGACCAGTCAGGCTTAGCCGAACCTGTAGCCCGCATGCGTTGCAGTGGTAATTGAGTTTGAACCAGGCTGAGCCTGCTTAATGGAACTGAAGTCCCTGGAAAGTAAGCCAGGCTTAACAAATAAGCTCATTTCTTTAAAGCCCTCATACCCTTCTCATGTCTCCCATAAGATGATAACGAGGCTAACAGGGAAACTTCACACGCTGGATGATCGACAATAATCGAGCAAATCGATTAAATAATCCCTCGCCGCCAGAAAAGACAAAAAGATGTTTTGTGTTTTCTTCTTTTTTCTGAAGTACACATGTTCAGATAAGCTGCAGAGGATTTGCTGACCAGGGCGCAGTGACCTGGAAGGTGTGTGTGTGTGTGTGTGTGTGTGTGTGTGTGTGTGTGTGTGTGTGTGTCTGCAGACAGACCCCATCAGACGTTCTGTTGTGTTCCGTATTAACTGGGTCAGTGAAGGAGGCAGAACCATGAAAGTTATGGAGGAACATCATGAGTTCACGTCTCCAGAGCTGGAGGCTGTGTGTGTGTGTGTGTGTGTGTGTGTGTGTGTGTGTGTGTGTGTGTGTGTGTGTGTGTGTGTGTGTGTGTGTGTGTGTGTGTGTGTGTGTGTGTGTGTGTGTGTTGGGGGTGGGGTCATCATCCTCTCACTTGTGTCAGAACACAGAAAAGTTCCAGAAGAGAAAGAAAAAGAAAAGCAGTGTGTTAATGACCCGAAAGTCTTACTGCAGGAAGCTACACACACACACACACACACACACACACACACACACGCAAACACACACATTAACACACACACACACATTAACACATGCCTGCTAAGCTTCTCTGCATGGGGGTGAAGGCCACGACCACTATTCAGCCTTTTGTGTTGAGTGGGTCTGTCTGTGTGTGTGTGTGTGTGTGTGTGTGTGTGAGTGTGTGTGTGTGTGTGTGAGTGTGTGTGTGTGTGTGTGTGTTATATAGGGTGGTTGGCAGAGGCCTCCCGCCATATATATGCACCCCCACCACACAGACACTTAAGAAACTCCTGGAGAGGGAGTGTATTGTCTCAGCCTGGGAAAGCGTGGCCTCGAAACACACACACACACACAC
>CM055191.1:1003447-1005947 GCA_029224185.1 Karalla daura | reverse complement strand
AAAGGAGAACAAACAGGAGAAGAATGGATGTAATCATTCAGTGTGTGACAGCAGAGACAGCCAATCAGAGCTCAGCCTACATGTGGTTGCCAGATCAGCATGAAAGGAGCCGGATCTGAGCAGGAACAGAGTGTGATATTCCCTCAGCTACAAAGAGGATGTAGAACAGACTCTGAGATCTGATGGAACCAGAGCTCATAGCATGTTACCAGTTACCAGTTCAGCCGTGATCACCTTTAACCTCAGATCATTTTCCAGGACTTCAAGGACCTCTCCAGGCTGTGTGTGTCTAGGAACATGTGCTGGTGTTCACCTCTGGTTTCCAGGAGTTTCCCCTACAGCTCTGCAGCCAGACTCGTCCGGTTCTGGAGCGTCGCCTCCGGCTCCCTCCGGCTCATTCAGGGTCGTCCCTCCACACTGGTCCAGGATCAGCTGCACAGCCTGAACACACACACACACACACACACGTCAGGGGCCGAGCTGCCTCTGAGGCTCCGCCCACCTTCAGCTCCTGGTTTGTTGAGGCACCGATCATTGATCAGACCATCAGATGATGATGAGTTTGAAGAAAGAATGAAGAGTCTGGATAAAATGTTTCGACATCTCGAACATACTCCGCATGTAAAACAGACTGGCTAACTAGCAGCACTAACTAGCAGCACTAACTAGCAGCAGTAACTAGCAGCAGTGACTAGCAGCAGTGACTAGCAGCAGTAAGTAGCAGCAGTAACTAGCAGCACTAACTAGCAGCACTAACTAGCAGCAGTAACTAGCAGCAGTGACTAGCAGCAGTAACTAGCAGCACTAACTAGCAGCACTAACTAGCAGCAGTGGTACTAACCTTCCCGTCGCTGAGGATGTCGAGCCGGTGCCACCTGCGGTCGGTGACGCTGCTCCGGGCCGGGAGCGTCAGCGTCAACGTTCCTGATCCGTGGTTGATGCTCAGAGAGGGAACGCCGCTCCTCAGCTCTGCAGGAACATCCATCAGCTCAGCAGCAGGCAGAGAACACACACACACACACATACACACACACACACTCACACACATACACACACACACGCAGACACACAAACACATACACACACACACACACACACGCAGACACACACACACACTCACACACACACACACTCACAAACGCAGACACACACACACACACGCAGACACACACACACACTCACACACACACACACACACACACACACACACACAGTCACACACACACATACACACACACACGCAGACACACAAACACATACACACACACACACATACACACACACACACATACACACAAACGCAGACACTCACACACACACAAACCCAGACACACACACACACACACACATACACACACACACACACACTCACACACACACACACACACACACATACACACACAAACACACACAAACACACACACACACACACACACTCTCACATACACACATACACACACACACACTCACATACACACACTCTCACACACACTCACACATACACACATACACACACACTCACATACACACACACACACACTCTCACATACACACTGACACACACACACACACACTCTCACACACACACTGACACACACACTCTCACATACACACATACACACACACTCACATACACACACACACACACTCTCACATACACACATACACACACAATCACATACACACATACACACACACACTCTCACATACATGCATAAACACACACATGTGTGTGTGTGTGCGCAGCTAAAAGATGCTGCGGCCATCTTTGATTTTTCCCTCCATGGATGCAGGAAGCAGCTGCGGTTCAATAGTTACGTAATGATGATGCCAGGGATTATGCAAGTTGCGGCGTGTGTGTGTGTGTGTGTGTGTGTGTGTGTGTGTGCGTGTGTGAGATGATGCTACAAAGCTTTGTTCATCTCAGCTTCCTTCTTCACATCTCTCCAAAGCTGAGCTCTCCAGCTGTTTGTCTCTTTGCAGAGATAGAGAGTTGTTTGATCGGATGGTTATTGACACGATTGATTGATTACAGAAGTTATAAAAGGTTATTAAGTTGAGAAATAAGGTTTATGTGCTTTAACTACGGCTGAGATGAAGACCTCAAACTTCTGGATCATGAGAGAGAATCTTGATTCTTAAAAATGTCCTCAATAATATATCTTTGATTGATTTGATGTGTTGCTGGTGTTAATGTATGAAATGCGTATAAATAAACTGACTGAATGGTACTTGCATTATCTTATTGTGTATTATTATTACAATATTTACAGCTCTGTAAGCCTCAGCTCTGGGTGAGCTGTGGATTCATCCTCCAGGTGAGTTGTTTTCTCTCAGAACAAACGTTTCTTGTTTTTACTGTGAACCGACCCAGGGCGATGAAGTCGTCGGCCTCGGCGTGGTGGGCGGGGCCTAGCGGCCCGCCGTACAGCAGCAGCCCGTCGCCCGCCTCGGCCAGGACCTCCAGCGACACGTGGCTCTGGAAGCACGGCGTGATGGG
>CM055191.1:988447-998447 GCA_029224185.1 Karalla daura | reverse complement strand
TGACCGTCTCAGCGTCCTCAGCACTGACCTGGGCGCTGTAGAGCGTCTGCGTGAACAGGGGCGGGTGGTCGTTGACGTCCGTCACCACGATGGTGGCGGTTCCCGTCCCGGCCAGGCCGCCGCCGTCGCGCGCCTCCACCACCAGCAGGTGGCGGCGCTGCGCCTCGCGGTCCAGCGCGCGCAGCACGGTGCGGATGGTGCCGCCGGCGCTGATGGAGAACAGCTCCAGGTTGATGTCGTTGCGGACGTTCCTGACGATGCTGTAGGTGAGCGCCGCGTTGCGTCCCTCGTTGGGGTCGTCCAGGTCCACCGCCCTCATGTCCATGACGGACGTGTCCGCCGGCGAGTTCTCGGGGACGTGTCCCACGAAGCAGCCGTCCGCCTCCAGCGCCGGGACACGGGAAGAAGGGCGCGTTGTCGTTGACGTCTCGCACCTCCAGCAGCACGTCGGCGAAGCCGGTGAGGCCGGCGCCGGCCTCGTCGGTGGCCAGCACCAGGAAGCGCCAGGCCGCGCGCTCCTCGCGGTCCAGCCGCCGCTGCGCGTAGATGCGCCCGCTGCGCTCCTCGATGCTGAACTCGGCGCCGGCGCCCTGGCCGTGCAGCGAGTAGCGCAGCGCCGTCTGGTCGGCCTCCTGGTCGGGGTCGGAGGCCGACACCTGCACACGGACAAAAGCAAACGGAGGGGAGGCTGAAGTCTGGAGCAGCAGACGGGATGTGAGAACTTCCACCTCACCCACAGCTGTCAGGCTCAGGTTTATTCTGCCTGTTTGTCTGGCCCTGCCAGCTGTTCGCTGCTCGCCCCCTGCTGGCCACTTGTTGTATTGCAGCCTGGTCATGTGACAGGAAGTTGGTCCCGTGGATGTGTTTACAGTTATACGTTATGTTGGAGCTGAGCTGGAAAATGACCAGACTCAATAAAAACATATCCTGTAACATCCAACAAGAGTGAATAATTATAATGGGTGTTATAACATTGTATTTTATGTATCTACTGTATTTTGTTAATAAGCGCTGTAATTGACCTGGTAGCTACCTTCCACAGTGCTCATGTGGGGATGCATTAGTACCAGTACATGCACAGAGGATGATCTACAAACATTCCTTGATTTGCTTCTCTGTCTTCAAACACATTTTTCTATTCATACGTTTTAATTTTGTCATCGTGTGTTTCCAGTTCACAGTGAGAGGCTGAGGTTTCTCCCAGTCCTAGGTGAAAACCATGATCCAAACCATTATCATTCATGGTTTAATTCAAAATAAATTCTGTCAACATCAAACACTGAGACATAAACAAACAAACAAACATAATGTTGTGCATATGGAATAGTGAATATCCCCTACTGAGACTTTAGGAGCCCTGCAATATTCTGTTTCTGCTCCAAATGTGACACATTTCTGCTCAGTCTGTGTCTCTCTGAGGCGTCTCTTATCCAGACGCTTCTGTTCATGATGACGAGTGCTGTTGCTGTTGTTGTTGTTGTTGTTGTTGTTGTTGTGTTGGCAGCTGATTGCAGCCACGGCACAGCCGCCGTTCCAGCAATTAAAAGTTAATAGACAGCAACAAAAGCAAGAGAAAAGTCGACTTTTTCACCTTTCTTCTCCTCTTTTTGTCACCAGAGGGTTTGTTTACAGAAGCCTTTGAAGTCCCACCCCCCCCCCCCCCCCCGACCCCCCCCCCCCCCCCCCCCCATGACAATGTGATGATTTTGGAGCTGAGGCCACAGAGGAGCTGTGCAGGTGAAGTCAAGAAATATTCACGTCAAATTAAGATTTTTTCCCTCCACCCGCCACTGCACTGCGGTGACTGGGAGTGTGTGTGTGTGTGTGTGGTGTGTGTGTGTGTGTGTGTGTTGTGTGTGTGTGTGTGTGTGTGTGTGGTGTGTGTGTGTGTGTGTGTGTGGTGTGTGTGTGTGTGTGTGTGGGGGGGGGCACATCAAATCCCATTCCCTGCTCGGTGACAGGGATTATTTCCCAGCACCTCCACCTTCCTCATCTGATTCCACACGTTAACGTGAACGGCCGCGGTGTGAAGCGTGTGACTGGGGTCTGGGTGTGTGTGTGTGTGTGTGTATGGGGGGGCTGTGTGTGTGTATGGGGGGGGGGGGCTGTGTGTGTGTGTGTGTATGTGTGTGGGGGGGGGCTGTGTGTGTGTGTGTGTATGTGTGTGGGGGGGCTGTGTGTGTGTATGGGGGGGGGCTGTGTGTGTGTGTTATGTGTGTGTGTGGGGGGGGGCTGTGTGTGTGGGGGGGGGCTGTGTGTGTGTGTGTGTGTGAATGTGTGTGTGGGAGGGGGCTGTGTGTGTGTGTGTATGTGTGTGTGGGGGGGGGCTGTGTGTGTGTGTATGTGTGTGCGTGGGGGGGGCTGTGTGTGTGTGTATGTGTGTGTGTGGGGGGGGGCTGTGTGTGTGTATGTGTGTGTGTGTGTGTGTGGGGGGGCTGTGTGTGTGTGTATGTGTGTGTGGGGGGGGGGCTGTGTGTGTGTATGTGTGTGTGTGGGGGGGGCTGTGTGTGGTGTGTGGGGGGGCTGTGTGTGTGTGTGTGGGGGGGGGGGGTTATGTTTCTGGGCCACTGAGGAAAGTTTTCAGGAGGACGTTGCTGGTCACATCTGAGCCCAGCAGGTTGATCTGCTGTGTTTGTGCTGGGAGGACAAAACCACTACAATTGAAATATTTTCAATAATTTGCATGAAAAGTGGACCTTTCTTGAGGGCTTATTAGGACTGGTCTAATACCTGGTCTATGTACATCTGATTTTATTACTTTGTATTGTCAGAGTTTAAAATAATAGTAACTAGGTCCTAACAATAGAATAGTATTTATGATCTGGATTACAGTGATCTACAGTGATCTACAGTGATCTACAGTGATCTACAGTGATCTGTCAGGCTACTTTCCAGCTGAAAGTGAATGAAGTCCTCAACATCTAACGGGGGACAGAGACAGTGGGACAGCTGACCTCCAGGATGAAGACGGGCAGCTGCGACAGCTCCTCGCTCACGGCGGCGTGGTACTCGCTCTGGGCGAACACGGGCGCCTCGTCGTTGCGGTTGACCACCGTCACCTCCAGCAGCGTCTCGTTCTCCCACTTCCCGTCGGAGGCGACGAGCCGCAGCTCGTAGCGCTGCGCCTCCTCGTAGTCCAGCGGCTGGGCCACAAACACAGAGCCCACCTCCGGCTCCACGTCAAAGCTGCCCATGCTGTTCCCCGCCGCTATCTGGTAGCGCAGCTTAGCATTAGCACCTGGAGACAAGGAGACACGGAGACACAGAGACAAGGAGACATGGAGACAAGGAGACACGGAGACAAGGAGACATGGAGACAAGGAGACACGGAGACATGGAGACAAGGAGACAAGCAGACAAGGAGACATGGAGACACGGAGACAAGCAGACAAGGAGTCATGGAGACAAGGAGACACAGAGACATGGAGACATGGAGACAAGGAGACACGGAGACATGGAGACAAGGAGACAAGCAGACAAGGAGTCATGGAGACATGGAGACATGGAGACAAGGAGACACAGAGACATGGAGACAAGGAGACACGGAGACATGGAGACAAGGAGACAAGGAGACAAGGAGACACAGAGACAAGGAGACACGGAGACAAGGAGACAAGGAGTCATGGAGACATGGAGACAAGGAGACACAGAGACATGGAGACACAGAGACAAGGAGACACAGAGACATGGAGACAAGGAGACACGGGTCAGCCAGGACCAGGACCTCACACCTCACAGGCAGTCATGACAAACCCTCCAGCTGCTAACAGGTCCACCAATTCCAAAGCCTCAGACGGAGGACACACACACACACACACACACACACACACAAATACACACAAACTCTCTCTCTCACACCCACCCACACACACACACACACAAACTCACACACAGTGGTGACCCATGTGGACTGAGTAGCAGCAGATATGAAATATTTGAGAGAAACACACACATTGCTCTCACACTGGGCCTCATAGGCTTCCCAACACCTTCAACTTCAACTTCAACTTTTATTTGTTTTAAGTGCCATATCATAACAGCTGTTATCTCAGAGCACTTTACAAGCAGAGCAACAATGTGTACATAGTGAAAAAAACCCCCTGTCCTTAGACCCTCGCAAAGGCTGAGGAACAACTCCCAAGAAAAACCCTGAGAGGGAAAAAAGGGGAGAAACCTCAGAGAGAGACAGAGGAGGGGATCCTCACCCAGGACGGACAGGCGGGCACAAACAAAACATTATTGATGGCTAACAGTTCAGGATATAAATCAATGAATTGAAGTAGTAGCAGGCAGGAGGAACCGCGGTGAGATGAGCCGGGTAGAGGTGGTCCTGGATCCAGCTCAGTGTTGATGGAAGTCGGGAGGGAAAATAAAAATAATAAAAATAAAATGAAAAATGAAAAAGTAAAATAAGAATAAACAGAAAATTAAGAATTAAAAAATAAAATATTAATAAAAATTAAAATAAGAATAAATAAATAAATAAATTAATTAAAAAAAAAATATATATATATATAAACAAAAAATAAAAATGAAAATAAAAATAAAATGAAAATAAAAATAAAATAAGAATAAAAATAAATTGAAAGATAACAAAGGAGAGGGGCAGGAGAGGGAGGAAGAGGAGGAGATGGAAAACAGACGGGGAGAGGCCAAGAGGAAAGAGAGAAGCTAGAGGGAACGTGAACCTGATTCACACCCACAGAGAAGGCAGAGAAGATAGAGCTCAATGTGCCGGGGGACCCCCAGCAGACTCAACCTAGAGCAGCTTATCTAGGATTTATCTGTAGGCTCTGTCAAAAAGGAGGGTTTTTAACCTACTCTTAAAGGTAGAGAGGGTGTCTGCCTCCCGGACTGAAACTGGTAGATGGTTCCATAACAGAGGGCCTTGGTAGCTGAAGGCTCTGGCTCCCCATCTAGACTTAGAGACTCTTGGAACCACAAGTAGGCCTGTATTCAGAGAACGAAGTCTCCTAGTGGGGCAATAGGGTTTTATCAGGTCTGAGATATAAGAGGGTGCCAGACCATGAAGACCTTTATAGACAAGGAGGAGGATTTTGAACTGGATCCTGAAAGGTACAGGAAGCCAGTGTAATGAGGCCAGAACAGGAGAGATGTGATCTCTCTTTCTAGTTTTAGTCAGGACACGAGCTGCCGCGTTCTGAATGAGCTGCAGAGTTTCTCAGCGACCTATTGGAGCTTCCAGCCAGTAGAGAGTTGCAGTAGTCCAGCCTGGAGGTAACAAAGGCATGGACCAGCTGTTCTGCTGAATGGAGAGGGAGGAGGTGTCTTATTTTTGAAATAAAAACCACACACACACACACACACGCATACACACAAACTCACACACACACACTTGTTTTCTGTCTTTCTTCCTCTACTTTCAGTGCATTAAATAAAATGGTGAAACACATCAACCGTTCATCTCCTCAACACATAAAACCATGTTTCCATGGAGACGGCGTCCCGACTCTCCAGGTGATGCTGCAAACATGGGAATGAGATTCGGAAGCAGGTGAAGGAGGCGGGACATGTCCACACACACACCTTTTTATCCTACATACAGATAGATAAGTGTGTGTAGTAAAGTGGTAAGTAAAACTAGTACATAGTAATTCAAAGTAGTAATGAGAAAAGATGTATTATCTGCAGGTTGACGCAGAGTCAGACTCTGGATAAAACACAAACGTTCATGTCCAAGTTCACTAAAGCTGAAGCAAAGTGTGTTCCTCTGACCTCCTCTGATCTCCTGTACACACACACACACACTGACACACACACACAGATGTGTGTTGGAGCCCAGAGGCAGGTCTGTCAGGGTTCGGGCTCTCTCTGTTTACCGGCACCAAGGAGACGTAAGGAGACAAACACCATCTGTGGAGACATGGAGGACCTTCGCTATCACTCCACAGTCTGTGACTGTGTGTGTGTGTGTATGTGTGTGTGTGTGTGTGTGTGTGTGTGTGTGTGTGTGTGTGTGTGTGTGTGTGTGTGTGTGAAACGGTGTGTGTGAGGGAAAGCTTAAGTGCACCGGTCTGTCACAGCCTCTGAACACGATTCGTCGTGACACTCGCCAAAACAGCTGAGTGTGTGTGAGAGTGAGTGTGCATGTGTGTAATTGTGTGGTGTGAGTGTGTGTGTGTGTAAATGTGAGTGTGTGTAAATCTGTGTAAGGGGAGCAGCTCCAGCGGTTTCTTGCCTCCGGCAGCCTCCCTAATGATCAGTCTGGCCATATGGTGCTGCCCTCTTAGCACGCTCACACACACACACACATACACACACGCATACACACATATACACACCCACACACACACACACACACACACACACACACAGACACACACACATACACACACTCACACACACACACACACATATACACACAATCACACACACACACACACACTCACACACACACACACACACACAGACACACACACACACACAGACACACACACACACACGCAGACACACACACACACACACACACACACAGTCACACGGGGTATAGGGCTGATTTGATTCCCTCAAACTGAGGCTGAGGAGGGCGAGGCGTGTGGGGGCTGCTCCCTGAGCGCTGCCTCGCAGGTCGACTGAGCGCTCGGCGCTGCAGGAACTTTGGTTCCAGAGCGCAGTAGAAGGAGTCACATGTCCAGGCCTCAGATGAGCCGCAGCGACGTGCGGGGAAGATCTCCCTCCAGAGAGACGAAGAAACACGAGGCGCTGAGACAGGTCACAGCTCCGTCTCCTCTGATGGGACGCCACTGTTCTATGTGGTCTGGCTCTGTGTTTCTAATGCCTGTCCTGCATGATCTAGATGTTTCCTGGCCCAGCACACCTGATTGAAACGATGAGCCAATCATCAAGCAGCTCTGCAGAAGGCTGATAACGAGCCAGGAAACATCTGACACATGCAGGACGTGTTCCCCGAGGAACATGTTCTACCTCGGCGTCCTGGGCGGAGACTCTCTGAGCCTCCGGTCCAGACGTCAGAGGCTCCGAGGACGAAGACTGAGACCAGCCACAGGACGGACTGAGCCAACGAGTCAGTCTGTGAGTCACACTGATGACGACATGATGCCTCAGACACCACGAGTCAGCTAACGAGGACAGCTAGTTAACGAGGACAGCTAGTTAACGAGGACAGTTAGTTAATGAGGACAGTTAGTTAGCTAATGAGGACAGTTAGCTAATGAGGACAGTTAGCTAGTTAATGAGGACAGTTAGTTAGTTAATGAGGACAGTTAGTTAGTTAATGAGGACAGTTAGCTAGTTAATGAGGACAGTTAGTTAGTTAATGAGGACAGTTAGCTAGTTAATGAGGACAGTTAGTTAGTTAATGAGGACAGTTAGCTAGTTAATGAGGACAGTTAGTTAGTTAATGAGGACAGTTAGTTAGTTAATGAGGGACAGCTAGCTAGTTAATGAGGACAGTTAGCTAGTTAATGAGGACAGTTAGTTAGTTAATGAGGACAGTTAGCTAATGAGGACAGTTAGCTAGTTAATGAGGACAGTTAGCTAGTTAATGAGGACAGTTAGTTAGTTAATGAGGACAGTTAGCTAGTTAATGAGGACAGCTACTTTACTCAACTCGATTCATGAGCTGTTTGTTTCTGTTTGCTCATTAAAGTCACTGTGAATCTGCTGCAGCTGCAGAGACGAAGAGACGAGACGCAACGTGACGCTACAGCCAACGAGCGAGCTGCTGACACACACACACTCACACACACACACACACAACACACACACACACACACACTCACACACACACTCACACACACACTCACACACACACTCACACACACACACACACGTCTCATTATCACTCAGCTTCACTGCAGCAATAGGATGTTTGTGTGTGTGTGTGTGTGTGTGGTGTGTGTGTGTGTGTGTGTGTGTGAGAACTAAACCCCGGGCGACACTGAAGTGAAACACCGAGCTCAGCAGAATTAAAAAAGGAGCCTCTTGATCTCATTACCAGACGCTCTGAGTTCGGCACATTTTCCACTCGGAGGACCAAACGGATCGAGAAAACACGGCAGGCGACAAAAGCTGCTGCGCTTAATCCGCTCCAGGATGGAGGGTGTGTGTGTGTGTGTGTGTGTGTGTGTGTGTGTGTGTGTGTGTGTGTGTGTGTCGGAGTCTGTGTGCGTGTGTGTGTGTGTTGGAGGGGCGATAAACTGAACCCATCCCTCACACACTCCAGACGACCTTTGATTATTCCTGCAAACACCAAATCAAGCTGGACGAAGAGCCACAGTGTGTGTGTGTGTGTGTGTGTGTGTGTGTGTGTGTGTGTGTGTGTGTGTGTGTGTGTGTTTTGGGGGGGTGAATGCATTTTTCTGACCTATGGTTTATGTATGGACAGAAGGTCACAGAAGGTTCAACACCTGTCAACTCCCACTGCGCTCATAATGTACAACACACACACACACACGCACGCAAACACACGCACACGCGTGCACACACACACACACACACACACACACACACAGCTGCAGCCAAGGTGAGGCTGCTGCAGCCGGAGGATAAAACCTTCAGGTGAGTTTACAGCTCATCAAACCTCAGATTGGAGCTTTAACTCTTTCACCTTCAGTTTGAGACACACACTCAAACACACACACACACAAACAAACACACACACTCAAACACACACACACCCTCACACACACACACATGCACACAAAGGAAGGGAGGACTACAGTAGTTGTATTTCCATCACCGTTTGCTACTGTCCAGCTGTTTTCACTGTTTCCACTGACTCTGTCCATCTGGTCTGAAGGGAACTGGTCATGTGACCCCTACGTCAGGTCACGTGACCTGGAGATGTGAACAAAGTGTTTCCATCACACTTTGAGATCAGCTTCTAGATGGACACGTCTGGAGGAGCAGCTCAGGAGAGGAGCTGTGTTCAGAGACACCTGAGAGGTTCTCATGGAGCTGCTATCTCCAGGTTCATTCAGGTATTTGGGGTGTGTGTGATTGTGTGTATGTGTGTGTGTGTGGTGGTGGTGGTGGTGGTGGTGGTGGTGGTGGGGGGGGGGGTTGGGTTAACGTGTGTAAATGTAAAAGAAAGCTTTAATGCTCCACAGACCTCATGGTGCTGACTCAGCATCGACAGTCTACCTGCCTGTGTGTGTGTGTGTGTGTGTGTGTGTGTGAGTGAACCCCCCCCTCCCTGGGGGGTCGGGGGTGCCTGTTAATTACCCCGGGGCGTCCCTGACTAGGACTGGGGATGAAGCGTCTCAGTTTGGGAAGACGTGTCAGCACTTTGCTCGCTGAGCGTTCCTTAATCCTGTGTTCAGCGTCTGGGAGGCCGTGGAGTGTGTGTGTGTGTGTGTGTGTGTGTGTGTGTGTGTGTGGGTGTGTGTGTGTGTGTCTGGGGGGCCGGGGGGGGGCTCTGTCTCAATCTTCCAGCAACAACCGCACAGCAGGGATGAAGGCTCTTCAAACAGACGGCGTCTGATCAGCGAACCAGGACGAGGCGTGGAGCTGTGGAGCTGCAGGTCCAGACCAGTTCAGACTGTCGCTGCCTCCACAAAAGTTAAAACCTGAATAAATCAGTAAAACCTGGAGATACAGCTCCATCAGAACCTCTCAGGTGTCTCTAACACAGCTCCTCTCCTGAGCTGCTTCCTCCACACATGTCCATCTAGAAGCTGATCTCAAAGTGTGATGGAAACACTTTGTTCACATCTCCAGGTCACGTGACCTGACGTAGGGGTCACATGACCAGTTCCCTTCAGACCAGATGGACAGAGGAGGAGACTCAACTGTTTCTACATCTGGACTGGACTAGGCCACCTTCAAGTAGCCGTTTGGACTTCACCCTCAACAAACAGTGATGGAAGCACAGCTTGTGTGTCTGTTACTGACTGTTTGGGGGCGAAGCTGCAACTTTTTTGTTGTTTTTTCTATTTTTAACAAATGGCTGAATTCCAAAAGCTGATCAAAATGAGAGAAACTTTACAGAAACAGTAACTGAGGAGGAGAAGTTTCG
>CM055191.1:986370-988347 GCA_029224185.1 Karalla daura | reverse complement strand
ACACACAGTGTGTGTGTGTGTGTGTGTGTGTGTGTGCACGTGCATGTTGTAAAGGTTAAAGATTAAAAAAGAAAACACAAACGTCACTCCTCTTTCCTCTGCTCTGAGTGAAGAAAACCCCCGAGGCTCAAACCAACGACAGCTACCGTCATTAAGAGAGAGAGGGGGAGAGAGAGGGAGGGAGAGGGGGAGAGAGAGGGAGAGGGGGAGAGAGAGAGGGGGAGGGGGAGAGAGAGAGAGAGGGAGGGAGAGGGGGAGAGGGAGGGAGAGGGGGAGAGAGAGGGAGGGAGAGGGGGAGAGGGAGGGAGAGGGGGAGAGAGAGAGGGGGGGGAGAGAGAGAGAGAGGGGGGAGAGAGAGGGGGGGAGAGAGAGGGAGGGAGAGGGGGAGAGAGGGGGGGGAGGAGGGGGGAGAGAGAGGGGGGAGAGAGAGAGGGGGGGGGGAGAGAGAGAGAGAGGGGGAGAGAGAGGGAGGGAGAGGGGGAGAGGGAGGGAGAGGGGGAGAGAGAGAGGGGGGGAGGGGGAGAGAGAGAGAGAGGGGGGAGAGAGAGGGGGGGAGAGAGAGGGAGGGAGAGGGGGAGAGGGGGAGAGAGGGAGAGAGAGAGGGGGAGAGGGAGAGAGAGAGAGAGGGGGAGAGAGAGGGAGGTAGAGAGAGAGGGGGGGGGAGAGAGGGGGAGAGAGAGAGAGGGGGGGGAGAGGGGGGAGAGAGAGGGGGGGAGAGAGAGGGAGGGAGAGGGGGAGAGAGAGGGAGGGAGAGGGGGAGAGAGAAGGAGGGAGAGGGGGAGAGAGAGGGAGGGAGAGGGGGAGAGATAGAGGGGGGGAAGAGAGAGAGAGAGAGAGGGAGAGGGAGGGAGAGAGAGGGATAGGGAGAAGTTGAGAGAGAGAGTGGAGGCAGAAAGAGAACGAGAGGGAGATTCTTGTGTTCTTTCTCCTCCTTATTGGTTGAGAGCGGAGGAGGAAGAGGAGCGAGGGACAAACAAACAAAGAGACAAACATCAAAACTGTCGACCTCAGGGAGTGACGGCGCCCGCTAACGAGCTGTGACAGCGAGAGAGGAGGAGAGGAGGAGGAGGAGGAGGAGGAGGAGAGGAGGAGAGGAGGAGGAGAGAGAAAAAGAGAAGAAAAGAAACGAGAACACAACAAGAAAGAACAGAAGTAAAAAAGAAACAGAAGAAAATTAACGAGAGGAGAAAAGATGAGAAGACTTCATATGTAAATCAGCAGAGATGTGATGTGACTGTGAACCAGACAAGAACATGATGGTGGAGTTTCTTCTAGAACCCTCCGCTGATGTTCCTGTCTGAGGCAGCCAGCCACTAGAATGGATGTTATCTGCCCACTGGTCTGTGCCATCAATGTAACTCTGATCTCCAGGTCTCCTGTCCAGCTCCAGTGATGGAGCTCCTCTCAGACTGGGTCCTTCAGACTGGCTGGAGCTTCATCTTCTCTGGTTTGATCCATGTTCTCCTCTGTTATTCTGTCCTCCCTCTCCATAGAACTGATGGGACATAGAGCAGCACTAACTGACCTGAGGTCAGCCAGACAGTACCTCTGCCTCCAGGAAGGGGGCGTATCTGAGCTCACCTACACGCTGCCTTCAGGGGCTGTGGGAATTGTGACAACTACCAGCGACCAATGAGAAAACTGAACATGAACGTCCCCTCGGGCGGTTCGGTGGTCGGAGCAGCCAGGGTGAAGCTTCCAGAGCTTCATTCTACTCACTCCACCTACACTCTATGTTTCTAGGTCTGTGTTCATGGCCCAGCCCCAGTGTCCCCGGGGACAGGACTGTGGAGGGGCGGGGGAGCCGGGTGAGGAGGGAGGAGCTGGGCTGACCTTCGTCCTCGTCGTTGGCGGTGAGGGTGATGAGGACGAAGCCGACCTCCTTGTCTTCCTCCACGCTGACCTCGTAGCGCGGCCGGGCGAAGGCCGGCGCGTTGTCGTTCACGTCCGTGACGAAGATACGAACGTAGGCCGTGT
>CM055191.1:973870-976370 GCA_029224185.1 Karalla daura | reverse complement strand
GCGGCGTGCTGTGATGTAAGCAGACATCAGAGCGGCGAGGAGAGAGCGTTCTGCAGCGCTCTGCTCGGACCCAGTAACCTGGGACCAGCACCACCTTCTGCTGCGTCTCAGACCTCCTGAGGACGACGGTCTGATCCCCGAGACACACACACACACACACACACACACACACACACACACACACACACACAGACACACACATACAGACACACATCTGAGTGTCTGGATGAAACCAAACAGACCATCCTCCTTGTTCTCTTGTGAACTTCCAGTCAACAGAGCCTCAGATCTGTTCTACATCTTGTTTATAGCTGTGGGAATATTACACTCTGTTCCTGCTCAGAGTTGGCTCCTTTCATGCTGATCTGGCAACCAAACGTAGGCTGAGCTCTGATTGGCTTTCTCTGCTGTCACCTACAGGAATGATGAGGTGGCTCTACCTTCCTATGACATATGAGCTCCTATGACTTTATGGAACTCTACGTGACTTAGCATAACTTAATGTGACTCTGTGGCTGTGTCCATTACTTCGTCTGCTTGTGTGTGTGTGTGTGTGTGTGTGTGTGTGTGTGTATGTGTGTATGGGAGGGGGTGTTACATGACATTATGTTCAGATTCACAGTTTTTAGCTGCATTTACAGTCTGATGAAGTTGCTGAACATCTCTGGAGGGAACAGATGTAATTAATGCTAATTGATCTTCAGTGAAGGTGCAGCCGTAACAGCTGATCTCCTCTGTCCTCCTCCCGAGTCAGACGCACAGTTCGAAGGAGCTGCTGAGTGTATTCAGCGTATTTCATCCTGAGACCTGGTCTGTTTGTCGTGTTTGTTCCCTCATTAATGAAACATGGGCTCAGCTCATCACTCCAGTCCTCCCCGGAGAGGACGCCACCAGGAGCCGCGTCTGCATCCATAATTCACCAAAACAAACCAAGGAACACGCTCCACGCATCCAGAGGCCCAGGCAGCCCCAATCACAGAACGGAGGTTTAAAACCTGAGTCTGAAAAGCAGAAAAGACACCTGGAAACTACTCACACACACACACAAGCAGACGAAGTGAAGCAACGTCTGAAGCTACAGCTGATGTTAACAGTGTTCATCTGGAGCGTCATGGAGTGATGCATTGTGGGAAGAATTACTTCCCAGGACAGCAGGAATCAACGACGGACTCTTTTGTCTCCAACGTCCAATCAGAGCCCAGATCCATCTGTGACTGTCCAATCAGACGCAGCAAGGCTTTGAAACCATGTCTGAAGGTTAGTCCTAAGTTTCAGAGCGAGACGATATAGACACACACACACACACACACACACACACACACACACACACACACACACACTTCAGTGGTAAATGAATTCATGTCCTAGAAACATTTCAATCTGCCTGTTAAATAGTTAATGAGCCACCCAGCGCGTTCCCTGATCTGCTGATCAAAACACTGGTAGTAAACAAACAGGAAGCTCAGAGCGCGTTCCCTCCATCAGGGAGGAGGGAGCGCGTTCCCTCCGTTTGGAAGGAGGGAGCGCGTTCCCTCCATCAATCTATCATCCATCCATCCATCCATCCATCCCAGGGTATTATGTGTTCATAACTCACACTGGTAGCGACTGTTCTCAAACTTGGGGTCGTTGTCGTTCTGGTCGGAGACGACCACTGTGATTGGACAGATCCCGATGAGCGGCTCCTCTGCCTGGTCCGTGGCCGTCACCGACAGCATGAACTCCCGCTGGCGCTCCCGGTCGAAGCTCGCCATGGTGGTGATGACACCTGTAGGGGGGGTCCACATAGAAGCTATGAGCTCTGGTTCCATTACAGCTCAGAGTCTGTTCTACATCCTGTTTGTAGCTATGGGAATATTACACTGTTCCTGCTCAGATCCTGCTCTTTTCATGCTGATCTGGCAACCACATGTAAGCAGAGCTCTGATTGGCTGTTATGCCTGCCTCTCATTGACTGATCACATGACTAAATGTGACTGTACAAGGCTCGAGTCGATCTCTTTCATGACTCCTTATCTTTGTCAGTCACTTTCTAGATAAGCCATGGGGGGTTACAGCTGGGTGGAGCCTGTAGATTGGTTGCCATGGCGACAGCCCGGCGACGGCCTACCGGTGTCGGGGTCGATGTCGAAGCTGGAGGAGACGCCGTCGCGGGGCATGATGCCGTAGCGGACGGCTCCGTTCAGACCCATGTCCGCATCATCAGCGTGGACACGCAGGACGAACGTCCCCGGAGGCTGGTTCTCCAGGACGGCCGCACTCAGGCTGTAGCTCTGGCACTGGGACACACACACACACACACACCCATTTACATATGTATACTCATAAACGGCCAACCATGAGTAGTCCCTGTATATATGTGTGTCTTGCAGTTATTCCAAATGGCAATTTTCACCATTTCTTCATCGTTTCATACTGTGTGTGTGTGTGTGTGTGTGCGCGTGTGTGTTTGATCCTGGGGGTGCATTGGCCTTGTTAAAGCCACCAATCTGTATCCCTC
>CM055191.1:961370-963870 GCA_029224185.1 Karalla daura | reverse complement strand
GCTGACTACAATTAGTGACAATGAAGCGTAAGAACCTGGGATCAGAGCCAGACGGTCTGTTGGATTAAAGAGAGAGAGTGACAAACTCAAATGTGAAAATATGAGACGAGAGAGAACAGAGTCTGTCTGTAACACGTTACATGATCATCACTGAGTGACAGCAGACGGCCAATCAGTGAAGCCTATGTGTGGTTGCCAGATCAGCATGAGATCTGAGCAGACAGTACCCTTACAGAAATGATCCATGGTTTTACTATGATTAAATAACCATGGTTTATCATGGTTTTCCAGTTTCTGATGAATGTAACATGGGTTAAGACCGCAGCAGGACCGTAGTGACCACGACGTGCTAGCATAGACCATGACGGCACTGTGGGCTGGACCCGTAGACTGGATATGAAAGATGGCCATGGTCTCTGGCTAGGAAATACAACGCCAACAGGAAGTGACTTTTCTAGCAATACCACAGAGATCCTCTAGGCCTGGCTCCAAAAAACTCTGTTTCCAATACACACCCAGTCAAAAAACACCATTTTCAATCATGAAATACTCATTCAGCCACACCGACAGCTTAAGTTTCATGTGTCGATTAGCAAATAGTTCCATGATTAACATCAGAGCTCAAAGAAATGAATGAATATGGGCGGGTCCATTTGATTGACAGGGGAGCCTCTCAGAGGAGAGAGAGTCACATAATCAGATGAACAGACTGAGTTAACCTGGTCGGCTTAACCTGGTCGGCCTCATAGACAGTCCTTCACAAACCAGGGCTGTGGCTGGTAGGACTACAGCCCTGGTACTCATCGTGAGGTAGCGCAGTAAACCGTGGTTCCTACAGACTGAACTCCAGTGAGCGTCACAGACCCTGCGGCGCGGATGGAACCAGCGCTCATAGCTTCTACGTCGGGTCAGACGTTGTTCTCGGGGGCGTGTACTCACGGCTGAGCCAGGGCCGTGTTCTCGGGGACGCTCAGGCTGTAGGAGGCGTTGGTGAACTGCGGCGGCCGGGCCCCGGCCAGCACGCTGACGGCGGCCGCGGGGCCCCTGCGGCCCCGGCCGTCGCTGGCCTGGACCCGCAGCACGTACTCCCGGCTGGGGGTCAGAGGTCGGCCCGTGGTCCGGATCTCTCCGGAGCGACGCTCCACCTCGAAGCAGTCGTCTCCGCCTGCAGCAGAGGAGGAGACGGAGCAGAAGGAAAACACTGTAAACACTGTTTCCATGTTCATGAGTCACATGACGGAGGAACAGTTTGTGTCAGAAATGAACAAAATGATTTAAAAACGTGGTTTAATGAGAACGTAATAAAACAACCGTTCCTCCATGTTTAGTGTTCTCATCGCAAGAGAAACCTGATGAGACTTTTCAGCTGACTTATCTGTTCTAGGAGGAGGATGAGGAGGAGCAGAGGACGAAGAGGAGAGGAGGAGGAGCAGATGAGGAAGAGGAGGAGAAGGAAGAGGAGAGGAGGAGGAGGAGCAGATGAGGAAGAGGAGGAGAAGGAAGAGGAGAGGAGGAGGAGGGGCAGAGGAGGAAGAGGAGGCAAAAGAGGAGAAGAGAAGAGAAGAGGAAGGGGAGCAGGAGGAAGAGGAGCAGCTTAGCTTAGCTTAGCATACAGGCTACACACTGCTGGGTCCAGATGTGGAAGAACGAACAGTTGAAGAGACGAAAAACAAAAAAAAAACTTTAAAGATTTTTTTTTCTTTGGTTCATAGCAACAAAACATTATTTCACTTTTTATTGTTTTGACATTTGAAATGTGAAGCTCTACGTGTTTCCAAGTCAATGTTTGGCTTTGTTTTGATTTTAATTAAAGATTAAAATCACACAAAGAAATTAAAGTACAAAATAATGTGTCAATCAATGTCACACATATTTAAGACAATCTGAATCATTCTTTGTTATGAAACTGCACGAATGACAAAAACTGTCAAAACAACTCCAAACATGTCAAATGAAGAAGCTGCAATTAAACTTTTAAAAGTCAAATCATGTGATTTAATTAGCCTCAAAACATGAGCACAGTCTTCAAAACGACAAATACATCCCACCCCAGGAAAAACTCAAAAGTACTGAGCCCTCTTCTTATCGTATTCTACTTCTGAGCTTTGTTCTCGACTGTTCATAGACACAGAACCACGAAGAGCAGACGACACTCGGAGCAGCTGAGCTGCTCGACACGATTCACAAAAACCTGAAGAAAGAAAGAGACGGAGGAGGAGGAGAATCAGAGACATGTCACTGTGTAGAGGTAATTATACTGGTAGTAGTAATAATGGTATAGTCTTATAATGTAGTATAAAAAAACTGCCACTACTACTAGTACTAATAGTAGTAGTAGCAGTAGTAGTAGTGGTAGTAGTAGTAGCAGTAGTAGCAGTAGTAGTAGTAGTAGTAGTAGTAGTAGTAGTAGTAGTAGTAGTAGTAGTAGTAGCAGTAGTAGCAGTAGTAGTAGTAGTAGTAGTAGTAGTAGTAGCAGTAGTAGTAGCAGTAGTAGCAGTAG
>CM055191.1:931370-958870 GCA_029224185.1 Karalla daura | reverse complement strand
AACTACTACACCACTACTACAACTACTACACCACTACTACAACTACTACTACCACCACTACTACAACTACTACCACCACTACTACAACTACTACACCACTACTACAACTACTACACCACTACTACAACTACTACTACCACCACTACTACAACTACTGCCACCACTACTACAACTACTACCACTACTACAACTACTACACCACTACTACAACTACTACACCACTACTACAACTACTACTACCACCACTACTACAACTACTACCACCACTACTACAACTACTACACCACTACTACAACTACTACACCACTACTACAACTACTACACCACTACTACAACTACTACTACCACCACTACTACAACTACTACACCACTACTACAACTACTACCACCACTACTAAAACTACTACACCACTACTACAACTACTACCACCACTACTACAACTACTACCACCACTACTACAACTACTACACCACTACGACTACTACTACCACCACTACTACTACCACTACCACCACTACGACTACTACTACCACCACTACTACTACCACTACCACCACTACTACAACTACTACCACCACTACTACAACTGCTACCACCACTACTACAACTTCTACTACGACTACTACAACTACTACTACCACTATTATAACAACTACTACTACCACTACTATTACAACTACTAGTACCACTACTACAACTACTACTAGTACCACTACTATTACAACTACTACTACCACTACTATTACAACTACTACTACCACTACTTCATCTAGTGCTACCACTACTAGAGGCTAGCTGTGTGGAGCCTCTGATCACGGTTGCCATGGTGATGTCAGCAGAGAAGCTCTGTGATCTGGATCATTGGACAGTGATTGATCAAACCTGACCTGAGCTAGCCTAATCTAACCTAACCTAACCTAACCTAACCTAACCTAACTTAACCTAACCTAACCTAACCTAACCTAACCTAACCTAGCCTAACCTAACCTTACCTAACCTAGCCTAACCTAACCTAGCCTAACCTAACCTAACCTAACCTAACCTAACCTGACCAAACCCATTATCCAGCTGACCCTAGGACCAGACCCAGAGGAGACTCGTGTCTCCAGGTGAAGGTCCACCTGAGCTTGAGATGTTTGACAGCCTAACAGCCTGTGAGACTAACTGTGTCAATTGGACTGAACCATTGTAAGTGATGAGGGGGATTTAAGAACCACTGAAACACATTGTTGACAGCCTTGATAATAATGAATGTTGCCTTTACTAACACTTTTACTAACACCTCTCTGCTAACATGGACATGGATGTTGTGAGGCATAATTCCATATTTTCTCTTTTTTTCTTTTTACACAGAAGTCCCTGTCAACTCCTCACACGGCTGCATGGAGCAGTCCCAATGCAGAGTCAGCGTGGCTCTGGTCTTGATGGTTGGACAGCGATCGATCAAAAAGTACAAAACTACAAAATGTTGAACATCATGTCAGCAGAGGAATATCTTACTATAAGGTGAGACAGTGGAAAGACAGAGTGCACTCACCGTCCAGCAGGAAGTACTGAGGCTGTCCGGGGCTCCCGTCCCGTTGCCGTGCCGACAGGCGGTACGCCACGGTGCCGGGGGCGGAGTCTGGACCCACGGCGGCCAGGAAGGGGGAGGGGAACATGTCCCAGAGCAGGTCGGCCTGGCTGGGCGTGCTCAGAGTCAACCTGCACAGGTAGAAGTCTTCACCTGCAGTAGGACGACACAGAGGAGGAGTCAGGGTGAGCAGAGGAGGAGCAGCATCACTGAGTCTGTCTGTCTGGTCTGTCTACACAGGAAACACAGAGGAGGAAACACAGAGCAGCCAACTCTCATCTCATCTCACTTCATCTCATCTCATCTCATTTCTTCATTTTACTTCCTCCTAATCACTACTTGTTAGGGTAGTGCTGTTGGGAACAGTTTCACTCTGGGAACAGATAAGGTACGAAGGTACTGAACGTTGATGGAGGGATGACAAAAGTCATTTAAACATCTGACCTCAAAACATTTGCCACACAGTATCAGTGTTTTTGACACAACAACTTAATAAGTAATCAAAACATAATTAGAATGTTCCAGTGTGTGTTCAGAGTGTGTTGAGTGTGTTGGGTGTGTGTTCATTGTGTGTTGGGTGTGTGCTCAGTTTGTTCAGTGTGTGTTGGTGTGTTCAGAGTGTGTTAGGTATGTGTTCACTGTGTGTTGGGTGTGTATTGGGTGTGAGTTGCGTGTGTGTTCAGAGTGTGGTGGGTGTGTGTTCACTGTGTGTTGGGTGTGTATTGGGTGTGTGTTCAGTTTGTTCAATGTGTGTTGGGTGTGTGTTCAGTGTGTGCTCACTGTGTGTTGGGTGTGTATTGGGTATGTGTTCAGTTTGTTCAACGTGTGTTGGGTGTGTGTTCAGAGAGTTTTGGGTGTGTATTGGGTGTGTGTTCAGTTTGTTCAATATGTGTTGTGTGTGTGTTCAGTGTGTGTTCACTGTGTGTTGGGTGTGTATTGGGTATGTGTTCAGTTTGTTCAATGTGTGTTGGGTGTGTGTTCAGAGAGTGTTGGGTGTGTATTGGGTGTGTGTTCAGTTTGTTCAGAGTGTGGTGGGTGTGTATTGGGTGTGCTGTGTGTGTTCAGTGTGTGTTGGGTGTGTACTGAATGTGCGTTGAGTGTGTGTTGAGTGTGTGTTGGGTGTGTGTTGGGTGTGTGTTGGGTGTGTATTGAGTGTGTGTTGAGTGTGTGTTGGGTGTGTGTTCAGAGTGTGTTGGGTGTGTGTTGGGTGTGTGTTGGGTGTGTACTGAATGTGTGTTGAGTGTGTGTTGGGTGTGTGTTGGGTGTGTATTGAGTGTGTGTTGAGTGTGTGTTGGGTGTGTGTTGGGTGTGCTGTGTGTGTTCAGTGTGTGTTTGCGTCGTTAGCTCGTTAGCAGAGCCGCTGCTCGTTCAGACTGAGGCATGAAAGCTGAGCGTGGTTCAGCCGAAGGGGACGAGGTGACACGTCTGTTCTACATCCTGCACCTTGTCACCACTTTCATCTGCTCCAGAGAACGAGAGGAGGAGCGGCGGAGGAGGAGGAGGAGGAGGAGGAGGAGGAGGCTCCTCCAAAGTAACAACAAAACTTTCAGAGGATCACATGGAGCAGCAGGAAGTCCCAGCGCCCGGTCACACACACACACACACACACACACACACACACACACACACACACACACACACACACACTCACACACACACACACACACGCGTCTGTCTCTTCTGAGCAGGGAATTGTTTGTTTGGTTTGAAGTGGCTGCAACACTCAGCTGTTGTTTCGGCTCCAGTGTTTGTTTCATGACAACGAAGGAGACGACAGAGAACTTCACTTCACAGGAGGAGGTGGTGGAGGAGGAGGAGGAGGAGGAGGAGGAGATGGTGAAAAAACTATGTGTCTTTTAATATTGTGTGCGAAGCAGCAAGAGCAGGAGAGGGAGAAAAGAGGAAGGAGGAGGAAGTGATGTGAAGGAGGTGAAGGAGGAGCAGGAGGTGATGAAGGAGAAGGAGAAGTGTTCCAGCTCAGTGCTCCTCTGTCTCCTTCTGCCTGGCTGCTCCTCACTCACTCCTCAGTCGGCACATAAAATCCAGAATAATCACGTCTATTTCTGTCTGTTGCTTTGCATACGTGGAGACAGAGCTCCCATTAAGGAGATCAACATCAGCACGCTGAGACGTGGACACACGTGTCCGTCCAGGCACAAAGCATGAAGGAGGAGGAGGAGGAGGAGGAGGAGGAGATGGGAGCAATGGCAGGACAGAGGCACAACAATGACTTTGTTTAGAGGAGACAGAGTGGAAAACTGTTTTCACCTCAGCTCTGGAAAACATCCTCAGGCAGATGTTCAGCAGCTCCTGGAGCATCCTCACATCCTCATTCATGGAGAAAAGCTGAGGAGCTACTGAGGACCAGGTACATTCTCTCAGTCAGAATCTGAATGTTCTCCAAAGAGAAGAAGAAGGAAATGTGGAGGGAAACAGAAACAGAAAACTTGCAGCACTCCTGTTTATTATTGTTTGTCCACTCTCTTGTTTACTGGATGGTGGAGCTCAGGTGAGGTTCTCCAGAGGGACCCACAGACTCTGCTGCCTCTGACCCCAGACTGTGTGCAGACATGCATACAGAAACACAGGGGAGCATCCAGCTCAGGAGGAGGAGGAGGAGGAGGAGGAGGAGGAGGAGGAGGAGGAGGAGGAGGAGGAGGCTCCTCTCCTCTCAGGTCTCAGCGTAAAGTGACGTGTGACTGCCCCGGTCTTCTCTGTCTGCTCAATGAATGTTTGATGTGCTGAGGTGATGCTGAGACAGATCTGCAGGCGTGTAGCGTTAGCCACACATGAGGAGGCAGAGAGTGATCGCATCCATGACTGACCCGCAGTCCGCCTGATCCAGGCCGCTGAGATGTTCCCTCCCAGGGAACTGAGCCACAGCTGAGGAGGAAACATTCACCAGGCTCTACAGCTCTACGGTTCTACAGCTCTACAGCTCTATGCTTCTACGGCTCTATAGCTCTACGGTTCTAGAGCTCGATGCTTCGACAGTTCTACAGCTCTATGCTTCTACAGCTCTACAGTTCTACAGCTCTGTAGTTCTATGGTTTTACAGCTCTACGGTTCTACAGCTCTACAGTTCTACAGCTCTAGATTTTTACAGCTCTACATCTCTACAGCTCTACAGTGTAGGAAAGTGTCTGGTGCTTCATGGACGTGTGGACGAGGTGACGTCCCCGGCTGGTCGCTCCAGGACTCCTCGAGCTGCTCAGCCTGGTTCTGGCCACAGATGGAGACTCAGGAGGCTCAGCCCGTCTGGAGCCTCCTCTTACTCATCTGAATGTCAATGCAGCGCGTGTCACGGCTTGTTATGCAAAACCAGGCTGCAGAGAGAGCGGAGCGTTGTTCTCCAACTCCACTCTGACGCTCATTCAGCTTCGTTTGTTTGAGGATTTGTAGCTCGACAGGATCAGAGCACGACGACGGACACAAAGACAGGTTCCTCAGAGTCTGAACCAGTGAATGAGTGAGGGAGGAGGTGAGGGAGGAGGCGAGGGAGGAGGTGATGGAGGAGGTGAAGGAGGAGGGGAGGGAGGAGGCAAGGGAGGATGTGAGGGAGGAGGCAAGGGAGGAGGGGAGGGAGGAGGTGAGGGAGGAGGTGAAGGAGGAGGGGAGGGAGGAGGCAAGGGAGGATGTGAGGGAGGATGTGAGGGAGGAGGGAAGGGAGGAGGTGAGGGAGGAGGCGAGGGAGGAGGTGATGGAGGAGGTGAAGGAGGAGGGGAGGGAGGAGGCAAGGGAGGATGTGAGGGAGGAGGGGAGGGAGGAGGGGAGGGAGGAGGTGAGGGAGGATGTGAGGGAGGAGGGGAGGGAGGATGTGAGGGAGGAGGTGAGGGAGGATGTGAGGGAGGATGTGAGGGAGGAGGTGAAGGAGGAGGGGAGGGAGGAGGCAAGGGAGGAGGTGAGGGACGAGGTGAAGGAGGAGGCAAGGGAGGAGGCGAGGGAGGAGGTGTAGGAGGTGAGGGAGGAAGTGAGGGAGGAGGTGAGGGAGGAGGTGAAGGAGGAGGTGAGTGTGGAGGTGCCAGGGGGTTAATTGTTAGTGAGGCCCGCCCACAGGTCATTACAGCTCTGATGAAGGGAGGTGATGGAGGAGGTGATGGAGGAGGTGCTGGAGGAGCGAGTTGAGTTTATTTATAAAACGCTTTTAATAAACACAGATTAAAACAGGCGACGAACCAGAGCGGAGGAGAGAGGAGACGAGAAGGGGAGGGGAGGGGCACGCACACGCACTCACACACACACACATACACACACACACACACACACACACACACACAGGAGAAGAAAGGCACCACAGTCACATCTCCTGACATGGACCAGTGATTCCAAACTGACCAGACTTAACAGGACTCTACGCAGCCGGGGACTGAGGGACAGAGGGACTGAGGGACAGAGGGACAGAGGGACAGAAGGACAGAGGGATAGAGGGACAGAGGGACAGAGGGACTGAGGGACAGAGGGACAGAAGGACAGAGGGACTGAGGGACAGAAGGACAGAGGGAGAGAGGGACAGAAGGACAGAGGGACAGAGGGACAGAGGGAGAGAGGGACAGAAGGACAGAGGGACAGAGGGACTGAGGGACAGAAGGACAGAGGGAGAGAGGGACAGAAGGACAGAGGGAGAGAGGGACAGAGGGACAGAGGGACTGAGGGACTGAGGGACAGAGGGACTGAGGCTCAGTCCCCCTGAGACATGATCACAGGATCACGTCTCAGTAGGACTCAGTGAGACATGATCACAGGATCACGTCTCAGTAGGACTCAGTGAGACATGATCACAGGATCACACACAGGAGAGAAGCTCTGAATGAAGCTCTGGAGAAGCAGGTGGAGGAGCATCTAGGAGCATCTCATCTAGGCTCTAGGTTCATAGATACATGTGTGTAGAGCAGGTACTGTGATACTGTGACGGGGGTGTGACCCTGCATGCTCTGCTCTGTGGCAGGAAGCAGAGACATGGACGGAGGATTCTAGAAAAAACATTATGTTATGTTATGATATAGTCTGGTTTAGAATATTCTCCATATTCAGACTGTTGACCTCCATCTGTTAGGACTCACACACACACACACACACACACACGCGGTCACAGGATCCACTTGAACCCAAACAATTCTATGTGTGTCTGTGTGTGTGTGCAAGTGCTGTGTGTGTGTGTGTGTGTGTGTGTGTGTGATTGACAGTGTGGGATGTGTCTCCGTGGTGATTCGCGGGGTGCAGGTGTTCCCGTGGCACCGGTTGCCAGGGCGACACGTTAAGTCTCTGTGACATGTGAAAGCACTCTGTGTGTGTGTGTGTGTGTGTGTGTGTGTGTGTGTGTGTGTGCTTTGCATGATGCCTCCCCACAGTAAATTAGCAGCTCAACATTTGCCGTCTTTGTGCTTTTTCTTCTTCTGAAGCATCCTGATGATGAGCAGCAGTGGAAGCTGCTCCAGCTCCGGCTCAAAGCAACACACACTGAACGATTTTTCCAAAGATGTTGTTTCTGGTTGTTTCTTTAACCTCTGCACAGTAGTGAAAAGTGTGTGACCTGTGTGTGTGTGTGTGTGTGTGTGTGTGTGTGTGTCTGTGTGTGTGTGAGTGTGTGTGTGTGTGTGTGTGTGGAGCTGAGGTGAAAGTGGAAACATGGTCAGACCTCCGCTGTTTGTGAACCCGGCTCCATCTGGTCCCTGGGAGCCAGCGGACAGAGGCCTGCTGCATCCTAATTAACCACCTTATAGACTGGCCTACTTTACCTCAGCACACACACACACACACACACACACACACACACACACACACACACACAGAAAGCCAAAGTCCTGCAGGCACACAGTTAATTAAGCCCCATTTTTCAGTGCTGATGAGGAGAGAGGGATGAAAGAGAGAGAGAGAGAGAGAGATGGAGGAGAACGATGGAGTCAGACAGAGATGAGTCAAGTAAAGTGATGATAACACAGCAGATACTTGATAAGAATAACAGAATTACAAAAGAAAGGAAGAGGAGAAGTGTTCAGGCTCAGGAGGAAGCAGCGAGTCCTGACGTCTGAGTTTAGACAGAGAACAAGCTGAGGAGCTGCTGCTCAGAAGGAACCTGAAGTCACATGACCACCCATGGGAGTGGCAGCAGAGGCAGCCAGTCAGAGCTCAGCCTACGCATAGGTTGCCAGATCAGCATGAAAGGAGCGAGGTCTGAGCAGAAATGAGTGTAATATTTCCACAGCTACAACCAGAATGTGAAACAGACTCTGAGCTCTGATGGAACCAGAGCTCATAGCTTCTATGTAAACACCAGAGAATGAGGAGAACAGAAACTGAGGAGTTGAGTTTTCCAGACTGAAGCAGACAGTGACTCCATGACACCTCCGTGTTCTTCTTCTGTATGAATTCTAACATTTATTAAGAGCATCAGTCAGTAGAGAGGGAGGGTGTGTGTGTGTGTGTGTGTGTGTGTGTGTGTGCGTGCACGCTGACCACTAACGTCTGCTCTGAGTCCTGGTGGAGACTCTCAGGATTCTCAAGGCAAAGAGCGGAACATGAAAACTCAATTATGGCTGGAGTCTGTGGTCAGAGGAGAAGGTGGAGGAGGAGGACCTTCATCCAGCTATGCACCACACCCAAACAGCTTCATATGAAGGCACACACACACACACACACACACACACACACACACACACACTGCTATGTATCATATGAACACAAACATAGCAAATCAACAAAAGATGTTTCTGGAAATATCGAGTAAACATCTGTTTATTACAAGGTAAAGACACATATAGATAGATCGATAGATCTGTGTCCAGCAGGGACAGGCTGGAGGTTTGCAGATCCCAGATCAGCTGAGACGTTGCAGTGGCATAAATTAAACATGGCCGCTCGCTGTGTCCACAGAGCAGCGTGACGACACGCTTGCATCAGCCGCCATCGTTCAGTTCCCAGATCCAGGCTGCGGCTCAGAGCTGAGACGTTCCCACGCAGGGGAACTCAGATCCCAGCCTGACCCCCCCTCCCCAGACCCCCCCCCCCCCCCCCCCCCCCCCCCCCCCGGCCTCTGGTCCCAGGGCCACAGCCTGATTCCTATCGACACGGCTGCAGGGAGGATCGATGCCATTGGGGGCGGAGGGAGAGAAGAACAGACCAGAGAGGGGAAAAAGACGAAGAGGAGGGGAAACAACAGGTCTCTCAGCCAGGCAGTGTCTGAGCTCTCCTGCTGATTGGCCGAACAGAAAAGAGGCATGATGGGAAGTGGGGCAACCGGACGGGTCGAACAGGATTTAGTGATAACTGGTAGAGTTAGTTTAATCTGCCTGGAGCAGCTCCACACACACCAGGAGAGCTTCAGCAGAGGAGGAGACATCTGAAGTGTGTGTGTGAGAGAGAGAGAGAGAGAGAGAGAGAGAGAGAGCGAGAGTGTGCGTGTGTGTGTGTGTGTCTGTGTGTGTGTGTGTGAGACGGTCAGATTGGTTCTGCAACAGTTGCACCAGAAGATGAAAAGACGACAAGAAAGGGGGGAAAGATGAAAGGACGGCTAAAAACCAATGAAAAGAAAAGAAACATGAAGGAAAACGATGAGAATCTCAGAGCAAATCTGTTCAAATCACCTGAAAATATTCAAACGTGAAATAAGAAAAAGATCAGAATGAATCATACCAGACCAGACCAGACCAAACTAGACCAGACCAGACCAGAACAAACTAGACCAGACCAGACCAAACTAGACCAGACCAGACCAGACCAAACTAGACCAGACCAGACCAAATTAGACCAGACCAGACCAAACTAGACCAGACCAGACCAGACCAAACTAGACCAGACCAGACCAAACTAGACCAGACCAGACCAGACAAGACCAGACCAGACCAGACCAAACTAGCAGACCAGACCAGACCAGACCAGACCAGACAAGACCAGACCAGACCAGACCAAACTAGACCAGACTAGACCAAACTAGACCAGACCAGACCAGACCAAACTAGACCAGACCAGACCAGACCAAACTAGACCAGACCAGACCAAACTAGACCAGACCAGACCAGACCAGACCAGACCAGACCAAACTAGACCAGACCAGACCAGACCAAACTAGACCAGACCAGACCAAACTAGACCAGACCAGACCAAACTAGACCAGACCAGACCAGACCAGACCAGACCAGACCAGACCAAACTAGACCAGACCAGACCAAACTAGACCAGACCAGACCAGACCAGACCAGACCAGACCAGACCAGACCAGACCAAACTAGACCAGACCAAACTAGACCAGACCAGACCAGACCAGACCAGACTAGGGGGGTTACTAACCAAATAAGACCAGATGTTAGTTAGGTAGTCTACATTAGTCTACATAGACCAGGTCAGATTAGATGAGAGTAGATCTTGTTGGAACGCAGCAGAGGCTTTAGGAAGGTCTCCAAGAGTGTGAAGAACATCTAGAGAACTTCTGGCTGTTCTTTGTCAACATCTGACAGGAGGTTTGTAACTGACTCTGGTTCTGGTTAGCAGAGTGAGCCTCCATCTGCAGCTGTGTTCAGGGACGGACAGCACCAATCCAAAAGGAAAACACTGAAACGTTGATAGAATGAATTAGTTGTAAGACATGCTTTTATTTTGAAATGGTCTTTGTTTTAATTAGAACTGTTTGTTTTTATTCTGAAAGTGTGACTGAGCTCAGGACTAAACCTGTGTAACGATGTTTAAGTTGCTTCCTGTGGGTGAGTATAACTAGCCAGTTCAACCAGCAGGCGAGGAGGCTGAACCAGTGCAGGACGGTGTGCTCCACTGGTTCACCGTGGCACGCTGCCCCCCCGCTGGAAGCCTCCACGAAGCCTGATGTGAGAAACAGCGGCTGTCGTCTGAATCATGAATATCTGAGGACTTTTGTCAGACATTAAAAAATAAAGCCGTGAAAGTTTAATGTGGCGCTTCGTTGATTATTGATGCAGGAATTCCACTGCTGACAACTGTGGGAGCTGGTCTGTGTGTGTGTGTGTGTGTGTGGGTGTGTGCGTGTGTGGGTGTGTGCGTGTGCGTGTGCGTGTGCATGTGCGCGTGTGTGTGCGTGTGTGTCTGTGTGCGTGTGTGTGTCTGTGTGTATGTGTGTGTGTGTGTGGGTGTGTGCGTGTGTGTGGGTGTGTGCGTGTGTGTCTGTGTGTCTGTGTGTGTGTCTGTGTGTGTGCGTGTGTGTCTGTGTGCGTGTGTGTGTCTGTGTGTATGTGTGTGTGTGTGTGTGTGTCTGTGTGTGTGTGTGTGTCTGTGTGTGTGTGTGTGTGTGTGAGCTGCGTTTACATGAACGCGACATGAGCCGGTTGGTAATTTGAGGGATTGTTTCGTTTCAAATTAAAATCTGATTTGTGGTTTCCTATTGTTAGTGAGGAGACGAGGTTGTCTGGTCCTCAGCTGGTGCAGACGGGGCCCCAGGTGGGCGGGGCCTCAAAATAGCTCCAGAGTGATTGACAGCTCGCTGGACGACACCTCCAGGGACGTGAGGGATGCAGCTGAGGAGCCAGTGGCTCAACATCTGGGGAACTGTGTGGATTCTAGAGCCTTTCTTTGTGTTTGGAGTCTGTGTGTGTGTGTGTGTGTGTGTGTGTGTGTGTGTGTCAGTCCTGCTCTGGCTGTGACAGAGCCTCAGCAGCTCTGACGGAGTGCGACTGTGTGTCTGTCTGATGTTTGAGCTCTCAGCTCGTGATGGGATTTCCTGCCTGTGTGTATCTGTGTGTCTGGGTAAATCTGTTATCTCTCACCATCATTTGGAGAGAGAATAATCAACAAAGGCAGGAGGCTGTTTCACTGTGTGTGTGTGTGTGTGTGTGTGTGTGTGTGTGTGTGTGTGTGTGTGTGTGTGTGTGTGTGTGTGTGTTCCCTCCTCTGATGTCTGACTGCAGCAGCTTCTCTAACAAATCATCTCAAATATTCAGCCTCGCGTCGTTTTCACTTCCTCCCTCTCTGTGCCCACAGTTACAGCTGAGCCACTCTCAAACCCTTTTCCACTGAAACGGCTCCAGTGCTTGTTCTGCTTCCCACTGCTGGTCTCCACTCAGCTCCATGTTCCCATCCTCCTCAGTTACAACCCTGCTTTCCATAGACACTGGTCTGGACTCACACGTTGCAGTCCCACATGTCGAAAGAGGCTGATGTTTCTCTGAGAAACACACTTATTCAAACAGCACCAGCTGCTTGTTGTTCTGTTCTAGTCCCTCCTGTCTTTCTTCAGCTTCTTTCACTCCTGTTGTGACAAAAAAAATGTCCGACTGGTTGTTTTCTTTGGTTATTAGGAGCCCCACCAATCGCTGACCCACCCCCCCCCCCACAAACCCTCCTGGTTTGCTGCCTGATCAGACATAGAGACGGAGGGTTCCGAGGCTCCCCAGAGCCTCTCCAGAGGCTCCCCAGAGCCTCCCCAGAGGCTCCCCAGAGCCTCCCCAGAGGCTCCCCAGAGCCTCCCCAGAGCCTCCCCAGAGGCTCTCCAGAGCCTCTCCAGAGCCTCTCCAGAGCCTCCCCAGAGCCTCCCCAGAGCCTCCCCAGAGCCTCTCCAGAGCCTCTCCAGAGCCTCCCCAGAGGCTCTCCAGAACCTCTCCAGAGCCTCCCCAGAGCCTCCCCAGAGCCTCTCCAGAGCCTCCCCAGAGCCTCCCCAGAGGCTCTCCAGAGCCTCCCCAGAGCCTCTCCAGAGCCTCTCCAGAGCCTCCCCAGAGCCTCTCCAGGCTGTGAGGGCTCCTGCTGGGCCCCCAGGTCCCTGGGCGGGAACGTTGGAGCGCTGCTGCTGTGAGTCTTTTAAGAGAAAGTTCTCTCAGGAAAAGTTAAGAGGGCGGTTTAATGGTTGACTTGTGTTGTTTTATTAGAGGTGCACTGGTTTAATACAAACCAGTCTGTACTGAAAGGCTTACACACACACGCACACACACACACACACACACACAATAAAGAGGGCATTTCAACTGAATGGAATTAAGCTACTTTCTGTCTGTGATGGACTTGAATGCACTGGTGATTATCTTTACACACACACACACACACACACACACACACACACACACACACACAGTTCCCTGTAGATCTGGCGACTCGGCCCGGTGATCAAAGGCTCAGATCTGCTCCATTGTGCGGATAAACACGATGCTTTTCAGACACTCCGG
Source organism: Karalla daura (assembly GCA_029224185.1). Lineage (NCBI taxonomy): Eukaryota > Metazoa > Chordata > Actinopteri > Chaetodontiformes > Leiognathidae > Karalla > Karalla daura. The sequence goes on along the minus strand of CM055191.1, from coordinate 946,182 downwards.
AACACCCTCATCCAGCACAACGAGGTGCAAACTCACACACACACACACATACATGCACATGCACGCTCACACACATACACATGCACACACACACACTTGGACCAAATTGGTGCGATCTTCCAAAGCCGGCGCTCTGGCAGATCTGCTGGGAGGCGGTGGAGGCTCTTTGTTGGAGGCGCTAGCAGCGCTAGCAGCCGCTAACCTGATTGTAGCGCTGCAGCTTCAGAGTGTTGAAACGTGTTGAAATAGGGGGCAGTAATTCATCTGAGGCCGCTCTAACATCTCGCAGATGAAAACCCGAGGACGAGGCCTTGATGCTGGAGTGACAGGCCGGCGGCTGCAGGGAGGAAGAGCTCAGCTCGGAGCTGACGCAACTCTGCAGCGGCCCAGCCCGGGCCTGACGAGCCCAGGGTTCAAGCACCTGCTCCAAGGCTGCATTCAAGCACTTTCAATGTCACAATTATTACTCTCCTCATAAAGACTCCTATGACATAAAGAGATGCTGCAAACAGCAAAAACAACAAACTGCTTCACAGGCGCGTTTTTGGATCATGACAGGCAAACAGTACCCCAACACCATAATGTACATGTACTGCATCACAGTATAGCCTACAATACGCAGACTACAAGTTTCTATTTCTGTTGTAATTTCATGTGCATCCTATATAGAGCTGGATGCTTAACTCTGGGATGTATAGACGGTTTCCACCTCTGGCCCTCTGCTCTCTTAATTGCTCCACAGACATAAATCAAGTTAAACACATGTGACTCCTCACTGTGCACAGACTCATTTAGAGCTTTTCCAAGCATTGTGTCCAAACTTCCAGCACTGTTTAAACCTTGAAGGTAAGACATCTTTTCCTGTGTGACACGTTTCACCTATTGACTGATTGCATCTGTTATCCAGCCATGGTCAGAGTGTGGTGCTGATCACCAGGACACCGCGTCGCCAAAACACTCTGAACCAGGATTAAAATCACAACGCAGACACTCAATGAAATATGAATGAGACCACATGAAAGATTAATAGAGAAATAAAAGCTTCCATACACTAAAATAGCTGTAATTAAAATTTTAGCCTTAAAAAAACAATACACACACACACACACAGATACACACAGATACATACACGCACACACACACACACACACACATTTGCAGAAACAAACAGGATGAAACTGGAAAACCAGCCACAGCAAAAGCTTCAACTGGTGGTTGGTAGGGTCATCTCTGTCCATTCTGACTGTGCTTGTGTGTGTGTGTGTGTGTGTGCGTGTGTGTGTGTGTGTGTGTGTGTGTTACAGGAGCTGGTGCAGGTCGAGCTAATTGTGTTGAGAAGCGCTGGTTGAAGAGGCTCACACAGCGGACGGCCTGTTTGACTAATGAGAGCATCTGTCGAGCAGCCTGCAGCACACACACACACACATACACACACACACACACACATGCACACGCACGCACACGCACACACACACACACACACACAAAGTCAGCATGTCCCACGAGGAAGGGAACTCAGTTCTCTTTTCACTCTCATCACAGTCTCTGTCATCCTTAATCTGCCTCTCATCCCGTCTCCATGACAACGCATCACCGCTACACCACCACGGCAACAGCGACCCGTGCAGTGACATTGTTGGCTCAGGAACCTGGAGGTCCTCGACCTCCTGAACCCTGAAACCTCCTTGAAGGAGACCTGGAATGACTGAGAGAGGAGAGGAGTACATCCTTGCTCCCAGGGGGCCTGATAAGAGGAAGAGGGTTTTACAATCTAAAATCTGGACTTGAGCCAAAGAAAAGCTCAGTCTTAGCATTGACAGTACCCGTGTTTCCATCTCCTCTAGAAATGTATAAAAACTACATGAATAAAAGTTGCAGAAGAAGCAGCTCCATGTGCATCTACATCTGATTCAAAGATACTGTATATGAAAACTCGTTCTGGACATCCATCTTCCTCAGAGTGGAGGACCAGGACCACATGGTACCAGGGTTATTATGGGATGGAGCAGGACCACATGGTACCAGGGTTATTATGGGATGGAGCAGGACCACATGGTACCAGGGTTATCATGGGATGGAGCAGGACCACATGGTACCAGGGGTATTATGGGATGGAGCAGGACCACATGGTACCAGGGTTATTATGGGATGGAGCAGGACCACATGGTACCAGGGTTATTATGGGATGGAGCAGGACCACATGGTACCAGGGTTATCATGGGATGGAGCAGGACCACATGGTACCAGGGTTATTATGGGATGGAGCAGGACCACATGGTACCAGGGGTATTATGGGATGGAGCAGGACCACATGGTACCAGGGTTATTATGGGATGGAGCAGGACCACATGGTACCAGGGTTATTATGGGATGGAGCAGGACCACATGGTACCAGGGTTACACACTCTACCTGGAGCTAATGGAGACACCTGCAGCAGCAGCTGGACTTCATGGAAACTTTAGAAATATAATTTCTTTCATCATGTGAAATTAGATGTTCTCAGCTACTAGAGCTGCTTTCACATCCTGTCGTTGAAGAAGCATCTCAGCATGTAAATCTGCTGTGATGTCCAGTGTTCAGAGACCAGGCTGCTCTTCTCCTCCTCTAGCTGGAGAGAAGACGATGGAAATGACCAAAGTTGGAGATGTGAGGTTTTTCCACATGACAAACAGCGTTCTCATTATGTCTCACTTGATCTTGCTCTGCTTCCTGTTGGACTCAACAGCAGAGCCGAGATGACTCACATCAAAGAGACAGTCAAGGAAATGTTAACGCCTGACTCATCTGCACTGATGGCACACATCACAGCCAGCGTGTGAGTGTGTGTGTGTGTGTGTGTGTGTGTGTGTGTGTGTGTGTGTGTGTGTGTGTGTGTGTGTATGTGTGAGTGTGTGTGTGTGTATGTGTGAGTGTGTGTGTGTGTGTGTGTGAGTGTGTGTGTGTGTGTGTGTGTGTGTGTGAGTGTGTGTGTGTGTGTGTGTGAGTGTGTGTGTGTGTGTGTGTGTGTGTGTGTGTGTGTGTGTGTGTGTGTGAGTGTGTGAGTGCAGGCTCTCGTGTGGACTGCCTCTGCAGTCGTGCAGTCACAGTACGAGCGACAGTGCTCACCATGCATCTCCTCTGGAGGAGCGTTCTGGAGGAGCGTTCTGGAGCGTTCTGGAGCGTTCTGGAGAAACGTTCTGGAGGAGTGTTCTGGAGGAGCGTTCTGGAGGAGTGTTCTGGAGAAACGTTCTGGAGGAGTGTTCTGGAGGAGCGTTCTGGAGGAGCCTTCTGGAGGAGCATTCTGGAGGAGCGTTCTGGAGCGTTCTGGAGGAGCGTTCTGGAGGAGCATTCTGGAGGAGCGTTCTGGAGGAGCACTCTGGAGGAATGTTCTGGAGTAGCGCTCTGGAGGAGCGCTCTGGAGGAGCATTCTGGAGGAGCGTTCTGGAGGAGCATTCTGGAGTAGCGTTCTGGAGGAGCGTTCTGGAGGAGCGTTCTGGAGGAGCGTTCTGGAGGAGCGTTCTGGAGGAGCATTCTGGAGGAGCGCTCTGGAGGAGCATTCTGGAGTAGCGTTCTGGAGGAGCGTTCTGGAGGAGCGTTCTGGAGGAGCGTTCTGGAGGAGCACTCTGGAGGAGCGTTCTGGAGGAGCACTCTGGAGGAGTGTTCTGGAGGAGCATTCTGGAGGAGCGTTCTGGAGGAGCATTCTGGAGGAGCGTTCTGGAGTAGCGCTCTGGAGTAGCATTCTGGAGGAGCGTTCTGGAGGAGCGTTCTGGAGGAGCGTTCTGGAGGAGTGTTCTGGAGGAGCACACTGGAGGAGCACACTGGAGGAGCGGTCTGGAGGAGCGTTCTGGAGGAGTGTTCCAACAACATTCATTACTCCCGTCAACGTCAGAAACCAGGGAGTGTTCTGGAAACACGCTTCTCTCTGACGGGTTTCCGTGTTTCATTTCTGTTCAGTTCCAGTTTCATCTGACAACAAATGCCACTGTTCAGTTTCATAACAATAATAAAACTATTCAACTTCAAAATTCTCCTTAACTGAGCAACAAGCTCTGGTTCCATCAGAGCTCAGTCTCTTGAAGCTGTGGGAATATTAGACTGTTCCTGCTCAGATCTGGCTACTTTCATGCTGATCTGGCAACCTATATGTAGGCTGTCTCTGCTGTCATCACATGAATGATCATGTGACTTCATGTGACTCCAGGTGATATGACTTAATGTCTCAAGATGTGACTGTGTGAAATTCTACATGACAACGTAACTTCACCTATCTCTGCTCCTGCTCCTCAGCAGCTCCTCAGCTGGTTCTCCTTCACTAAGTGGTACCTGGAGCTCTGCTGCAGCTATGGAGCCATGCTCCACATCCAGCCTGATGTTGGAGCCAGAATCAGAGGAGGAACCTGAGGAGGAACCAGAGACTGAGGAGGAACCTGAGGAGGAACCAGAGACTGAGGAGGAACCAGTGGAGGAATCAGAGACTGAGGAGGAACCTGAGGAGGAACCAGAGACTGAGGAGGAACCAGTGGAAGAACCAGAGACTGAGGAGGAACCTGAGGAGGAACCAGAGACTGAGGAGGAACCAGAGGATGAGAGATGTTTGCGTGTCTTTCTGTCTCTGGTCAGACTCACATGGTTCCAGATCAGATATGTGTGCATGAATGAGGACGGAGGATGTTTAGGAGCTGCAGAAGGTCTCTGATCTGCTCCGTTCCACCTCTCTTTGAGCTTCTAACTCATGAAGTAGAATTCACTGCGGCTGCAGCTGGACAGTGTTGAGCAGCTGCAGTCAGACCTGGGGGTGTTTAATGAGGGAGGGGGCTCAGAATAAAGAGTCAGAGTCAGCTGGAGCTGGAGGCTGAAACGCACGAGAGCGGGAGGAGGAGGAGGAGGAGGAGAAGGAAGACACAGAGCGCCCCCGGGGGGAGCGTGAGCACAGAGGAGAGGAGCAGCATCAGTCAGAGTGATGAAGATGAAGATAAAGATAGAGAGAGATGACACCGGGATGTGACAGAGGAGACGCAGCCCAGAGGAGCAGATGCAGACACTGGCGTGACAGACGCAGCAGCGTCTTAATGGAGCCGGGTCCAGAGACGCCTCCAGGACCTGCAGAGGAGCGTCATGAGGGACAGGTCCCCGAGAGGAGACGAGCTGTCAGAGACACCCGGGCCAGAGCAGAGACACGGGAGCTCTGCTCTGCTCCGCTCAGTCACATCAGATGAGACACTAGATGAGAGGGAGCAAAGAATCTTTTCATTATTTTCTATAATCACATTCCAGTGATGGAGCTCCTCTCAGACTGGGTCCTTCAGACTGGCTGGAGCTTCATCTTCTCTGGTTTGATCCATGTTCTCCTCTGTTATTCTGCCCTCCCTCTCCATAGAACTGATGGGACATAGAGCAGCACTAACTGACCTGAGGTCAGCCAGACAGTACCTCTGCTTCCAGGAAGGGGGCGTACCTGAGCTCACCTACACGCTGCCTTCAGGGGCTGTGGGAATTGTGACAACTACCAGCGACCAATGAGAAAACTGAACATGAACGTCCCCTGTAAAGTGCCTGATGTAAGGAGGAGGAGGAGGAGGAGGATGAGACGAGGGAATCTGTGCCAGGAGAGATGAAAAGGAAAAGACAAAGAGAAGAAAAGAAGAGGAGAAAAGGGAGCGAAATAACATGACGAGGAGGAGAAGGAGGAGGAGGAGGAGGAGGAGGAGGAAGGAGGAGGAGGAGTGATGCTCCATTTACAAAACATTGTGTTTTGTTTTCAGGTCCAAGAGCAATCAACGATCTGTGCCAGACCAGTAGGTGGAGCTGTGACCTGGTCCTCCTCCTCCTCCTCCACCTCCTCCTCCTCCTCCTCTTCCTCCTCCTCCTCCATCTTTAGACACAGCTCCTTTTATTTTTCAGTGAAAAATCAAACTGATGATTGATGACTGCTCGTTAATCCTATTCACACACACACAAACCTTGCAGCTGCTCGGCCCTTGACTGTATTTTGCATGTTGTGTTCTTGTTGTTGTTGTGTTTATCGTGTCGTGTTGATTCTAACTGGAGCTTCTTGGATAAACAAAAGTTGAATGAATGAATTATGTGATGATAAATCAATGTGTGCTGCACATGCGCAGAGATGCTACTGACCCTCAGTGAACTCAGTGAGTGGACGAGCTGACCTGTGCAGACTGCTCCCAGTCTGTGAGAGCAGGAGCAGGGCTGCAAGCAGGAGAGCAAAACACAGAGACCAGGAGGAGGAGGAGCAGAGGAGGAGTGGGACGGAGGCTGGAGGCCAGAGGAGGAGGTGAAACGCTAAATGTTGTAAAACCTCCTCCGATCAGAGCAGATAGGAGCGTCAGCAGGCAAACCACACACACACACACACGCAGTCTCACACACACACATACAAGGAGGCTGCAGGCAGTGTGTGTGTATGTGTGTGTGTATGTGTGTGTGTGTGTGTGTGTGTATGTGTGTGTGTGTGTGTGTGTGTGTGTGATGCAAGCCTGCCGGGCTCTGCTGTAATCGAGGCCGGATGGACATCGGGGCTAAAAGTTGCAGCAACCCTGCAGGCTGTGATGTATAAAACACACACACACACACACACACACACACACACACACACACACACACACACACACACACACGCCCGTAGGGGCAGGCTGGTGCTTCTCTTGCTTGTTGAGCTTCATTATCTTCTGGATCTTGATGTAACTTTGCTTCTTTCTTCCATGTCTTTTTTTTGTTGTTCCTCATAATTTCACCTCCTCTTCCTCCTCCTCCTCTTCCTCCTCCTCTCCACGTTTGACGTGAAGTTTGCTGTTCATCTTCTTCTTCACTACCCTCCTCTTCCTTCTCCTTCATCGTTTGTTCCTTCTTTGTCTCATTCTTCCACTTCACTTGACTGTCTCCTGTCTCCTGGCTCCTCATGTGTCATGTCTCCTTTAGTCTCCTGCCTCCACCTGCCTCCTCCTGTCTCTTCCTGTCTCCTCCTGTCTCATGTCTCCTTCAGTCTCCTGTCTCCTCCTGTCTCTTCCTGTCTCCTGTCTCCTTCAGTCTCCTGTATCCTGTCTCCTCCTGTCTCCTCCTGTCTCATGTCTCCTTCAGTTTCCTATCTCCTCCTGTCTCCTCCTGTCTCCTCCTGTCTCATGTCTCCTTCAGTCTCCTGTCTCCTCCTGTCTCTTCCTGTCTCCTGTCTCCTTCAGTCTCTTGCCTCTACCTGCCTCCTCATGTCTCTTCCTGTCTCCTCATGTCTCTTCCTGTCTCCTCCTGTCTCATGTCTCCTCCTGTCTCATGTCTCCTTCAGTCTCCTGTCTCCTCCTGTCTCCTCCTGTCTCATGTCTCCTTCAGTCTCCTGTCTCCTCCTGTCTCCTCCTGTCTCTTCCAGCTGATGACAGGAAGGTCAAAGATTCACAGAGGAAGCAGGAAGTGGTGACAGCGTGAGGCTGCTGGGAAACGTCTTCATTGGCTGAAACGTCTCAGGTTTTCAGCCTCCAGACTCGTCTCTCTCCTCTAGTTCTCCCAGCATCCTTTGTTTTTCATTAATTCTCCATCTCCGTTTCCTCTCCGCCTGCTAATTACGCCGCTGCAGCCTTTGATCTGTCCGTTAACGGGACAATTAGTCACAGACGCTCAGGTGAGGATTGATCCGAGCCGCGGCGCCTCCACCGCTTTAATGGATTTAATTAAGCTGCCAGGGAGCCTTTGTGTGTGTGTGTGTGTGTGTGTGTGTGTGTGTGTGTCTGTGTGTGTGTGTGTGTGTGTGTATACCCCCCCTCTGGGTGTTAAAGCAGTGGAGTAAAACAGGTCTGAACACAGAGCTGTGTCCGTGGCGTTTTGTTAAGTCAGAGACAGAAACTAAATCCAGGTTACAGTTACACTGTTCTATTCTATTCTATACTATTCTACTGTATTCTATTCTATTCTCTATCTACTACAACCCAGCTGCTGTTTGGACCACACAGCTGTTGTTGCTGTGGATACAACATTAAAGGAGACCAGGAGTATTTATACCCTGTTGTCCTGTTAACACAGAAGCTATGAGCTCTCATATCTGGAGATCTCAGGTCTGACTCTGATGCTGATCTGGCAACCACATGAAGAATTTAGGTCCATAGAATATCAACTGCTTTTAAATTAAGAGCCCAGTACATGGATGAAGTTTGAGGACTTGCTGTGTACTTTGTGGTTTGATTCAAGGACTCAAATGCAGAATAGGGATAACAGAAATGAATAAAAGTCTTAAGTACAGGTGAATACTCCTAAAGAAAAAGAAAAATAGGATAAAAACACCCAGAACCAGAACAAGGAAATGTAAACCAAGAGTGTGACACACAGAGGTTCAGCAAAAACAAAAATTTCATCATCCCTGGGAGTGTGCTCAACCTAAACATCACACATTTCTCACTCCCAACTCAAGAACAGAAAGTTTAGGACCTGCTGCCCTGACAGCTGTCAATCATCCAGCCTGACACACACTGAGCTCTACAATAGGTCAGAGGGTGGCAGAGGCCCCGCCCCCCAATCTGTCAATCACCCAGTGAGGGGTTGGACACCAGACCAGCCCCTCACAGGGAGGTGATGTGGAGTGTTTCACCAGGGTGAAGGTTCAAGTGCTTCTTCCACCCAGAGTCACCCCGAGGCCTGGGAAGCTACAGAGTTGGGATGCGGAGATACAGAGATGCAGGGATACAGATACAGCAGAGTACAGGAAAGTTGTAACCTATCAAACCGCAGCTTCACCTGGTCACATGATGCTGGGGCAGCCAGACCTCCAGGTCAAACACCTCAGAAAGTCACTTTGCTCTTGAACTGTTGATCTGTCCCTGGGTCGGTCATGGTAAGATAGGGTAGGATAGGGTAGGATAGGGTAGGATAGGGTAGGATAGGGTAGGATAGGGTACGGTAGGGTACGGTAGGGTACGGTAGGGTAGGATAGGATAGGATAGGATAGGGTAGGATAGGGTACAGTAGGGTAGGATAGGGTAGGATAGGGTAGGATAGGGTACGGTAGGGTAGGATAGGATAGGATAGGGTAGGATAGGGTACAGTAGGGTAGGATAGGGTAGGATAGGGTAGGATAGGGTACAGTAGGGTAGGATAGGGTACAGTAGGGTAGATAGGGTAGGATAGGGTAGGATAGGGTAGGATAGGGTACAATAGGGTAGGATAGGGTACGGTAGGGTAGGATAGGATAGGATAGGGTAGGATAGGGTACAGTAGGGTAGGATAGGGTATGGTACATTTTATTTTAACACATGTTGACCATACATATCAACTAGTACACAGTACTGCACACATCCCACAAAACATATGTTGTGAAGTTTGAGTAGACATTATTGAACCGAATACAGTTGTTTATACGTGATCCACAGCACTTTGTCCCAACTGTGGATGTTCCTCAAGTGCTTTATAAACAGTTATTATTATTATTATTATTATTATAATCGTCATCATCATTCTTAAGTTATAACTTTAGAAATAAAGTCAGAACTGTCTGATCTCTATGGAACCCACAAGCTTTTGTGCACTTGCAGAATCTAACAGGAGATGTGAGGTGTTGGAGTTCATCACTGACACAAAGATCCACACGTTTCAACGTTTTTCCCACATGTTCCAACATTCCAACAACCAATCCATTAGGCAAGAAAATAATTGGCAGACTAATTGTCAATGTGTGTGTGTGAGAGAGAGAGTGAGTGTGTGTTTTCAGGCTTAAGATGGTTAGAGAGACAAAGAGGAGCACTGAAGACATTCAGGGTCCAACTTATTTGTGTCCCCCGTCAATTAAGACACACACACACACACACACACACACACACACACACACACACACACACACACACACACACACACACGCATACACACACACACACACCCTGCCATGAGAACAAGTGCTGCCTGCTGGGTGTCGTCACCCTGCAGGACCCCCCCCCCCAAGGTTTCCCACGTTAGAGGCTCCGCCCCCCAGCATGAGCCCCGCCCCCTCTATGCTGACTGACAGGCTGAGGTTAAAGAGCAGCGGTGTTGGCAACACACACGTGACAGCACAACAAGTCTCAGAGTGTGAGTGTGAGTGTGTGTGTGTGTGTGTGTGTGTGTGTGTGTGTGTGTGTGTGTTAATCCTGCTCCAGAGTGATGAACAGAGTCTCTGTCAAAGAACAAGTTGGATATTTTCAGGGAACTGTTTTGTTCTTGTCTCTGATTGGACGCTGCTGTAGACGTCGTCTGTCTCGACATTAAATGACAAAAAGGTTCGAGCAGACGCAGCAGGGAAGCCAGCGTGTCCTGTAGCAGTAGTCAACCCTTCATGTAATCTATTACCACGCCCTCGCTCTGTCCTTCATGTAATCTATTACCACGCCCTCGCTCTGTCCTTCATGTAATCTATTACCACGCCCTCGCTCTGTCCAGCCGTGGTTGTCTCTCCCAGACACTGAGGAGGATGTTACAGGACCATCTCAGACTGATTCAGCACCATCCAACACATGAACTACTGATCAAGGAGAAATTGTGCAGTTCATTATCACAGGATGCAGTGGAATTATTCAATTCTCACCACAATACAACAAAAACATTCATTTTCTGATCATCCTGAAGTCATCAACCATCGTTCGATCATCGCTCAAGTTGTTTCTAGTTAAAATGGTTCTGCACTTTCTTTCTGTTTGTTACAGTGTTATGGTCTTATTGTACAACGACCAATAAATGAAGGTGATTCTGATTCTCGTTCTCTCCAGATGAATGGTCCAGATTGAGACTTCATCCTCATCCTAATCCCTCAGACCTGCTGCTCTCTCACAGCTGCTGCTCACTTCCATACCAGTGAATAATCCCAGACGTTTAATCCCGCTCTCATAGTCTGTCGCTTGGCCGGGTGAGAGGTCTCTGGACCCTCATGTACCAACAGATTACTGGAGCAGGCATCTGGCCACTGTTAGATTAACTGTTAGATTAACTGTTAGATTAACTGCTAGATTAACTGCTAGATTGCCAGCTGAATGGGAGCGTGGCTGGGACACATCACCTCCTCCAGGAGGAGGAACAGCATCAGGTGTTCAGGTGCAGCCTCACACTCTCAGTGGTCCAAACTAAAGATCACAAACCAGGTGCTGGAATCCAGAACCTCCAACATTTTAAAGCACAAATACTGAATCTTTTAGCTGAGATGAAGAGTCTTCTCATGAGCACTTTGGTGATAAACTCCTACATCGATGCACTGGAAAAGCAGAGCATTTAAGTGTTTTTGTCACAATCGAGAGCTTTTGTGACATGCATGTGTTTGCATTACTGTCCTAAATCATAGTGTCACTTGTAATCTCTTCAGCTTTGTCAGACTGATTTTGAATTGTAATTTTTGAAATGTCTGATCATCTGTTTCTTCACAGAATTTTTATTTTATTTATTTTTTTATTTTATTTTCCGTGTCCAGCACTATGAACTGCCTTGTGTCTCAATGGTGCTACACCGACAGTTTCACACACACACACACGCTCACACACACACACACACACACACACACACACACACACACACACACACACACACTGAACTCAGCGTAGCTGAATGCTCCAATTAAACAACATCGAGGTAAAGAGTGTGCTCACCACGCTTTTGTCTGTGTGTGTGTGTCTGTGTGTGTGTGTGTGTGTGTGTGTGTGTGTGTGTGTGTGTGTGTGTGGTGGTGGTGGGGGGTCACCTCAACGCCACCCCCCCCTTGACCCCTCTAACATGGTGTGTTTGTTGGCTTTGATTGACAGCTATTATGAGGGTTCACAGGAGGCCACGAGCCTGAGAGAGGGCGAGAGACACACTCCACTCAGAGAGAGACTCTGGATACCTCTATTACAAACAATGAATATGTCTATACAGAGATGTAATATGCACATTACAATGGCAACAAGGCCCCTTCATTGGCATAGAGAGCCTCTCCCTCCTCTTCCTCTCATGCTGAATCTAAGCAGCAGTTTCTAGAATCGTCTCACCGACTTTCTCCCTGATGATTCCCTGCTCCAAACCTCTCGGAGCGTTCATGATCACAGCTCCATTAACACACGAAATGAGATGAACATCCTTGTCTGATGACTCCAGAGCCTCACATCGATCCAGGATCAGTCCAGGCTGCTCCAGGCTCCAGGCTCCAGGCTCCAGGCTCCAGGCTCCAGGTTTAGACTCCTTCTCTTACAAACTACACTACAGAGTGTGTTTGTGTTGAGATCTTAACTGGGAACTCTGACAGCCATGTTTCCAAACCAGGGAGGAGATGAGGTTGAACCATTTGTGCATGGTAAAAACTTCTACATTAGTGATATGACAATATAGACAATGACCACTGAGTGTGTGTGTATAGAGAGCAGAGCGTCCACTCTGCAGGTCTCCATGCTCCACTCTGAGGTTTCACTGGGTGTGAAGCCTGACAGACAAACTGCAGGTCTGAGTAGAGCCAGAATATCAAGCACAGGCAGTAAGGAGAGAAGAGCAGCTCTGCTCCTGAGACCGAGGGAGGAAGGAGGGAGGAGGGAGGGAGGAGGGAGACAGGATGGAGGTAGGATGGAGGTTCGAAGGAGGGAGGTTGGAGGGGATGGAGGGAAGATGGAGGGAGGAAGGAGGGAGAAAGCAGGGAGGGTGGAGGTAGGAAGGATGGAGGATGGAGAGAGGATGGATGTAGGAAAGTGGGAGGAAGGGGAGAAGAAAGAGGGAGGAAGCAGGGAGGATGACGGGAGGATGGAGGGAGGATGGAAGTAGGAAGGAGGGAGGATGGAGGGCGAATAGAGAGAGAATAGAGGGAGCAAGGAAGGAGGATGGAGGGAGGAGAATGGAGGGAGGGAGGGAGTAAGGAGAGAGGATGAAGGGAGGAAGCAGGGAGAAAAGAGGGAGGAAGGAGGGAGGAAGGAGGGAGGATGGAGAGAGGAGGAGAGAGGATGGAGGGAGGATAGAGGGAGCAGGGAAGGAGGAAGGAGGGAGGATGGAGAGAGAATAAAGGGAGGATGGAGGGAGGATGGAGGGAGGAAAGAGAGAGGGAGCAGGCATAACGGAGGAGAAGAAAGAGGGAGCAGCAGACGCGGAGCAGGACTTGTGGCCTCTAATGAGCCGTGGAAATGTTATCGGTGACAGGGCTAATTATTTCCTCCGCTTCGTTAAGACGCTACGCTAATCCTGTTAGCGGTGAGGAAGTGGGGGGGTGGGGGGGGGGGTGGGGGGGGGGTGTCTGGAGACAGAGCGCAGGATGGATGGTGGACGGAGAGAAGACACTGCAAGACGAATGTGACAGAAATGAAAGGGAGGATGAAGGACGTGGGAGAAAGAGAAATAAAGTGATGGAAATATGGAAACAGAGAAGCTGTTGTTGGAGAGAGGGAGGGGTGGAAGAAAGATGGAGGGATGGAGGAAAGATGAAGGAAGGAAAGAAATATGGGAAGATGAGGAAAAATGTACAAAATATAAAAGATGGATGAAAGGTGAAGGATGGAGGAAGGAAACAAAAGGAATGACGATAGAGGAAAGATAAATGGAAGAAGGGATGAGGGGAGTTAAATGATGATGAGAGAAGAGAGATGGAGGAAGAATAGAGGGATGAAGTCAGCGGCTCTCTGATGTCTCATTAACTCCTCTTCTTCTCCTTCTCCCACTCGTTTGTTTCCCAGTGAAGCAGGAAGTTGTGAGCGTCTCCACGGCGACGCTTCCTGCTCTGATTAGAGCGTCCATGTTTTTTTCATGTTTTCTTTTAACATCTGAGCAGCTTCTTCTGATCTTTGAGCTTCATGGGGACAAATTGGGTGTTAGCAGCGTCGCTGTATTCAGCTGCGACACACACACACACACACACACACACACACACACACACATACATGCTCCCTCCGCTCAGGCCTGTGATGAGCAGAAAAGGCGAGAGCAGAGATATCTGCTCCCTCGGAGGCTTCGCCGCGGCTCAGATGAATCCGGTAGATCCTGGCGTCTCTGGAGCCTCGGGCTGCGAGGTGGAAAGGTCAGGAGGGCGTTGGAATCAAGAGGCTTTACGCTGGTGAACGCACTCCTTGAATTTCATGCCGCCCTGTTAATTAGATTATGAGGCTTCTCGCGTAATGAAAAAAATGAAAGATGCTCGGTCCCCGAGGACGAAGCTGCTGAAAGGTCACAGAGTGTCCAGATCCAGAGTGTGGAGGACAGGAGGAGCCCAGAGCTGAGGCAGACGCGCCAGTCCTGGACCAGGACCTCCACACTGGCCCTGAAAGCTGCTGCAGCTCTGGACCACAGCCTCAGACTCCACAGGTCTAAGACTGGTCTGTGACTGGTCTGTGACTGGGCTATGACTGGTCTATGACTGGTCTGTGACTGGTCTGTGACTGGTCTGTGACTGGGCTATGACTGGTCTGTGACTGGTCTGTGACTAGGTATAAGTGATCTTTGAATCAGATGTAGAAACAGTTGAGTCTCCTCCTCTGTCCATCTGGTCTGAAGGGAACAGGTCATGTGACCCCTACGTCAGGTCACGTGACCTGGAGATGTGAACAAAGTGTTTCCATCACACTTTGAGATCAGCTTCTAGATGGACACGTCTGGAGGAGCAGCTCAGGAGGAGCTGTGTTAGAGACATCTGAGAGGTTCTCATGGAGCTGCTGGTCTCCAGGCTGGTCCAGATGTCCAGGTTTGAATCATTTCTGGAGGAGATGCAGACCCAGCGAATGAAGACGTCAGAAAGGATCTGCCTGGTGGTGATGAGCTGAGGTTGTTCTCACTGCTTGCTGATTGTTTCTCTCTGATCTCCGCTGTCTGACTTCCTCCTCTCAGAACAATCGGAGCACAGAGTTGTTGTTGTTTTCCAGCCTCTCTGTCGACTGGCTGATCCGA
>CM055191.1:911370-926370 GCA_029224185.1 Karalla daura | reverse complement strand
ATGGCTGTGGGGCGTTGATGCTCTTCCTCTTCTATGCTCAGATATCAAACTGAAAGGAGAATCCTCCTCTACTTTACATAGAAGCTATGAGCTCTGGTTCCATCAGATCTGGCTCCTTTCATGCTGATCTGGCAACTACACTGATTGGCTGTCTCTGCTGCCACTCCCATGGATGATCAGGTGACTTTGTGTCAACTCACAGGACTGAATGTGACCATAAACACATTTCTGTGACTTAATGAGAGTCTACATGATTACGCAAGACTCTTTGTGACTGCACAAATAGTATAATCACAACACTATTTGTGATTGGCCGTCTCCCCTGTCACTCACATGAAGGATCACATGATGCTGGACAAAGCCGAGGGGAGAACACTCTTTCGTTCAAAGTCTCCTTGAAGCTTCAAGAGTTCCTGAAAGAGTCAAAGTCTCCCCCCAGACTGAGTCCAGCCTGATAAGCTGAGAGCCGAGGCCACGGTTTAAAACAAGAAGTGAAAGAAGAGAGGAGGAGAGAGTATGTGTCTGTCCTTTCACCCTCAGAGATGATCTCCCTGGAGGGGGGGGTCGGAGCTGGGGGGGAGGGCTGTCACGGTGGAGATTGACAGACAGAAGTTCAGGTTGTTAAGGCGATTCTTCACGCCTCAGGGATCAGTGAAGGTCAGGCAGCCCCCGCCTGGATCACTCCTGCTGAGGCCCCGACAGGTTCAGCAGCACCTGGTCACCAGCGGGGGGGCACCAGAGGACCATCAGGATACACTAACTAAAGAAATGTCTCATTGTACAGTGACAATAAAGGCTTTCTATTCTACTCTAATGAAGCTGAGCTTATGACTTATCCTTTTTAAATCCTTTATAAAAATGTTTAAAATATTAATTTAACTAATTAGCTAGTAATATAAATAAGTACAGCTGCAAGAACTAATCAATTAATAGACCACTGATTCCTAAATCATGTCTGGTTATCTGATCTAAACTTCCAAAGACCTCAATATTCTGGACTTATTTCAGTCCTCAATGACAGAGATCTGATCAACTGATCAACTGATCAACTGAACTGATCAATGAAATTCACCTGAGGATGATCTCGGTGTTAGTGGAAGAGGCGGGAACAATTTTCACAGTTTTTGCATCATTTATAAACAACATTTTGATTCATTCAAGAGACAGATTAATCGACAAACACACACACACACACACACACACACACACACACACACAAAATGCCTCCACAAGATTCTGCCCAGATGGATGTGTGCAGTGAGTCCACTCATCCATCCCTCCACTCATCCATCCCTCCACTCATCCATCCCTCCTCTCATCCATCCCTCCACTCATCCATCCCTCCACTCATCCATCCCTCCACTCATCCATCCCTCCACTCATCCATCCCTCCTCTCATCCATCCCTCCACTCATCCATCCCTCCACTCATCCATCCCTCCACTCATCCATCCCTCCTCTCATCCATCCCTCCACTCATCCATCCCTCCACTCATCCATCCCTCCTCTCATCCATCCCTCCACTCATCCATCCCTCCACCCTCATCCTCGGTGCTGAGAGAACAGCAGCAGCAGCAGAGTGTGATCTGAGACAATTAGCGAGGACACGTCAACACACACATGAACAGACACAATGATGTGTAACAGCCCTGGGGGTGTGTGTGTGTGTGTGTGTGTTGAGGGGGGGGGGGGGTTCACATGTAGAAAACAGATGTATGACATCTCTCACATGCATGTTGTCCTGCACACAGCCGGGGTCACGCTTTATCTGTCTGTTTTTCTAACTTTCCCTTGTGTGTGTGTGTGTGTGTGTGTGTGTGTGTGTGTGTGTGTGTGTGTGTGTGTGTGTGTGTGTGTGTGCTGACTGGAAGACGATGAAGGCTTTGTTTTTCCTGATGGATTCATTTGCTGAAGTTCACACTGTTGTTCAGTTACTGAAGGAGAAGAAAAGTCTGCCTGAAAGGAGGGAGGGACAGAGAGAGAGACAGAGAGAGACAGAGAGAGACAGAGAGACAGAGAGAGAAACAGAGAGAAACAGAGACAGAGACAGAGAGAGAGACAGAGAGACAGAGAGAGACAGAGAGAAACAGAGAGAGACAGAGAGAGACAGAGAGAGAGACAGAGAGAGAGACAGAGAGAGAGACAGAGAGAGAGACAGAGAGAGACAGAGAGACAGAGAGACAGAGAGAGAGACAGAGAGACAGAGAGAAAGGGAGAGAGGGAGAGAGACAGAGAGACAGAGAGAGACAGAGAGAGAGAGACAGAGAGAGACAGAGAGACAGAGAGAGACAGAGAGACAGAGAGACAGAGAGAGACAGAGAGACAGAGAGAGACAGAGAGAGAGAGAGAGACAGAGAGACAGAGAGACAGAGAGACAGAGAGACAGAGAGAGACAGAGAGACAGAGAGAGACAGAGAGACAGAGAGAGACAGAGAGAGACAGAGAGACAGAGAGAGAGACAGAGAGACAGAGAGACAGGGAGAGAGGGAGAGAGGGAGAGAGACAGAGAGAGACAGAGAGACAGAGAGACAGAGAGAGACAGAGAGACAGAGAGACAGAGAGAGACAGAGAGACAGAGAGAGACAGAGAGACAGAGAGACAGAGAGACAGAGAGACAGAGAGACAGGGAGAGAGGGAGCGGGGTAGAGTTGTGAGTGTGTTGGCTGCAGAGTGGAGCAGCTCGGCGTGTTGGGCCGTTATATAATGCGTGTCCACACTGCAGCGTCTGTCCTGTCATCAGCACTCAGTCTCTCATCAGGAGAAATCATCTGACAACGCTCCACAGGAATCTCCTCCTGCTCCGCCTCCTCAGACCTGAGGCTCACGCTGCTCACCTGACTTAGGTTTGATGAAGACAGTTATGTTTTACACATGTTGGAGGGAAGCAGCAGCTGAGCAGTCTGAGGATGATCTGAGCTTCTAGTGATGAAGAAACAAGGGCAGGAGGAAGAGGAGGAAGAGGAGGAAGAGGAGGAAGAGGAGGAAACTGGCAGAAAAAAGGAGAATACTGAGGAGGAAACTTCATCCATCCATCCACTCATCCATCCCTCCACTCAAGAAAGAGGAGGAAAACTAGAGGAAGAGTAGGAAGACGAGGAAGACGAGGAAGAGGAGGAAGCCCGTATGAATCCACCATGGAACACAGACACGACCCGCTGCTAACACAGTCAGAGACAGGAAGAGGTTGAAGGTCAAAACCAGAGAGAGAGAGTTGGAGACAGCTCAACAAATCAGACAGAGGGAAATGTGTGTGTGTGTGTGTGTGTGTGTGTGGCCGTCTCACACACACACACACACACACACACACACACTCATCCAGAGGACACAGCCTTGATCACCACTTTGCTCTACTCAGGGTATCAGAGGAGACCCTGTGTGTGTGTGTGTGTGTATGTGCGTGTGTGTGTGTGTGTGTGTGTACATGTGTGTGTGTGTGTCTGTGTGTGTGTGTGTGTGTGTGTGTGCGTGTATCCTCTGATGTCTGATCCAGACTTTCATTAATTAACAGATGAAGGCTTCTCAAGATCTGACACTTGGCTGTGAGTGCGTGTGTGTCTGCGTGTATGGCTGTGTGTGTGTGTGCGTGTGTGTGTGTGTGTGTGTGTGTATGTGTATGTGTACTGGGTGCTGTAGGAGGCTCAGTGTGTGTGTCAGTTCACCAGGTGTGTTTCCAGTTGGGAGCTCAGTGGAACGCAGCTGCATCGCTTCATGCTTCTGTCTGCTGATGTGTGTGTGTGTGTGTGTGTGTGTGCATGTGTGTGTGTGTGTGTGTGTGTGTGTGTGTGTGTGTGTGTGTGTGTGTGTGTGTGTGTGTGCATGTGTGTGTGTGTGTGTGTGTGTGTGTGTGTGTGTGTGTGTGCATGTGTGTGTGTGTGTGTGTGTGTGTGTGTGTGTGTGTGTGTGCATGTGTGTGTGTGTGTGAGTGTGTGTGTGTGTGTGTGTGGATCAGGTGTTTCTTACAGGTCATGGCTTCTCACCACTTGGTTTCACACCTCATTTTACCTCCTGCTGCATGAGGAGTTTCAACAGCCAGACCCTGGCTCAGACCGGACGATGGTCCTGGTCTCACCGGCTCCGTCTAAAGCCTGATCACACGTTACGGCCGTATCCTCCTCCCCCACTGCTCCAGACACATGCGTCTTCCACATATCTCCATTCCCATGTTAGCAGCATCCAGAGCCTCATCCTGGTCACCTCCCTCAACATCTACACCTCCATCTACCCCAGCTTCAGCCTCGTCTGCCAAACATGTGTAGAGGCTGTTTGGATGTGTGGAGGCTGGAGAACGTCATCAGACATTCTCCTTCCACACGTGTCTCCTCAGCTGTTGGACCATCAGGCGGCCGCTGTGAGAGCCGCAGTGTGAGCTGCAGCGTGTGCTGCGTGTTGCGGCGCTCTGACCTTGTCCTACTTGGTGGTTGGCGAGCGGTCCTGCCTCAGGCCACAGCTGATTGGCTGTCAATAAGCTATTAGGACAGCGGATAGATGCGGAGACAAAGGGGACAGGCGAAGCGGTGGAACGGAGAAGGGTTGACGAGGACAGAGTGATCTGGACCAGGACGTCCCACATAGAGAACGAGCAACGTAGAGGAACATAGAGAGACCTAGAGGAACGTAGAGGAACATAGAGAGACCTAGAGGAACGTAGAGGAACATAGAGAGACCTAGAGGACCGTAGAGGAACATAGAGAGACCTAGAGGAACGTAGAGGAACATAGAGGAACATAGAGGAACATAGAGGAACATAGAGAGACCTAGAGGAACGTAGAGGAACATAGAGGAACGTAGAGGAACATAGAGAGACCTAGAGGAACGTAGAGGAACATAGAGGAACATAGAGGAACATAGAGGAACATAGAGAGACCTAGAGGAACGTAGAGGAACATAGAGAGACCTAGAGGAACGTAGAGGAACATAGAGGAACGTAGAAGCCTGTAAAGTCATCTAAAGTCAACTTAAACCACATGATGTTGCAGGAGACAGCAAATCAGAGGGAAGTCTCAGTGTGGTTGCCAGATCAGCATGATAAGCGTCATATTCAGAGTTCATAGCTTCTATGTGGATGTGTCGTCGCAAACTGATGAATGACTTTTAACGTCATCTTACATTTGAGGAGCTGCTGTTTTAATTCATGCTAAACTTGATGAATGCAGCTTATTATTAATGAGTCCGTCACTGCTTTGTTGCCTTTTAAAAAGGTCATCCTGGGGAACTTCAGTGAGCGGTCACAATTATTTATCCTGCAGCTGTACACACACACACACACACACACACACACACACACACACACACACACACACACACACAAATACCAACATACTAACACTGATGTGATCAATGTATGTGACAGTGACAAACACACAATCACTGTGAAGCGCAGCAGCCTCGAGGACATGCAGTCCTATAGTGACACACACACACACACACACACACATACACACATACACACGCATACACATTTCCCCCCTCCTGTTTATTCTATTGTCTTTATTTCTGGATATAGCCTGAGGCTTGAAGCAACCTGCCATCACACCACGTGTTTGTGTGTGTGTGTTTGTGTGTTTGTGTGTTTGTGTGTGTGTGTCACCTCAGGCAGCCAAGCACAAAAAATCTGTAGGGAAGCCTGACAGACTAGAGCCATGCTTGTGTAATAATGTGTGTGTGTGTGTGTGTGTGTGTGTGTGTGTGAGTGTGTGTGTGTGTGTGTGTGTGTGTGTGTGTGTGTGTGTGTGTGAGTGTGTGTGTGTGTGTGTGCTTCACCAGAACAATTACAAGCCGTTAAGCGCGTGGCCGACAGGCAGCGAGGCGCTGGGGCCGTTGCTGCTCAGCCTGCTGCATTAATTGCAGCCAACAGGAGCAATTTACTCATTAACATACAGATAGAGAGACATTCATCACAGCAGAGAGAGAGGGAGAGAGAGAGAGAGACATTCATCACAGCAGAGAGAGAGAGAGAGAGAGAGAGAGAGACATTCATCACAGCAGAGAGAGAGAGACAGGCAGACAGAAAGAGACAGTTAGAGGGAGACAGAGAGAGAGCCACACATCACATCCAGCTCCACTGCAGGAACCTGTCCCACTGCGTCCTTTACAGGAACTGTTCTGGTTCCTAACCAAGTCCCTGCTCCGGGGTGGGTACCTAGATCTGCCCCAAAAACTCCTGGCTGGAGCTTGAGGTTTACTGAGCTCTGATTGGCTAACCTAGAGCAGGATGTGACATCATCAGAAATCACCAAACAAGGTTCAATTTTAAAGCCCAGCAGAAGAGGATCATTAGCTGTTAGCATGTTAGCTGTTAGCATTAGCTGTTAGCATTAGCTGTTTGCATTAGCCTAGCAGACACTGCTTAAAGCAGCAGCAGGTCTCGGAGGTTCTTCTCCTCTGGTTCATGAAAACCAACACACCACCTCAGCTCCTCTATGTTCACCTCCTCCCTCGCTCCCTCGTTTCCTTTGACCTTTCACCCTACAGTCCCACCTGCGGGGGGGCCATGGAGATGGTCAGGGAGGGGAACAGTTCCTGGCAGTTCCTGTCCCCAGTATTTCCTGGTGGTCCAGGTTTTGGTGGTCCTGGTGGTCCCCAGTATTTCCTCTCTGCTCCTCCAGAGCAGAGACCAGAGCTGAGCAAAGTATCGCTAATGAATCATCCTTGTGATATCAACACGTGCTCATATCGAAGACAGTCTGAACTGTGATAAATGGTGTGATTATGCGGTCTGGCCAATCAGAGGGCTCCTACCGCCCTACAGGCCTGCCCGTACCTCCTCGGCTGAGCTTCTGAGCCACCAGGACCAAACGTTCTGACCTGATGAAGCTGCTGATGGGAGAGCTGGAGGAGATCTGTCAGAAAGACTTCAAACAAACAAGCTCACTGCATCTCACCATAATCATGGCAATGAGGAGGTGGCTGGACGGTGGTGAGCAGAACAATCTTTCAGTCTTAAGAATGTTGATGCATCATTCAACCAGCCATTTCCAACACCACCACAAGAAATATCCAAATGTAGAAAACACTGAAACCACTAAAGCAGTGTCAAAGGCAGGTCCTGCAGAGCACAGAATAATAACAATAATAACGGTAATAACAACAACAATAATAATAAACATCATCATCATCCTGAATGAATCCAGCTGTTTACCTCAGACCATCTGAAGCTGCGACTCTGACTGCTCCAGGAAACGCACTCACTTCTGTTCACATCCCAGTCCAAGCTTTACATTACACACACACACACACACACACACACACACACACACACACACACACACAGTGTAGATTTCCTAACTCGAGGCTTGTTTCAGGAGTGTTTATGCAGAGCTGTCAGATTCCATTCAGATCAGTTGGTTCAGGCACATTTACTGTTTAAATATGAGGAGGAAACTAGTGAACATAGAGCAGGAGGAGTAGCAGCCCACACACAAACAAGAGGACAAACTGTGTGTGTGTGTGTGTGTGTGTGTATGTGTGTGTGTGTGTGTGTGTGTGTGTGTTTCCTGTACATTCATTGAATGTCAAGGATAAAACAGTCAGTGGAGTTGCTGCCATTGCAGTGATGGATGACATGCCAAACAGAGACCTGCGTGTGTGTGTGTGTGTGTGTGTGTGTGTGTGTGTGTGTGTGTGTGTGTGTGAGAGTGTGTGTGTGTGTGTGTGTGTGTGTGTGTGTGTGTGTGTGTGAGAGAGAGTGTGTGTGTGTGTGTGTGTGTGTGTGAGTGAGAGATAGAGAGAGAGCGAGAGAGAGAGAGAGCGTGCGATGTAAATGTTTTATTATGGTGAAGTGTGTGTGGGAACACTATGTATGTAGTTACATTAACGATAACTGACAATTTGTCCATTTTCGGTTCATGAGTTGATGGAACAAATGAAAATCAGTATTTGTCACAAAAAAAACAAGAATAACTCAAACCAAAACATTCAGTCTGTTCCCTCCACCTTCAGCAGGATCTAGAACTTCATTATATCTTTGTTACGTAGGAACTTCTAAAAGTCATGTAGGAGCACAAAGCTGTGAGACAGAGACTTCTGCTGTCAGGGGCACTCATATGAGAGTCAGCTCATGTACAGTCATGGAAAATCACATCAAGTTGTATGAAGTGACGTAAAGTCATGATTCTTCCTGTGAATGGCAGCAGAGGCAGTCAATCAGAGCTAGGCCTAGGTGTGGTTGCCAGATCAGCCTGAAAGGAGCCAGATCTGAGCAGGAACAGAGCGTAATATTCCCACAGCTACAAACAGGAAGTAGAACAGACTCTGAACCAGAGCTCTGAACCAGAGCCCATAGAGAACAGGGAGAGAAGATGATCCAGGTCTCCTCCGATCAGTCCTGACACTCAGCAGGTCCAGAGGCCGGTGGGGGGGGTGTGTCCCCGCTGGGAGAATCCGACCAATCAGAGGCCGGCGCCATGACCATTGACTTCCTCCTCGTTCCCACAGATCAGAATCACAAACCACAGCAGACAGCAGACAGATTGCCTCAATCAGCCGGACAGTTTACAGCAGGCTGACACACACACACACACACACACACACACACACACACACACACACACACAGCTCCCCCGGGGGTGGACCTGGGCCAGCTGCAGGTGAGGAAACACCACTAATTACTGCAAATAAACAGCGGAGAGACGGCGTTTGCAGCGACTGATGAAGCAGGTCTGAGCAGCGCTCCAGACCGCTGCCATCCAGATGTGGCTGCTGCTTCACCACTTCCTGCAAACATCTGGGGCTTCAGGTGACGTCTGAGCTCCACCTGCAGCGCCTCCTCCTTTCTACAAGCAGCCTCATAGACTGGAACGAGAGGTGAAGCTATTGATCAATTAGTTGTTTAAAGAATGCTACAAAAACTGTGAAAACGATCATTCAGGAAGTAATCGACTGAAAACAATCATTTGTTGGTTAATGTGAACAAGTAAGAAAGTAAACGATGATATTTTCATAAAATGAAAAGAAGAATGAGCTAAAACCAGAATTAAAAGTTCACATTTATCCAGAGCCGTCCGAACATAACAGCCTCTCTACAGACTAATGGACACAACTTCATAAACACTGTAACTGACGTGTCACAGGAACGACTCCACTCCTCCCAACATCAGACAAGATCCACCATCATGAAACATGCATCAGAAGCTTTAGTGCTGCTTTCAGGATGACGTCAGAGTCACATTGAATTCCAATGTAGGACAGCGAGCTGCTCAGCCCAACGTCACGTCACTAAACATCTGATCGACGTCTGATGGAGAGCCACCCAGCAAAGAGGCCTAAAGGCCTGCACCCATGTGATCTGTACTGTTCCCAGATCCACTGAATCTGTGTGTGTGTGTGTGTGTGTGTGTGTGTGTGTGTGTGTGTGTGTGTGTGTGTTAACAGTTTCCCAGAGTAAAGACGGTTGAGGCGTTAACTCTGCACCTCACACACTGAACACTGTCAATATTGTTTGTCCTTTAATGATCTGCTGGCAGCACACACACATTCCATAAAAAGCCTGTGCTGTGTGTGTGTCTTTCAGCTCCCTCTCTCTCACACACACACACACACACACACACACACACACACACACACACACACACAGACTGGGCCTTGATGTGAGGAGTGTTGTGAGGAATGAATGAAAGAGTGGAAAGTAGCCGGTGACGGTTGAGGTCGTTTCAAACTGCTGGAAATGAGCCAAGACAGACACACACACACACACACACACACACACACACACACAGAGCAGGAGACCTTCAGAAAGCATTCAGCTCACTGCCACCACTGTTAAAACTACAGTAAGGCACTAAACACCAGACACAGAGTGGGTCCCGTGGCGGTCACTCTGAGCCTGTCTGACCTTTGACCCTCACAGCTGTGAACCCCAGATCAAGATGCTGCACACCTTCCCAGCCACAAAACTCAAAGAGCACAGAGTAAAGATAGATAGATAGATAGATAGATAGATAGATAGATAGATAGATAGATAGATAGATAGATAGATAGATAGATAGATAGATAGATAGATAGATAGATAGATAGATAGATAGATAGATAGATAGATAGATAGATAGATAGATAGATAGATAGATAGATAGATAGATAGATAGATAGATAGATAGATAGATAGGCCCTGGACCTGGGCCTGACCTGGGCCAGCTGGACTCACCTCTGGTGTTGTGGATCTTGAGCAGGACCTCGGCCGGCTCCTGGAGGCTGTGGACCAGGTACAGCCGGCCTGAGTCCCGCTCCAGCTGCACCGGGGCCGGGGCCGCAGACACCAGCTCGAACCGCCGCTGCTGGAACCTCTGGTCCGGCACGGTGAAGACCAGGTCCCCGGGACGCAGCTGGTCCGGGACCGTCACCGTGTAGCTGAGCTCCTGGGTCAGGGCCCGGGGGGGCCGCAGGGCCCGGGGGGGCCGCAGGGCCCGGCCCAGCCTCACCTGGGGGGGGGGTCACAGGTTCATCAGTGTATTATACATTACACACCCCCTCAAGTTCATTCATTTATTCGAGGTGTGTTCTGGGTTGACGGAGGTGCGTTCAGGGACCGTTGGAAACGCGTTGGTCTGAATGAGTTTTGGTTGGGTCAGGGTTAGGGTCGTTAGTTGGTCAGGCTAGCACCTGGCCCTGCAGGTGAAACCCTGCAGGTCCGTCTGCGGAACAAACTGCAGCGTTTTTATATAATAACTCACCTCAGTCTGAGAGGGAGAACACACACACACACACACACACACACACACACACAAACACGTGGTGTGCTCTACAGTCCTGCTCAGACGCCTCCATCACTCTGCACCTTGCCTGCTTACTTCTCTGATATTCATCATTCCTCATCATTTCCATCCTGTCTCACTTACACTGAGTTCATTCAACATTCAGTCTGATGGACCGTCATCACACCGTGCCACTCTGTTCCATAACACACACATATATTCTACTATTGTTCGCTGATTGTACTTTTATATAGTTTTTACTTGCTTTATTCTCTCTATACCGAACAGTGTGTGTTTGGGTGTCTGCATGCTGCTGGGACGCAAGACGTTCCTAACTGGAGATCAATAGAGAGGATCAATCCATCTGTCTCTCTCTCTGTTTGTCTGTCTGACTGTCTGCCTGTCTATCTGTCCGTCTCTCTGTCTATCTGTCTGTCTGTCTGTCTCTCTGCCTGTCTCTGCCTGTCTGTCTCTCTCTCTGTCTCTCTGCCTGTCTGTCTGCCTGCCCGTCTGTCTGTCTATCTCTGTCTGTCTGCCTGTCTGTCTCTCTCTGCCTGTCTGTCTGGTTCTGTGCTGGAACCAGTGTTTTTGTCTCTACATGCAGAAGCTGCACCTGGAGGACACCCCTCCTGAGATTCTTTGCAAGCCAAAGCAAGATGAAAGATATTATATATTTTATATTATTTTAAAATATAATTCCTATTTTCCTTTTAAATGTCAGATCTTTGTGTTTTTTATTCTCCTTCTGAAAGTAAATGATATCAACATTTCTGTTACAATAGGAGTTAATCATCAGTAATTCATTCATATGAATATTAAGAGCATCATCTGTAACATCCAGTGGAATGGTAGAATTATACCCCAGTAACGCGCTGCTGCGTCGGGGTTAGCATGTAGCGATAAGCGCTACGTAGCCAGGGCTGGGAACTGGAACTCATGGCAGCTGTCTCATTGTGTTTTTGACTCATATCTTTGGTGTTAATTTTTGAGACGTTGAGATGGGTCAGAAAATAAGACAGAGCTGCAGCCGTAAAACCAGCTGCACCAACAGGTCTACCTGCCGAGGTGGTATCCTCCTCCTCAGCTCCAGTCAGACACTTCTCCCCAGTCTGCCCAGAAAGACCAGTAGCGACCAGAGAGGAGACATCTCATCAGTCTACAACTGATAATTCATTTCTTTATGAACCCGGAGCCTCTGGTGAGGAGAGTTGGTTTGGGTTAGTAATGTTCAGCTGGTGACCTGCGCTGTGTGCACTATAATTACTTCCACTTAATGATTAAAATAAGCATATGTTTGGTTACCTACACATTGGTTCCTTCTTTGTTAACCTTTGTTAAGATTTTTCGACCTTAAAGGAATCAGAATTATTAATCTAAAGACAGAATCAAAATAAGGAATTGGAATCAAAATCGAAAAAACAGTCAAACGACACCCAACAGTGACTCAATGACGCAGCTGCAGACTGGTTCTGAACTGGTTGGCTACTTAAACCAGAGCCAGACCCAGCACCAGAGCCAGAACCAGCACCAGAGCCAGACCCAGCACAAGAGCCAGACCCAGCACCAGAGCCAGACCCAGCACCAGAGCCGGGTCTGGCTCCCGGCGGAGGAGAGACTGACCCGGGCCGTGACGCCTCACCTGTCCAGGGCGCGGCTCTGACTCCGGATCCACCTGAGCGTCGAAGCGGGCCCCTCTGGTGACCCGGGGGGTGCTGCTGTGGTCCCGGTGCGACCCCTGGACCGGCACCGGGACCGGGTCTGGTCCGTAGTTGTCGGCGATGTGTCCGGAGTGAAGGGCAGGCAGTCCGGGCAGCGAGGAGAGCAGCAGGAGAAGCAGAGCTCCGGTACCGGCTCCGGTACCCCCTCCGGTACCGCCTCCCATCATAGTCCCATTAAACGGAGAACCGCAAAGAGTGGAGCAGAGCCGGCACCTCCTCGGAGCTTTATCCACTGCTCCCCGAGAGGCTCAGAGAGGAGAGCGCACCTCACTCCTCCTGCTCCGGGTCTGGCTCTGGTTCTGGAGGATTCAGAGATGCTCCTGCTGACTCCAGGCGCTCCTGGTGACCTCCTCTGAGCTCCTGCTGACCTCCGCGGGTTTTGGAGTCCAGTCAGACACAATAAAACCATCCACAGTGCGAAGCGCGTAAACAACTCAGAATAACTCAGAGACACTTTTACGCACAGGAGAAAAAGCGTCTGGAGTGTGGAGCAGGCGGAGATGGTCTGACATGAGTGGAGATGAGGAACTATGGTGTGAATGTAGCCTCAACAATGGAGATGATGCTGCTCAGTCCAGAGGCTCCAGATGAGGTGATGGTGGAGGTGGAGATGAGATGATGCTCGGAGCTGCTCCAGCGAAGGATGGAGCTGTCTGTCCGACACCGCAGCACACACCCCGCGCTGCTCCGCTGGCCCCGCCCACCGGCGGGAGGCGAGCCAATCAGCAGGCAGGAGGGGTTTGAGCGACAGAACCCAGGGTCCGCCCACTACTGTGCTGAGTCAGGTGACGAGAGAGAAAGAGTGCTTTTGTGTGTGTGTGTGTGTGTGTGTGTGTGTGTGTGTGTGTGTGTGTGTGTGTGTGTGTGTGTGTGTGGACCTGGACTCGGACTGCTTCCTCATCTTTGTTAAACATCTTCAGTCTGTTTCCTCCAGAGATGTCCAGCAGCTTTTTTCATTCGTGGAGAAACTTCAGGTTTTGAAAGCAGCTAAAAACCATGTGAATCTGTTGAGAGGTCATGTGACATAGAGCAGGCGTTATTGATGGAACCAGAGCTCATAGCTTCTACGTTCACAGCAGCTGGCTGACCATGTCTCAACAGAGGAGCTGTAGCTTCTCAGGATCATTAGGTCATTGTTAGGCTTCAGTCGAAACAGGGAAACCTGCTAATTCAGTTTGCTGTGCAAGGACTAAAGAAACTAGAATGAGAGAAAAATGAAGTGACTATCAACATATTTATTCATTTATTCATTTATTATTTTATAAGTTTATTACCCAAGTTTTCCCTCCTTGGATGTAGATCTGAAGTAGTTTCTACTCGGAGAAGTCAGCTCCGCTCCTCTGGATGCAGACGGGGCTGTCGGCTGATAATTAAACTTGCTCAATGTTTCAGACATAATTATTTCCTGCAGCCGTCTGTTCCACCAGGGGCTCAATCATCCCCTCCTCGTCACAGCTACACACCGCCGCTCAGGGCTGAGCTGAGCAGCACGAGGAGCCACTCTCTGGACCGTCACGTCCAGTCTGACTCCAGGATGAGACTCGCTGCGTGTGACGTCGTGTCTCACAGCACCACAGACCTGATCGAGTGAGTAGGGACCAACCTGCAGAGTGAGTAGGGACCAACCTGCAGAGTGAGTAGGGACCAACCTGCTGAGTTAGTAGGGACCAACCTGCTGAGTTAGTAGGGACCAACCTGCTGAGTTAGTAGGGACCAAGCTGCTGAGTTAGTAGGGACCAACCTGCTGAGTTAGTAGGGACCAACCTGCTGAGCCGTCTGTGTTCATCCCTGGGTCCAGCGGACAAACCGGTTCCCAGTTTTTCCAGGATATTTTACTTTCTGTTGCAAACTTCTCCAGGATTTTATCAGGTTTTTCAAGATGTGTGGGAACGATACAAACTGCTGGTTACGATACAACCATGCTAATAATGACACACAAGTTTCCACTCGATTCCACTCGATCTGACGATTCCCAGTCCCAAACTTCCAGTTGCATCAGGACCAGCACCAGAAAGCTGTTAGTGACGTTCCCATATCGTTCCAGTATGTACGTCACTCTGCGTGACTTAGCGTGACTTAGCGTGACTTAGCGTGACTTAGCGTGACTTAGCGTGACTTAGGATCACTCTGGGTGACTCTCCATCACTTCAAGCAGGCGGAATCATAAAAGATCTTCCTCAGGATTCCCAGTTTGAGTCGTGGAGTCTGAAGTGGCAAAATAAGTATAAATAATGTTAAATATGTAAAGGTATGACCTGTTAACCTGTTAACCTGTTAACCTGTTGATCTGTTGATGTGTTTACCTCACACCTGCAGTGGTGTCACCCTCAGACTCAGAGGTCTCCAGGATGTCTCCAGGAGCTGGTTCCAGAGGAGACGTCACCCTGATGCCCCTCAGACACACACGCCGCTCCACTAAATATAAACACACACACACACTCACACCTCGATGACCTGCGATCACACTGGCCTCATCTCATTATGCTGCATGGTGGCATTTCACCACATGCAAACGAGTGTAATGAAGCTGAAAGGCATCAGTCAGTGGAGTGTGAGTGAAGGGAGGTGTAGAGGGAGCAGAGGAGATCACATGAAGAA
>CM055191.1:896370-906370 GCA_029224185.1 Karalla daura | reverse complement strand
TTTTCCACTCCATCCTGGAGCATAACTAACGTGTGTCTGTGTGTCTGTGTGTGTGTGTGTGTGTGTGTGTGTGTGTGTGTTCGAGGACACACTACTTTGTTTCCATCCTGAACCCCCCAGATGTTCCTGATGTGGACCATGATGACCAGCACCCTGCCCTCCACCATGCTGCTGGGAAAGAAGAGGAAGAGGAAGAGGAAGAGGAAGAGACGTGGGGTGGGTGCAGGTGTCAGCGGGTGCTGCGGCCCCGGGCCCCTCTGACATGATGGGAGAGACAGCCCCCCCACCCCACCCCCACCCCCCACCCCCCCCCACCCCCCACCCCCCAGGCTCCTCTCTGCTGCTCCATTAGACTTCATGCTCAGATTATTCCTGATACCTGTTGGCACAGTGACGCTCTGGACTGTAAACACTTATCCAGGACACACACACACACACACACACACACACACACACACACACACACACATTACAGGGTCCCTGCAACCAAGACGCATCAGCATTACACCCCGCAGGTCACACACACACACACACACACACACACACACACAGTTAAATTAATGCATTATCTGTGCATACGCAACAAAGCTGCACAGAAGTGAGAGGGCTGGGACTGGAAAGTCATGTCGAGTCAAAGAAACACATTAAGACATGAAAAACAGTCAGAAACTGAGACATAAAGTCATGTTAACACACCAGGAGTAATGTGATCATTCCTGAGTGGCAGCCAATCAGAGCTCAGCCTACATGTGGTTGCCAGATCAGGATGAAAGAGAACAGGGAGGGATGCATTTGAACTGTCCTGGGTCCCTTTTAATCCAGACCCAGCCATGTTTCTGCTCTGGTTGGACCCGGCCTCATCCTCATCCTCATCCTCAGCCTCAGCCTCATCCTCATCCTGATCCTCATCCCCAGCCTCAGCCTCAGCCTCAGCCTCAGCCTCAGCCTCAGCCCCAGCCCCAGCCCCAGCCCCAGTCTCATCCTCATCCTCATCCTCATCCCCAGCCTCAGCCTCAGCCTCAGCCTCAGCCTCATACTCTGCCCCAGCCCCAGCCTCATCCTCAGCCCCAGCCGCAGCCTCATCCTCATCCTTATCCCCAGCCTCAGCCCAGCCTCAACCTCATCCTCATCCTCAGCCTCAGCCTCAGCCTTAGCCTCAGCCCCAGCCCCAGCCCCAGCCTCATCCTCATCCTTATCCCCAGCCTCAGCCCAGCCTCAGCCTCAGCCTCATCCTCAGCCTCAGCCCCAGCCCCAGCCCCAGCCCCAGCCCCAGCCCCAGCCCCGGTCTCATCCTCATCCTCATCCTCATCCCCAGCCTCAGCCCAGCCTCAGCCCCAGACTCATCCTCATCCTCATCCCCAGCCTCAGCCTCAGCCTCAGCCTCAGCCTCAGCCTCAGCCTCAGCCTCATCCTCATCCTGATCCTCATCCCCAGCCTCAGCCTCAGCCTCAGCCTCATCCTTATCCCCAGCCTCAGCCCAGCCTCATCCTCAGCCTCAGCCCCAGCCCCAGCCCCAGCCCCAGCCCCAGCCCCAGCCCCGGTCTCATCCTCATCCTCATCCTCATCCCCAGCCTCAGCCCAGCCTCAGCCCCAGACTCATCCTCATCCTCATCCCCAGCCTCAGCCTCAGCCTCAGCCTCAGCCTCAGCCTCAGCCTCAGCCTCATCCTCATCCTGATCCTCATCCCCAGCCTCAGCCTCAGCCTCAGCCTCAGCCTCAGCCTCAGCCCCAGCCCCAGCCCCAGTCTCATCCTCATCCTCATCCTCATCCCCAGCCTCAGCCTCAGCCTCAGCCTCAGCCTCATACTCTGCCCCAGCCCCAGCCTCATCCTCAGCCCCAGCCGCAGCCTCATCCTCATCCTTATCCCCAGCCTCAGCCCAGCCTCAACCTCATCCTCATCCTCAGCCTCAGCCTCAGCCTTAGCCTCAGCCCCAGCCCCAGCCCCAGCCTCATCCTCATCCTTATCCCCAGCCTCAGCCCAGCCTCAGCCTCAGCCTCATCCTCAGCCTCAGCCCCAGCCCCAGCCCCAGCCCCAGCCCCGGTCTCATCCTCATCCTCATCCTCATCCCCAGCCTCAGCCCAGCCTCAGCCCCAGACTCATCCTCATCCTCATCCCCAGCCTCAGCCTCAGCCTCAGCCTCAGCCTCAGCCTCAGCCTCAGCCTCAGCCTCAGCCCCAGCCCCAGCCCCAGTCTCATCCTCATCCTCATCCTCATCCTCATCCCCAGCCTCAGCCCAGCCTCAGCCCCAGCCTCATCCTCATCCTCATCCCCAGCCTCGGCCGCAGCCTCGGCCTCAGCCTCAGCCTCCTGACGGCTGTGCGCTCGGCTCGGCATCGAGCTGACAGCGGGGAGGCAGGAGCCTCGCTAACTGGGTCGCAGAGGGTAAAACCGCCCCAGGGCGGCCCGGCTGACACCCCCCATCTAAATCAGCACATTAAGCACTGGTACACGACAAAGAAGTGGGGGAAAACTGCAGGAGAGGGGAAACGCACGCATTACGTGTTCTAATATTCAGGATTCAGAGAGGAGATGAGATCAGCACGGAGCCATTTGGCCTCGCTTCAAAGCAGCAGAGACACTCAGTCCACACAGCTGAGGTCAGCCGGGGGGGGGGGGGGGGGGGGGGGGGGGGGGGGGGGGCAGGGGGGGGGTGACCAGGGCGGGTGGGTGACGTTTACCACGCCAAAGATAACGAGAGGAAACGACCTGGAGTAAAAGCCCACCAGACAGAAGTTCTCAAACCACTAAAGAGGATGTTTCAAAAACAAAACAAATCTCCTCTCACTCCCTCTGAAATCCTATTTTCATGATTTCCATGTGACAGCTGAGTCTCCACCTCCTCTAGAACATCTGGACCTGCCTGGAGACAACAGCTCCATGAGAACCTCTCAGATGTCTCTGAACACAGCTCCTCTCCTGAGCTGCTCCTCCACACGTGTCCATCTAGAAGCTGATCTCAAAGTGTGATGGAAACACTTTGTTCACATCTCCAGGTCACGTGACCTGACGTAGGGGTCACATGACCAGTTCCCTTCAGACCAGATGGACAGAGGAGGAGACTCAACTGTTTCTACATCTGATTCAAAGATCTAAGAGAACTATGTTCTGGACGTCCATCTTCCTCAGAGTGGAGGACCAGGACCACATGGTACCAGGGTTATTATGGGATGGAGCAGGACCACATGGTACCAGGGTTATTATTGGATGGAGCAGGACCACATGGTACCAGGGTTATTATGGGATGGAGCAGGACCACATGGTACCAGGGTTATTATGGGATGGAGCAGGACCTCATGCTACCAGGGTTATTATGGGATGGAGCAGGACCTCATGCTACCAGGGTTATTATGGGATGGAGCAGGACCACATGGTACCAGGGTTATTATATTATTATTAATATTCTTGCTTCTGGTGTTGGGTTGTAGCAGATCTGCTCTGGAAGCTGCTCAGTGTCAGTTTGGATTACTGCTCCCCTTCAGGTGGAGCCAGTTCCTCCAGATGCTTTTGTTTCTGTGTTTATTAGCGTTCCTAGCGTAGGATCTTCCTCTGCTCCGAGGATGAAGCTGTTCAGCCGTCCCCTCAAACAGCTTCCCGCTCCCAACGACTCAAATCTGAAAACCTTTCAAAGCACTTCTGACTCGTCCATCCACCTCTGTGCCTGAGGAGGACCTGCTCTGTCCGTCCTGGGGTCTCCTCAGGAGAGGAGGAGACAGAGGAGGAGCGAGACACCACACATGATTATGAACGGGCCATTTGTTGTTGTTGTGGTTGATGTCTCAGCTGTCACTCACAGTATAACTTGGTCCAACGTTCTCACCTGCTTCCACAACAAGTGAAGGAGTGGATGGAAATGAGGTCAGTGTGTGTGTGTGTGTGTGTGTGTGTGTGTGTGTGTGTGTGTGTGTGTGTGTGTGTAACCTTTAGAGAATCCTACCGACATTCAGATTAACTCTCACTGAGGGTAAATCCCGGACGACAGCTCTCTTTCCCTCACACACACACACACACACACACACACACACACACACACACACACACACACACACACACACACACACTCTCTCAATTTCTTTCTCAATCTCTTGCAGACACACACGCACATACTCTTGAGACTGCATAAAGTAATGCCTCAACACACACACACAGGCTCTCAATCTGTCTTTAACTCCCTATGCACACACACACAAACACAATCACACACACACACACATTCACACACACACTCATTCTACTCCTGTACCATCACTTTACAAATGTGCATGCATAAGCTCTCTCTAGAATTCTCTCTCTCTCTCATACACACAAATACATGCAGCCTGAA
Organism: Karalla daura; assembly: GCA_029224185.1. Taxonomy (NCBI): domain Eukaryota; kingdom Metazoa; phylum Chordata; class Actinopteri; order Chaetodontiformes; family Leiognathidae; genus Karalla; species Karalla daura. Next base: position 902,048 of record CM055191.1, on the reverse strand, counting down.
CTTTTGGGGTGTGTGTGTGTGTGTGTGTGTGTGTGTGTGTGTGTGTGTGTGTGTGTGTGTGTGTGTGGAGCTGACGTGATGTGACAGGAGCTGTGCCGACTCGGCAGAACTGTGGTTCTGCAGATATGAACCTGCAGCAGCTGTCAGATCTCTGTCAGAGCCCCACGCTGCACATTACTCTGCCTCCTGCTCCTCCTGCACCTCCTCCTGCTCCCCCTCTTGCTCCATCTGCACCTTCCGCTCCTCCTGCTTCTCCTCCAGTTCCATCTGCACCTCCTGCTCCACCTGCACCCCCTCTCCTCCTGCACCTCCTCCTGCTCCACCGCCTGCTCCTCCTCCTCCTGCTCCACCTGCACCTCTTCCCGCTGCTCCTCCTCTAGCTCCTGCTCCTTCTCCACCTCCACCTGCAAAGACTGAACATGAACTCTTAAATCAGGTCATTATTCCGACCTGCAGACTCTACCTCTAGGTTTCATCATATTCTCTGTCTTTATTTCTCGATTGTAAGCAGCAGCGCAGTGTGGTTTTTTGAACTTGGGGGGGGCAGAGCTGTCAGCAGCTCCTAAAGCGAGGGGGGCGGATCAAAGTGCATTTGAATCTGGGTGGGTCGAATCCCACCTGGCCCACCCTCCACCTGCGCCCCTGACTGTCAGTGTTACCTCTGTTTGTCTCTGTCACTGAAGAAACACACACACCCCACACTTCATGCTTGAGAGCTGGTGCTGTTTGAGAGCTGTGATCCTCCCTCCTCCTGACCTGACCATCATGAGACCGTCAGCTCTCCATCTAAGAATCCCAGAGACAAACAAGAGGGAGGTGTTCACCTAGACACACACACACACACACACACACACACACACTGTGCTGGGGGGGATTATAAATTGCAGCCAAGTAAAGTACGCATATCATGACACATGACACATTAACACACAGTACTACACCCCCCCCCCCCTCTCTCCCTACCTCTCTTACACACACACACACACACACTTGTGTAGTGTAATCTCAGGAACAGGCTGAGATACTAAAGCTGCAGCAGCATACGAGGATTTACAGCATTACCTTCCTGTTCCTTCACTGTCTGTCTCTCTGTCTCACACACACACACACACACACACACACACACACACACACACACACACACACACACACACACACACGGGGCTATAGATGGAGGTTGGGGCGGGGCAATCTGTTGAACACGCCCACTGATCCATATGATCCATACTGGGTATCAATAACTCAGCCCTGCCAACCCGGTAAGCACAGTCCATGAATGTAACTCACACTCTGGGAGGGTCACCTGTCAATCACTCTTGGTTAGACATGCCAATCAGATCAATGATATTTCTTTTTGTGAGCTTGAATATCTAATTGATCATGGAATTAGCTTCAAGCTGACCAGCAGATCACACTGGCAGGAGAAACTCGCAGTGGTACTGCAGGTAAAGTCACTTCCTGTTGGCCCCTGTTCAGACCAGAGACTTCACAGCCATCTTTGCTGAACCGTCTCTGGGCTCAGGAATTTTTTTTTTCTGTTTACAGTTTTTTGTGTCCGCTCCTCTTCCTCCTCTTCCTCCTCTTCCTCCTCTTCCTCCTCTTCCTCCTCTTCCTCCTCTGCTGCCACCGTGACTCAACATGAGATGAAAGTTTAATGATCCCTGTGGGGAAGTGTCTGCTGTCTCTTCTGCAGTTGTATCATGAAAAGAGTTTTACTGAAGCAACCGAGACTCACCAGTCTGTGACTGGCCCCAGTTTCACACCAGCTCAAACTCCATTTTAATCCCAGTTTGACTCCAGTCTAAACCTAGTTTAACTTCAGTCTAACATGGCAGCCCCGTCGGCGGAGCTGGAGCTTCCTCCCTCATTCAGGCATGAAAACACAGGAGCTTCAGCTGGAGGCAGACAGCGGTGCCGCAGCGCCCCCTGCAGGCAGACACTGGGAGGTGACGGGCGGGAGACATGGATGCCATCACGGCCAGACTGGGAAGACTGGTGAGGTGGAAAACACCTGGAGCTTTTATGATTTGAAGAAGCAAAAACAAAAGCAAGGACAATGTTATTATTGTTGTTGTTGTTGTTGTTGTAATCATGATTATAATTATTAGAAGAAGAACAGAAGAAAATAAGTATAGTTTTAGGGTAGTTACTTTTATTCAGAATTATGCACTAATTACCTGAATACCTAAGAGCAAAGTTCAAACACACACACACACACACACACACACACACTCACACACACACACACACACACACTCATACACACACACTCACACACACTCACACACACACACACACACACACACACACACACTCACACTCACACACACACAAATTAACCCTCACACATACTCGAGTAGACAGAGCAATGTTGCAGAGAAATTCTTCAAAATAACGACTGATCCTGTATAATATAACATACTGTTATTATTATTATTATATTATATATATAAGAATATAACAGAATATAATATTATATATTATATTAAATTCAGTTTTTCTGAATTGTTAAAGCTCTCCATGCTATTGAGTTGAACACGGTGTCTTTGTGCAGCACTGTGGGACAGTCACCACAAGCCTCCAGTTCAACAGAACCAGTCAGAACTGGTTTAGAGTTTAGAGCTTCAGGATGGATGGCCATCACAGACCACAGACAGGGAGAACGAGAGGGGGGCATCAAGGAAGAGGAGGAAGAGGAGGAAGAGGAGGAAGAGGAGGAAGAGGAGGAAGAGGAGGAAGAGGAGGGCTGCGATTGTAGAGTATGTACTGGTCTACGGGTAGACCATGAGAGAGACTGGCCTCAGGGTTCCACCCAGTCTGAGTAGAACGTCTGAGGGCTCCATCATATGGAGATTCAGAGAGAACAGGAACAAGAGTTGGAGTGTTTTTGACATTGAAAGTTCACAGTACTGTTGCTGTATAGCGTACACACCACTTGTAAAGGACTGCATGGATTCCACCACTGTGTTTACGTATGCATTGAACTGGAACCAGAGAAGCTCCAGTGGGTTTCACCTGGTGGAGAGGAGGAGAGGCAGGGACCTGACGGGCCAGCAGCTCATTGTTGATGTCCCAGGCCAACATGCTGGTGTGTCCACCACCATGGAGTAATGGGAGCTTCCAGCACCTTCTGAAGCTTCTTGCTGGCCTAAGACGCAGGTTGCTCTCTCTGTGGTGGCGTGGGACAACGTGGGACAACTCTGAGCAGATGAACAGTTCAGCAGTGTCGAACGGGGCCAGGCCTGGAGCAGAGGCCAAGGCCTTCTCCACCCGTGGCCTTGCTCGGGATCACAGCTGGTGATGCTGATGAAGCGCTACGGCCTGACAGAGGCAGGATGGAGCAGAGTTGAACAGTGAGCGTGATGCTTCCTGCTTCCTGGGGTAGTGCTGATGTCACCTGGACTCCTGCTCGGACGCAGCAGTTTGCTTTAGCGACGCTTTTTAAATACAACTGGACAAGTGGAATTTGTGTTGAGAGTTTTGAGAAATAGTTTCAGAAATTGTGTTTTAGCGTTTGTGAAAAACTGTAAGACAATATCCGCATCTCGTTTGTCTTTGGGTGCTGGTGCTGGGTGGTGACAGCAGGGGGCGCTGTTGTCCACACTGGAGACTGAGGTCAGTTCGCTGACTCCATCCTGTTGAGCATCTGATGTTTTCATCTACAACAGGACCTGGAGAATGTTCAGGGCGTAAAACTCTCATTTCTTTTTGATTCATAATTTCAAGTTTGGAATGACTAAAGATTTTTGTCTTGAAGAAATGAACGATTGTTAATTTCCTTCCATCAACCGCCACCTTACTGTGGTCAGGGTTAGGCTCCGAGGTCCTGAGGCTGCTGCAGTGATCCGAGGAGCTGTGCAGTCTGCGTGGCCCCTGGCGGGGGCTCCTGTGACCTGGGTCCTGGAGGGTCAGACTACGTGTGGTCAAACTCTGATGGCAGAGCAGACCAAGGACATGTACCTGGTCTGAGGAAGCCAGGGGCTCACCAGTGAGGGCCTGGTTCCGGGGCCCCCCCGGGCCCATCACACCCTGGAGCAGCTTCAGGGGTCCAGGGGGAGGAGCCTTGGCTCCCACACGTGTGCCAGCTGGTCCTGATCTGCGGGGGTCCATGGAGCGGCCCATGGGCCCCTGGACCCCCTGCAGCCGTCCATGGGCCCCTGGACCCCCTGCAGCCGTCCATGGGCCCCTGGACCCCCTGCAGCGGCCCATGGGCCCCTGGACCCCCTGCAGCGGTCCATGGACTCCCTGCTCCACAGCAGGAGGAGCTCACACATACAGGAGAGGCTCAAGGTAGAGCCACTGCTCCTCATCATAGACTTTTTTTTGGAGCCGATTCCGATCATTAGAATTGATCAATTAATTGACCGATTAAATCTAGAATTATTTTGAATTATTATCTTTTTTTTTTTTACAAACCACAGCTTTTGAGCCTTATCTCATTTTTTTAAATTATGTAAGCAGCACATTAACAGCTTGCAACAAGCCCCCAAGCTTTCATTTCTTTATTAGATAACGTGTAAATGCAAACAGAGTCCTGTGTCACAGGCAAACCTGTTACATCACTTCCTGTCTGTGCTGAGCCGACACCGCACTGCTGCTCTCTGTTCTCTCCACTTTATTCTCCTGATTCGTTGTTAATTCTCCTGATTAGTTGTTAATTCTCCTGTTTAGTTGTTAATTCTCCTGTTTAGTTGTTAATTCTCCTGTTTAGTTGTTAATTCTCCTGTTTAGTTGTTAATTCTCCTGTTTAGTTGTTAATTCTTCTGTTTAGTTGTTTAGTTTTTTTTTTCTTTGATTTTTTTTCTCTTGTTTCAAACATATAATGCTTAAATCATCACAACTACGATACACTGCAAACTCCACCATGTGGCCCTGTCTTATAAATGATGTTATAATGTTGTAATAAATGATTCATGGACTCTTGTCTGTGCAGCCCACCAGCTGTTGCCTGTGGACTAGTGCTGGGCGGTTCAGGACTCATCCGGGTTAATCACCCGGATCCTTTCAATGACTCATGAGTCATGAATCCGAGGTCTCCATTGAACCGGATCCGCCGGGTCCTAACTGACAGTAATGAGTGGATCCACTGGTTAAACACACCCGGGTCTGTAACAGATCCCGGGGCATTAATACGGATCCGTCGAATCCTGAGTCCTGATCCGCTAACAGACACTAACCCGGATCCGTGCGGATCCAGCGAATCCTGAGTCCTTAACCGTAACCGACAGTAATGAGTGGATCCACCGGTTAAACACACCCGGATCTGTAAGGAGAGGGGATCCAGAGTCACACCAGGCGGAGCGCATGCGTTTTATATGTGCCTATCCACGAAAGATTGTATTTTATCCACGGAAGACATCATGTGACGTTAATGTTTTTGTCTGTGCTGGAAACGCAGGGAAAGTAGCCTACTGCATGATTTAGAAGCAATTTTCAGACAATGTAGTGTTAGGGCAATGCACAGATAATTACATCTGGTGGTGATCCGGGAACATTAATAATTAGTAATAGTTTGTTTACTTATTTATTCTTATTCGCGGTTGCATTTTGCGATTTTGCTGTTATGCCTATGTTTAAGTTTTGTATTATTTTTGGTGTGTTTAAATAAACATTTCTCTTGTTTTTAACCTTAGTTTTATTTAAAAGTGATTCATTCCGATCACAAGGCACGTTACTGT
>CM055191.1:866370-888870 GCA_029224185.1 Karalla daura | reverse complement strand
ACTTTAATACTTGCAGCAGCTGACGAGCTCATGTTTTCCAAGCCCTCGCTGCATGGGGAGGTGATGATTCAACAAGGGAGGAGCTGCTGGAGCTGCTGGAGCTGCTCCTCCTCTGACAGTGACATGCACTCCAACAGTTCCTCTCTGACACGCTTCAGATGCCTCGAGGAAAAGAAAAATAAAACAGGAGCCATTCAGCAGCTGCTCTGGAGCTTTCAGCTGCCTCACATGATCTTCCTCAGGAGACAGTTTGCTAAGTTACCATAAAGCTGAAGTGTTTGCGTTGTTGTTTGTTCTCCACCCGCTCTGAACTAGCGGGCCGACCTCGTGGTGAGAGCAAGGACGTCTTGTCCTCTGGCTCAGCTCAGCCTTTCAGAATGGATATCACTCCTAATGCTGACACAGACACAAAGCCTCACACTTTTCTTCCAGATACATGTTTGGCTTCTATACTTATAATTCTACATCTTAAAGAGTGACAGCAGTGCATATTACTGCTGCAGGCTCTGCAGTTGTGCTTCTATCCAGGTGAATAGTGTGACAGAGTTGTGTGACCAGATGAATACAGAGTCTTTTGAATCTAATCTAGTCCAAAACTTTATGAAGGCACTGTTATTGTCTGTATGATAAATACATGAGCTGATTCAGAAACCATCTGTTTGGATGTGTAATTGTTTAATAAAGACCTTGTAGTGTTGTGGCCTTATGATACAGGATGTGATGACAGTATCTTGGTTTCACATTCAGGTATCACTCTAACTGCCACAACCTCTCTGGATTCCAGTATGACTGGGCGCTAACACACACACACACACACACACACACACACACACACACACACACACACACACACACAAAACACCCCAGCCAGGGCCTCTGATTGGCTGGAATACCACGTGGTGCTGGTGGTAGTAGCTCCTTATATGGACACAGGGCTCTCTTTGACTGGAGCGTCAGGTTTAGCCCGGCTGCTGTTTCTCAGAAACAGAAATGTACACAGTGTTCTCCCGCACACACACACACACACACACACACACCCTGCTCTCCTATTGTTACTGTACACACAGTGGATGCCTGAGGCAGCGCCACACATTCACACACTGCACAACCTGCATTCACACACAGATCAGACAACCGTCGCGTCCAGCCACACATTTATAATTGTAGTTATGAATATCGTCCAGTGCGGCATGACACTCACATTGACCTTGTGTGATCAGCATTTCCTCACTGCAGATTATTTCAGGTTGGGGTTGTGTAGGATTGGGTTTATCCCTTATTATATACATCATTTTAATTCTTCTTACCAACCATGATGCTTTGTGTTTTTAATGACTGTGTCAAGTGAGAGAAATTGTGAAAATGCCTGCATGTAAAATGATATTAGACCTTCACAGTAAGTGTCAGTTGAGTTGAAATCTCTCATTGAGTCATCCTTGATATGCTTCATCTTGTATCATGATTACACGTTTTGATTATTTTCAATGTATATCAACAATTTTTTGCAGTGAAGGCACATGTGTGCGCTGTGCTGCAGAGCTGCTGTAATGTTGCACACAGATCAACTGTAATGTGCACTTAGCAAAATGCTATTCTCACACATAGAACCCACATTTTTGCTGTTTCTGTTAGATGGATGCTTTGTATTCCAGATTATGAATTTAGGAGCCTCCTCCCTATCTACAATATGTAATCATGTGTTGTGATAACACATCATGGTTTAATGATTTTCATTCGTTCTCGCTCACTCATTGGTGTCTGTGCTCTCAGACAGAGGGGGTTGTGTTTCAGGTAGTGTTTGTTTGGCCTGCTCACACAGCAGCACACTCCTCACTCTTATGTAATGTCCTTTGAAGAGAGCGGCCCAAAGCGCCGGGGTGCAGGAGGGAAACCACTGCATCGCTGAGGACCACAAAGAAGCAGTAAGCGTCACCTGGTAAGCTGTGTAACTGTTACTAATACGGTAATGGTGATTATAATTGCTCTTTTAGCCATTTGTGGCATATATGACGGCGTGATACACTTTGCTTCGAGCGCCTCCCCCTCCTCCTCCCTGCGGTGGTGGTACAGTCCAAATCGCGTCATCCATTGTTTACAAATGAACTGGGGGTTGTTGGTTTGTGGCTCTCATTCATACCCTCACAAAACACGGTCCAGCACCCGGTCCCAGACCCGGACCAGACCCACACCCGGTCCCAGACCCACACCCGGACTCCCCCGCAGCCATGCCCTGTCGGAAAGAGAACTACATCCTGCTGGAGCAGTCCGTCACCGTGGGCTCCAAGGAGGTGGACGCGCTGGTGTCTAGGATCGGCGAAGCCCTGCAGCTGCACGGCGGCTCCGGGGGCCAGAACACGGTGTCCGTGTCCGTGTCGTGTCTGACCGGCCTCGCCAGCGGCGGCCCCGGCGGGGGCAAACCCGCCGCGGCCCCGGTACCGCAGAAACGCTGCCTGCGGCTCCGGAGCCGGGGCCCCCGGGGCGGCAGCCGGGGCAGTAGCCGGGCCAGCCCGTACTGCCTGCCCGGAGCCCCTGGGGAGTCGGACTGGGAGCACATCAGACCGTGGACCAAGAAGCGGATCAGCGCCGAGGAGGACGACCCGCACCGACTGCTCCAGGAGCTCATCCTGTCGGGGAACCTCATCAAAGAGGCCGTGAGGAGGCTCCAGTTCTCCGCCGCGGACTGTGCGGACACTCTTCCCCGCTGACCGGCGCTCCCGGCCCGGGGATGGGGGCACGGGGGCCCGGGGACTAAGCCGAGGACCGGAGGTCGAATTGGGTTTGGGTCCTCGGAGGCTTTGCCCCCCAGACTGAGCCGCGTCCCCCGGACCTAGAGCTTTGTCCTCCAGCGTCTGTTTTCTTGGATTCAGCAGCTAGCTGTTAGCCGCATGCTAACAGGCCGCGTGTTTGTTTATGTTTGATTGTTTGCGGCTCAGTGGAGCCTCGGACACCTGTACACACCTGAGAGAGACAGGAGGACCCCCCACCCCCGGCTGTGTGTGAGCCCCGAGGCCTGTGGTCCTGGTGTCCATGTTGTTTACAACCTGGTGCTGGATGTTTGGAGTCTGTGCAGGGACAGACAGGACCCCCCCACCCCAACATTTCACCCGTGGAGCTGCTGAAGCTCCTGTCCACCTCCTGTGATGTGTGTGTGTGAGAGAGAGTATGGGGGGGGGGGCAGGACACTTCTGGTGCTTTTTCACCTTCTGGAATTCTGGTCGAGAGTTCTGTTCCGTTGTTTTCTATTTGTTTCTTCTCTCTGTAAAGAAAAATCACCTCGACTGCTTCGTAACGAAGCATCTGATAATGTTCCTGAGTTTTCAGGGCCTTTTTTGTTGTCTTAATAAACTCAGTTTTGTTTTTCCAAACCTCTGTGTTACCTTGGTGTTATTCATTATCATTGAGCGTGGGGCTGTGGCCCTCTGCCCTGTGTGTGTGTGTGTGTGTGTGTGTGTGTGTGTGTGTGTGTGTGTGTGTGTGTGTGTGTGTGTGTGTGTGTGTGTGTGTGTGTGTGTGTGTGTGTGTGTGTGTGTGCCTGCTGCTCGCTCTGGGCCTGTGAGTGTAGACAACGTGGTCTTGAAGGACACATGTTCATTATCAGCCTATAAATACCACACACACACACCCTGGTGGATCACATTGTGCAGGGCGACACCAGTGGTGGAAAACATGTTTTGCTCTAGATTCCCCTAAGTTCCACATGTTGTGTACAGCAGCTCCCTCTGCTGCCACTGCTCTGCTACTCAGTGTGTGTGTGTGTGTGTCTCCATGGATTTTGGCCCCGAGATGATCTCAGAACAAACATTGCAACCTCAGGTTGTATACACACACACACACACACCAGGAGGAGCAGCTCTGGAGCTGGGATCACAGATTTCCTCAGCTCAGCTTTGTTCACACGTCACACTAGTTGTGTTTCCACTCGTCCATGTTTTTACCCACTGTGCTCCCAGTGGTGTGGAGGAGTCTGCTGCAGAGGGCCAACGGAGGAGCGCGAGGAATGGAGGAAGTCAGAAAACAACTCATCAGTCTCTGGCTGTGTCCAAAACTGCTCCCTAACCACTAAATAGGGCCCGCAATCGAGTGAACGCCATTTTAAGTAGTGTCTGAATGTCTAGTGAACAAGACTAAGGGCACTTAGTGTATCCCACAATGCACCTGGATTCCTTTTTTTTTTTCCTTCGCTCTGATTCATCGTTGGTTACAGACAGGTGATTGCATGGATTGTGTGTCCACAAACATGACTTGATTCAAATCATTATCAGAGCTTCTTTTTTTTGTTAATTAAGTATAGTACATCTTATTTATATATATCAATGTGGGCCGGGGAGGGAGAAGAAACACAACAAAAACAAACAATGACGGACAGAAGACGGCAACACAAGAGTCATAACAGCAGCATCAGCAGGAGCAGCTGCAGTCACGTCGGGCCACAGCTGAGTTCCCTTTGGAGCAGCAACAGACGTTATTCCCATTCCCACTGCTGCCAGTGGCTGTACTGGGTCGGCGGGGTGGGCTTCCGGGTTGGGTGGCCCCGGCCCAGTCATGAGCACCAACCCTACAGGGAACCCCCCCCACCTGAGAGCGGGCTCTCGCTAGGCTGTGCTGTAATGACTGCAGTAGTCCACCAGGGGGCAGCCTGACTCAACTCAGTGCACATGAAGGGGTGAGAAGATGAGCTGGAGCGCAGCTCGACCTGCAGCTCCTGACAGAGCTGTAGCTCTCAGTCTCCACCGACATCACAGCTGGGTGCAGCATCAAAGGAGCATCAGAACAGGAAGAAAACTGGTCAAAAATAAAACTAAAAAAAAAAACAGAAAAAAGAACCAAGAGCAAAAAATAAGTGCATGAAAACATTTGTAAATAGGCAACGTTGAATACTTAGCAGTTAAATAAATCTCACATTTGCAGTTGATAAGAACTCGTTATAAATGTCATAAAACAATGAGCTCAGCCTGAACTTCGTCTACTAACAGTTAAAGTCTTAACTGTCATAAAATCTTGTCTGTTACAAAGGAAAACACTTTATTTCAATTAGTAAATCACATTTACTTTGTCAGAGACCTTGAGATCAGAGTTTAAAGCAGCAACGCAGCACATTTCCTGATCAGTAATCGGATTAAATGCCGGATTATAAAATGTCACCGGCGTGAGGAAAAGGGATTTTGCTGAAGCTAAATTAAGGCTCAAGATTTGTTCTCTGTGCTGGAGACGGAGCCTGCGGGTGTGTGTGTGTGCGTGTGTGTGTGTGTGTGTGTGTGTGTGTGTGTGTGGGGTGTATGAGTGGTTTTAAGCTCTGTGCGTTTGTCCTGCTTCACACCCACGATCCAGCTCCAACCAGCAGCTAAACGTAGCTCCACAGCCTGGATCAGACCCGATGGAATAAGGTCAAAGTGAGATGAAAATCCAATGGAAAAACCTCCAGATGCCTTCCTCCCAATCAGTGACCTGGATGCTGAACCTCTCCGTCAGACGTATGAAGCTCCAGGAGAGAAGCAGCAGACGTCCTGACGGCAGCCTCTTCATCACCGAACATCATCAGTGTGAAATGTTTCCATCTGTCAGCGTCTTATCTGCAGGTGTGTGTGGCCTGCAGAGCCAGGCCTCCAGTCCTTTATCTGATCACAACACGCCTCGACCAGGTCCCGTCTGAGCGACTTCCTGTCAGCAGGTCGCAGATCAAACTGCAGCTCAGGGTGCAGGTGAATGAGCTTGATGAAGAAGATCATCACAGTGGGTACACCATGCCAGACATGCTTTGTAGCAACAGCTGCTTCTCACAATCTTCCAGAGGTTTACAGCTGGTCCTCCTCCACTGGGTCAGACACCCGCTCCTTCCATATATCTCCATTCCCATGTCAGCAGCATCCAGAGCTTCATCCTGGTCACCTCCCTCAACATCTACAGCAGCACAGCTCCAGGTTACCTCAGACCAGAACACGCACTTCTCCTTCTTCTCCTCCTTCTTCTTTGTCTCCATCTTGTTCTGGACCTGACCCAGGGCAGTGTGGTCACAGCCACAGCTCCTGTTTCCATGTCTGATCCTGGGACTGAGGCTGGAATCCTCCACACGTCTCAGTGTGACTGAGGCTCAGTCCGCACATCCGCAGCTCTGGATACGTGCAGTTTGGTTGGGCTCAGTCTGCAACGCCAGTCTGGATCCCACCAGATCGTTAATATCTACAGAAACATTTCACAGAGCTGTACCTGACTGTCATCTGAGCTAACTGCTAACTGCTCAGCTAACTGACAGCTGAGGTGTGTGTGTGTGTGTGTGTGTGTGTGTGTGTCTGACCCACTTGGTGCCGTCTGTCACTGTGTGAGCCCGGCCTCGTTTCCTCTCCTCTCACCTGCAGCTCCGTCCTTGGAATGATCTCCATCCTCCTCCACCGTCTTCGTCCCAGACAGAACTGGGCTAATGAGGAATCCCATGCTGGGAATTCTGGGAAGGCAGGAAAGGTCCGAGCGTTCCACACATCCTCGTGTTTCTCTGAGCTTGCTCTCCTGTGTGGTCGACATGGATGGAGCTGAGCTCACTTGCTGAAGAATTTAAATTCAAGGAGATTCAAACAAAATTTCAGTGTTTAAGAATAATGGTCGACAGCAAAGCATTATTCATGTTACTAGTATGATTTGTGCATCAAACATTCTATAGGAGCAACTGCTTGTAGAGCAACACCAAAAGTTCCAACAGAATAAATATTGAATTTGATTTGTTTTAACTTTCAGTTTGTGGAATGTGATAGAAGAGGCCTTCATTTCCCAGAATGCCTTGCACCAACCAAAGCTGCACCTTATTTAATCTGTTCCTGTGACCGAGTGGAATTTCAATGACTCGCAGCGCATTGTCCTGTGTGTCCTAGAAGGCACTGATGAAAGCAGACCTTCCTCCTCTTCCTCCTCCTCTTCCTCCTCCTCTTCCTCCTCCTCTTCCTCCTCCTGTTCTTCCTCCTCTTCCTCGTCCTGAAGCTGGAAAGTAAAACGGGAGCACGAGGAGCTGGAGCGCTGAGGACCTCTGCACTGGGAGCCTGGGGTTCTCTGGGGAACCTGGAGGAGCTTGAGGGGGAACAACCTGTCTGAGCTGAACACGTTAAGTAGGACACGACTTCTCCTCAAAGCTCCAGAGCGTGACTGGAGCTCTGCCGGAGCAGCGTTCCCGCTCCTTTCTTTAGATCGTCTCCCGGGACTTCTTCAGCTGCTACAGTCTGACAGACAGTTGTGAATGTACGTCGGTAGAAGAACACTTGTGGAAGGATGGAAGGATTTCATATGAGGAAAGACGAGAAATAAAGTAGAATCAGTGTGAATGAGCAGAACCTACATACACACATCAACCTCATGATCACGTCACGATCTCGTCCTCACAGTATTGGGGCGTGCAGGTCCCTGGTTCAACTCAAATAAAATGTGATTTTATAATCACAAAGGCTGCGATTTAACGAGTCACATGACCTGGTGACGTGACAGAGCCGTGTCCATGAGCTCAGCAGAGGAGGGAGGGACGTCATTGCTCATTGTCTCTGCTCAGCTCTGCTCTACTCGGCTCTACTCTGCTCTACTCTGCTCGGCTCTACTCTGCTCTGGTCTACTCTGCTCGGCTCTACTCTGCTTGGCTCTACTTGGCTCTGCTCAGCTCTACTCGGCTCCACTCGGCTCTACTCGGCTCAGCTCTACTTGGCTCTACTCGGCTCGGCTCTACTCTGCTCTACTCAGCTCTACTCGGCTCTACTCGGCTCTACTCGGCTCTACTCAGCTCTACTCGGCTCAGCTCTACTTGGCTCTACTCGGCTCGGTTCTACTCTGCTCTACTCAGCTCTACTCGGCTCGGTAAGGGGGATGGGAGTCGTGACAGTAAACACGCTCATTGCGTGTTGCGTCTGCACCTCCTCTACCAACCAAGCTGCAGCTCTGCAGGTCGTGGAAAACAAGCGAGAACTGAAGGCTTTTGTTGTGCAACATGGCGGCGGTCCATGCAACGATGATGTCGATGCTGTGACCAATCAAATGCCACGTTTACACTCCTGGTTCTCACTGCGTCACCCCTGCTGGTCTGACAAAACCACACCCACCCCTTCTCAGCTCGACTTGGCCCCGTTTGGCCCCACTTGGCCCCGCTTGGCCCTGTTTGCCCCACAGACGAGCAGGTACTAGAAAAATAGAACCAGGTTCCAGATTTCAGGTTATAGAAATGCAGAGGCAGGTAAAGCTGCAGAAGTTGCTGGTTTTCCTTGCTAAAAATCTGTGAGCTCCTGAGAAATATGTAGAAGAATCTTTGTGGATTCATTTTGCTCTTCGGTATGTTGTGTGCTTTATTTTCATCTTTATTTTTATTTATTAATTATAGACTGAAGTTCAGATTGAGTTTAAGAAGTGCCCAAGTTAGATATGTTGAAGAGATTTGTTTACTTTGTTGTTGTTTGTGCTTCAAATAAATCTGTGGTTTATTATGAAACTGATTAATTGCTTGTGTTTGTTACATTACACTTGACACTTGAAAAAATAATCACACATTAAGTTGCAGTTACAATATTGAGGAAAAAAATCACTGTTATGAGTATTTTCCAAAATCGTTAAGCCGTATAATAGATGAATGAGGAAACGAGTTGTCTGAGCCCAGTCCAGCTGCCTGTGAAAGCACCGGGAGACTGGGATGAGACCCAGCGTCTCAGGTCTGCTCTTCCTTCAGGCGGCGCACTGACGTCTGAGACAAGCTCCTCTGGTTCCTTTGTTTACAGAGAGGAGGAGGCATAAAGAGAGGAGCAGGCATAAAGAGAGGAGGAGGCATAAAGAGAGGAGGAGGCATAAAGAGAGGAGCAGGCATAAAGAGAGGAGGAGGCATAAAGAGAGGAGGAGGCATAAAGAGAGGAGGAGGCATAAAGAGAGGAGGAGGCATAAAGAGAGGAGGAGGCATAAAGAGAGGAGCAGGCATAAAGAGAGGAGGAGGCATAAAGAGAGGAGGAGGCATAAAGAGAGGAGGAGGCATAAAGAGAAGAGGAGGCATAAAGAGAGGAGAAGAGCAGGCTGCAGGCTGGGACATGCAGTCGTCCTCGTCCCTGTCACATCTGCAGCGAGACATGGAGACACAGCACACAGACAGTCCACTTCTTCTTTAATCAAGAGTTTCTTGGGGATGAAACCCTGTTTCCTGATGACCAGACATGTTCTGATAACTACACACGTGTCTGAAGACGAGGAGTTTCTCCACAGTAAGAGTGAATGCAGGGTAAAGGAGGTGGCTCAGCTCCAGGTTTGAGGAGCTGAACCAGTCTAACCAGTGTGAGACAGACCCAGACCCAGATTTACCAAAACAAAACAATCAAGGAGTTCTTGATACTGTGAACTGTGAATGTGGTGAATGTAAAACTGTTGTTAAGAAATATTTCTCACCTTTGACACATATATCTCATTCTGCTGACATTTGGCACAGATATGCATGTAAACAACTTAATAAAGCATAAATATATAATATTATTATTATATTATTATTATTACAAATGTGTAAAATTCACAAATATTTCTCAGCCACTTTTTAGACTAAATCACAATTAAGACAAAGGTAGAAAAATAAATGACAATTAAATAATTTTATATTTCGATCTCCTTTGCAGTGACAGTTTTTTGTCACTTTAACCTCATTTTTTTTTGCTAAAACTTCAATCAACTGTGAAAATGCCTGCAGGTTGATTATCATGTCACGAACCATCCAACATTAACCCTAATCCCTAACCCTAACCCCTAACCCTAACCCTAACCCTAACACTAACCCCTAACCCCAACCCTAACCCTAACCCTAACACGAACCCTAACCCCTAACCCTAACCCTAACCCTAACACTAACCCTAACCCTAACACTAACCCCTAACCCCAACCCTAACCCTAACACGAACCCTAACCCTAACCCCTAACCCTAACCCTAACCCCTAACCCCTAACCCTAACAATAACCCTAACCCCTAACCCTAACACAAACCCTAACCCCAAACCCTAACAATAACCCTAGCCCCTAACCCTAACCCCTAACCCTAACCCCTAACACTAACCCTAACCCCTAACCCTAACCCCTAACCCTAACACTAACCCTAACCCCTAACCCTAACCCCTAACCCTAACCCTAACCCTAACACTAACCCTAACCCCTAACCCTAACCCTAACACTAACCCCTAACCCTAACCCTAGCCCTAACACTAACCCCTAACACTAACCCTAACCCGAACACTAACCCCTAACCCTAACACTAACCCTAACCCTAACCCTAACCCTAACCCCTTACCCTAACCCCTAACCCTAACACTAACCCTAACCCCTAACCCCTAACCCTAGCCCCTAACCCCTAACCCTAACCCTAACCCTAACCCTTAACCCTAACCCCTAACCCTAACCCTAACCCTAACACTAACCCTAACCCTAACAATAACCCTTAACCCTAACCCTAACACTAACCCTAACCCCTAACCCCTAACCCTAACCCTAACCCTAACCCTTAACCCTAACCCCTAACCCTAACCCTAACCCTAACACTAACCCTAACCCTAACAATAACCCTTAACCCTAACCCTAACCACTAACCCTAACACTAACCCTAACCCTTGACCCTAACCCCTAACCCTAACCCTAACCCCTAGCCCTAACCCTAACCCTAACCCTAACCCCTAGCCCTAACCCTAACCCTAACCCTAACCCCTAACCCTAACCCTAACCCCTAGCCCTAACCCTAACACTAACCCTAACCCTAACACTAACCCTAACATGGACGTCGATACTCTAAATACTGACCTAAAACAATAAATAATCCCTCCGAGGCTTCATTCTGTCCAGTCCATCCTGTCGTGGTCCTCCTTCTCCTCCATCTCCTCCACCTCCTCCTTCTCCTCCTTCTCCTCCATCTTCTCCTCCTCCTCCTCCATCTCCTCCTTCTCCTCCATCTCCTCCATCTCCTTCACCTCCTCCTTCTCCTTCTTCGAGGTGGCAGCTCCCTCACCTTGCTTCTCCAATAATTCTTATTTAATAATTCTAACCCTAACCCTAACCCTAACTCAAACTATGTTTTTATTCACTCATAATTGGGAAATTTAAGCAACATTTGAGCACTTTTCACATCCAGAATATGAAACGAAAAAAATTGGAAATTGTTTGTAAAAACCAAAAGTGCATTTCTTCTTCTTCTTCTTCTTCTTCTTCTTCTTCTTCTTCTTCTTCTTCTTCTTCTTCTTCTTCTTCCCTGCGTCCACACAGTTGAGGGCCTGACCAGGGCCTCCAGCCTCCAGTAGAAGGTGTTTCCATGTCTGATCCTGGAACTGAGGCTGGGCTCCTCCAGGTCTCCGTCCACAGGTGGTTCACGTCCATCAGTCTTCTCTCTGGAGGTCAGGAGGTCTGGAGCCTCTCCTGGTTCTACCACCACAGATCGTCTCCTCCACTGCTGCGGGTGCTCACCCTCTCCCTCCCGTGCAGCCGCAGCATCTCCAGCACGCTGCGGGCGTAGGCATCCCTCAGGTTCAGGGCCCCGCCCCCTCCGGCCCCGCCCACACTGGCCCCGCCCACTGAGCCACGGGCCAGCCGCTTCAGCACCTGGCTGTGGCGGCCCGCCGCCTCCTTCACCTTCAGCGTGAAGTAGCAGGCGGAGAAGCGCTCGTTGATGATGGCGATGGGCAGCGCCAGGATGAGGATGCCGGACAGGATGCAGAGGAAGGCCAGCACCTTCCCCACCACCGTGTCGGGACGCACGTCCCCGTAGCCCACCGTGGTCATGGAGGTGGTGGCCCACCACCAGGCGGCGGGAACGCTGGTGAAGGTGGTGGCGGGCAGCTCGTACTCCAGGGTGAAGACCACTGTGGCGAAGATGGAGATGCCCACGGCGAGGAAGAGGAGCAGCAGGCCTACCTCCTCGTAGCACTGAGCGATGGTCATCCCCAGGGACTTGAGGCCTGGACGGGACGAGAGGAGAACATCTGAGACACAGGACAGAGGAACGTCCTCTCACAGTGAGGTCTTCAGAAACAGTGTGGTCTTCACTGCAGAGAGGAGAATACCAGTCTCCACAGATCTGTTCTCTCTGGTCCCTCCACCTTCATCATCGTCTGCCTCTCCTCCTGGCAACATGCAGAAAGTTCTGGACTGCGTGGGAATACCCAGGCTCTGGTGGCCTTCCTCATGCTTTGTTTCTTTAGAAATCTTTTCACAAACTAAACCAATTGTAACTTTTGTAAGTCAAAGTTTTAGTGCTGAAAGCTCGAGAGAAATCTTGGTGCCAAGGTGAGCTGCTTGGTCAAAATGGGCTCAGAGTGTTTCTGACAAATCCACAAGCAAAACAAGATTGTTTTCTCATTTTTAGCCCAGTCAGTTGTGATGTGATGATGACGGCGGCTCTTTCAGTTCTGTCTCGACTTACTTCAGACAGAAGCGCTGAGTCCTGGAGGTTCTGAGCCACCGAGGAGCAACAGAAAGAGGAAACAGAAAACTTATAAATAGCTCCACATGTGAGCAGCACTGACTTTCACGCTCGTCTCCTCGCTGAGGGAGCAGCAGATCTGAGGAGGCTGGGAGGAGCTGAGAGGAGCTGATGAGGAGAGATTACTGCAGCTACACAAAGCTGCTTCTCCCCATTGACAAACAGTTTGAGAGCAGATCCTCTCCACAGGCTCTGGACATGTGGAGGAGTGATGAACTCTGGTTCTACAACACGTTCTATATAGAGTCTTTTCTACAATACTGTTTGTAGCTGTATTACACTGTGTTTCTGCTCAGATCTAGCTCCTTTCATGCTGATCTGGCAACCACAGAGGGAATCACAGACTGAGGAAAAACCAGGAGCAGAGACACTGGATCTGGATGCTGCTAACATGGGAATGGAGATATGTGGAAGAAGCAGCTGTCTGAACCAGTGGAGGAGGATACGTACTGGTCTGAACCAGTGGAGGAGGAGGATACATACTGGTCTGAACCAGTGGAGGAGGAGGATACATACTGGTCTGAACCAGTGGAGGATGATACGTACTGGTCTGAACCAGTGGAGGAGGAGGATACATACTGGTCTGAACCAGTGGAGGAGGGTACATACTGGTCTGAACCAGTGGAGGAGGAGGATACGTACTGGTCTGAACTAGTGGAGGAGGAGGATATGTACTGGTCTGAACCAGTGGAGGAGGAGGATACGTACTGGTCTGAACCAGCTGTAAACCTCTGGAAGATTGTGAGAAGCAGCTGTTGTGTTGCTACAAAGCAGAAGAACTCTAGTGGCCACGCTCCTTCTACTGTCCCATGGTCCAGACCAGGAGGAGATCAGGAGGAGGAGACCAGGAGGAGGAGACCAAGAGGAGGAGACCAGGAGGAGGAGCCCAGGAGGAGACCAAGAGGAGGAGACCAGGAGGAGGAGCAGGAGGAGAGGAGGAGCCAGATGAGAGGAGGGCCTAATGTGCTAACCTAATATGGTCTGCAGCAGGAGACGTGGATGGAGGAAACTCATCATCATCGATTCATTCTTTCAAAGTTCAGACGTCTGTTGTCCATTTAAACATAGCCTGCTCTCTGAGGCAGGTTCTCTCCCAGCACCTACTGTGTTCTGCTGTAGAGTTGAAAATGTGTTGATAAAAGCCACACACACACATGCGCACACATACACCCATACACTGTGCTGTGTTTCAGTATTCATGAACAGAGTCCAGGGATCATCATCCTTCCTTGAATCATCAAGATCAAAGCTCTCACATGAATGTCTGATGCCCACACACAAATACATATGCACACATTATCACACACACACACACACACACACACACACAGTCACTCTGCTCCCTCCATCTTCTGAAGGACTGTGAAACTATGAATCAAAGCAGGTTTTTTCTCCTCTGCTCTGTCGTCCTCGGCTAACCTCCGGCTGTAATCTCACTGCAGCAGCAGCTTCCTGCTGAGGAGAATCTCCTTTCTTCTCCTCTCCTCTCGCTCACTCCGTGGCCGTGAAATCCCCTGACACGCTGGGGCGTCAGGCTGCACCTCGTCTCTGCGTTAGCAGAAACAGCCTGCCTCTACTCCACAAGCTCTGGGGGCAAAACCTGACTTTAACCTGTAAACATAAAGTGGTGCCTACGAATGAGACTTTTGGAAGATTAGAGATTTGGAAGAAGATCTGTTGTTCAGCATCTACATCCGGCCAGCGGATGCAGATGCTGGCCACTGGCCCGGATCGTGGAGCATCATAACATCTGTAACCACTGTATGCTGATGACACGCTGCTCTGCGCTGCAGGGTTGCTGTATGACGACAGGCCCTCACAGGGTCAGTGTCACCTACAGTCACAGAGAGGCACAGAGTCACATATTCATGTGAGCAAAGCCTATGTGTGGTTGCCAGATCAGCATGAAAGGAGCCAGGTCGGAGCAGGAACACAGTGTAATATGCCCACAGCTACAAACAGGAAGTAGAACAGACTCAGAGCTGTGATGGAACCAGAGCTCATAGCTTCTATGTGACCAGGAGAACAGAGGAAAGCTCCATCAACCGTTCTAGATCCCTTTGACCGTCTGACCTTATGACCAGGTCTCAGTGGTTCCTCCACCTCTCCTCACATCGTGTTCACCTGTCGAGTGTCGTCCCAGCTTCAACATGCGCAGCGACCTGAGGAGGCGCAGCACCTGCACCACGCGGCCCATGTTCTCCAGCTCGCTGCTGGCGCCGTGGAGGCTCTCCACCGCCAGCGTCACGTAGAAGGGCAGGATGGCCAGCAGGTCGATCACGTTGGGGACGCTGCGGCTGAAGCGGCACTTGTCCCTCACGCAGAGGAAGCGCACGAGCAGCTCGCCCGTGAACCAAACCACACACACGTACTCCAGCGCGTCCAGCAGCAGCGGCGCCCCCCCCGGCCCCAGCTCGTCCCCGAGGTCCAGCGAGAACAGCACCATGTTGACCACGGACACCACCACGAAGAAGACGGACAGCGAGCCCAGGGTGCGCGCGGCGCGGGACGACTCGGGTTTCTCCAGCAGGTTCCAGAGGCGGCGCCGCAGAGCTGGACAGGACGCTCCGACGAAGTCCTCGTCCTCGTCCTCGGCCTCCAGGTCCCGCTGGACGTCCAGCGACTCCTTCTGCTCCTTGCGGCGGTAATAGCACTCGCGACAGCAGGCGCTGATGCGGATCTCCTCGATGCCCCAGTATTCGATCTCCTGCAGGAAGGAGATCTCACACAGTTCCTCCCTGACGTGCAGGTGACCTGTCTGGTAGAAGTTCATCACATACCTGAGAGAAGAGGACCAGAGCGGAGACACGACAAAACATTACAAACTACAGTGGCCAATGAGGGTCAAACAAGGCAAATACCAAAATGATGCAAAACCACAAAGAAGTTATTAGGAATGGGGATGACAGTTTCCATCCCGTAGGGATATTTATTTGTCTGCAGCTACCATCATCAGAAGAATCAATTCTCGTTGCAGCATTTTTCTGTTCCATTTGTTTCTCCTCTTTGTTGTTTTGGGGTTTTTTTGCTTCATTTTCTCCATTGTGGGGTGCTTGAAGGCAGATTAAGGTCTCACTGTCATTAATAGTGGTGTCGCCACCTACTGGAAGGTCTGTGCGCTGCGGTCAAAGAAGAACTCGTTCTCCAGGAAGTCGGCGTCGTCGCACAGCTCCAGCGCGGAGTCTGGGCTGCAGCAGGCCAGCCTCCCCAGCCGGGTGTCGGGGTGCGAGGCCAGCAGCTGCTGCGACAGGACGTGGCGACTCCCCCCGACGTTGACCGTCAAGACGTCCAGCGGCTCCCCGGGGCAGGACGCCGCCTCGCCGAAGAACACGCTGGAGTCCAGCGACGCTGCCGGCGAGGAGCAGCCGGCGGCGAAGAGCTCGGCCTGGGAGCAGGAGCCCAGACTCATGGTGCAGGAGGAGGAGAGCGGGAGGAGAACAGGAGGAGGAGCTGCAGGAGGAGGAGGAGCTGCAGGAGGAGGAGCACAGAGTCACTGGACTGGCTGAGTTAGTTAAACGCACCCACACAAAGCAGGTACGTAGCACAATAACAACCTGACAACCTGAGCAAGGCAGGTACCACAGCCTATGGAGAAAAGTGTCAAAATTAAATGGATAAAAACATGATTAAATAATCACTCAAATGGGTCATTAATTACAACAGTAATTACAAAACCTGCGACAGAAAAAACAACAAGGACATCTCAGCAGGTAGCGAGGATAGAGGGGCAGTGACAATAACAACATCTATCTATCTATCTATCTATCTATCTATCTATCTATCTATCTATCTATCTATCTATCTATCTATCTATCTATCTATCTATCTATCTATCTATCTATCTATCTATCTATCTATCTATCACAGCCAAAAAAAACAATTCAATAATTTCATTTGGTCTTCTTTATTTCCTACAAATAGAAAAGCACAGTTATTTCATTGTTCTTCCATCGTTCCTATCACTGTGTCTCATATTTCAAAGTCATAATTTCAGGATCCAGTTTAGTTATTTTCTGATCTGCAAGCAGGACTTTCCGGTCACGAAGCACTATTTCCTCGTCCGTTTTTACATTTGTTTGACAACATGCATTCTATAACGCTCCTTTGCTGCTAACTGAATACATAGGGAGGACATAATATCCTGCAGGTGCACATGAACCACAGAATGAACCCTTCACTGAACATGTTACTGCATTAGTTTGATCTGTAGAGCTCGATGGACCCTCGTCCTGCTGCCCAGCCAGCCTCTGTTAAAGAGGAAAAGAATATCTGTTAATGACTGTTTAAGCTAAATGTCACTCTATAATGTTCAGAAACTATCAGTACCACCTCCAGATGCTACCTCCAGATGTTACCTCTGCAGGGCCCTCAGGCTCCCTCTCTGTGGCAGCAGATAACATGGCCTCATCGTCCCCTTCATCCCCTTCTTCCTCTTCATCCTTGTCCTGTGAATATCAGTGTTCTTTTTTAGTAAATTTTAAACTACTATATAGCATAAAATACAGTTTTGGCTACTGACAGTTGCAGTGGCAGGTTCAACCAGACTAAGAACGCCATCAGAATAACTTATCAGAGTAATTTAAGACCCAAAGAAGATATAAATATATATACTATATATAGTATATATAGTATATATATAGTAATTTAAGACCCAAAGAAGATATAAATATATATACTATATATAGTATATATAGTATATAGTATATATAGTATATATATAGTCCCTCCTGCAACACCCTCTGCTGCTGGCCTCCCAGAGTCCTGGTCAGGACCAGCTCCTCTGGACCCTAACCCTAACCCTGCTGGCCTCCCAGAGTCCTGGTCAGGACCAGCTCCTCTGGACCCTAACCCTGCTGGCCTCCCAGAGTCCTGGTCAGGACCAGCTCCTCTGGACCCTAACCCTAACCCTGCTGGCCTCCCAGAGTCCTGGTCAGGACCAGCTCCTCTGGACCCTAACCCTAACCCTGCTGGCCTCCCAGAGTCCTGGTCAGGACCAGCTCCTCTGGACCCTAACCCTGCTGGCCTCCCAGAGTCCTGGTCAGGACCAGCTCCTCTGGACCCTAACCCTAACCCTGCTGGCCTCCCAGAGTCCTGGTCAGGACCAGCTCCTCTGGACCCTAACCCTAACCCTGCTGGCCTCCCAGAGTCCTGGTCAGGACCAGCTCCTCTGGACCCTAACCCTAACCCTGCTGACCTCCCAGAGTCCTGGTCAGGACCAGCTCCTCTGGACCCTAACCCTGCTGGCCTCCCAGAGTCCTGGTCAGGACCAGCTCCTCTGGACCCTAACCCTGCTGGCCTCCCAGAGTCCTGGTCAGGACCAGCTCCTCTGGACCCTAACCCTAACCCTGCTGGCCTCCCAGAGTCCTGGTCAGGACCAGCTCCTCTGGACCCTAACCCTAACCCTGCTGGCCTCCCAGAGTCCTGGTCAGGACCAGCTCCTCTGGACCCTAACCCTGCTGGCCTCCCAGAGTCCTGGTCAGGACCAGCTCCTCTGGACCCTAACCCTAACCCTGCTGGCCTCCCAGAGTCCTGGTCAGGACCAGCTCCTCTGGAACCTAACCCTGCTGGCCTCCCAGAGTCCTGGTCAGGACCAGCTCCTCTGGACCCTAACCCTGCTGGCCTCCCAGAGTCCTGGTCAGGACCAGCTCCTCTGGACCCTAACCCTAACCCTGCTGGCCTCCCAGAGTCCTGGTCAGGACCAGCTCCTCTGGAGCCTAACCCTGCTGGCCTCCCAGAGTCCTGGTCAGGACCAGCTCCTCTGGACCCTAACCCTGCTGGCCTCCCAGAGTCCTGGTCAGGACCAGCTCCTCTGCCTCTGTTAGAGGTGGTGGTCCTCCACCTGTTCTTCTGGCCTCTTAAATAGGCTTAATGTCACAGGATGCAGGTAAGAGGACATGTATGCAAGTGAGAACAACATTACATCAGATAATAAATGACATTTACTGTTAAAAATGATTTAAATCAGGTAACTCCATGACACTACTGAAGTCTCACCTGTTTGAACCATGTTTTTATATTTCATTTTCAGCTGCTTCCACATCGTTTTTCACCAGTGGGGTTGCAGTAAAATACATTTGAGCTTTAATATCGTTCCACAAGTTTTCACCTGACGACATTACAACCGTTTGCACACATGAATAAAATATGTTTAAACTTACATTGAGTGGAGCAGCGATCTCCTCCCTCTGCTCTGACCTGCAGCTGTTCCACTAGATACTGGTTCAGAGTCCCTGTAGGAGGCAGTAGCACCTCCACCTGCAGCAGAGTGGAGGACGTGGAGCTCTCCTCCTGCTGCCTGCCGTGCTGGATCCATGTATCGGGGCTCCACTGATGATGGCTCTTAGTAGTCGCGGCTCACGCTCTTAGCTGGAGCTGGACATAGTTGGACTTGACTGAACTAATGGAAAGCCAGTGTTCTGAAACCGGTTAGCTCGAGATTCTTAGCTCAGGCTGTGTCAAGCCTCACTCCAGGAACACTTTGTTGAACTTGCTACCTGGGCCCCTGCTCTAGACTCACTGAGGCCTCAACCATCTGTTCTCAGGTGTGGATCCAGGTCTGGATCTGATCTGATCTGGTGTGATTTGATCGGGTATGATCTGATCTGATCTGAGCTGATCTGGTATGATCTGATCTGGTATGATCTGATCTGGTATGATCTGAGCTGAGCTGATCTGATCTGATCTTCTTAAACCAGATTAATTGAATCAACTTGAAAACTCAAACCATTTGAGTTTTTGACCATTCAAACTCCAACCAGCTGAGAAGCAGAAGACGTCCAGGATGTGAACCAGGAACAGTGCAACACACCGATCCACTGAGCTGGATGTATCCACACAAGAAATCAGAAATTTTTGCAGAATAGAAACAATGAATTTCAATGTTTTTGAATTTAATTGAAGAACTATAATCTAATTATTTCTGCTCTCCTTTTCAAACACTGGTTAACCTGTCAAGATCATTTCTCTGTGCAAATATATAAAATAAATATATAAAATAAAAAATCAAATCAAATCATTGTGTTTTCATTGTTCTGGAGCTGTGGCCCAGTCCCAGCAAGAAGATCCTCACTCAACCCCAGAGAGAATGAATCAAAGAGGAGGAGAGGAGGGAACAGAGGACAGAGAAGAACAGAGAGTTGACAGACAGACCCACGGAGTGAGGAGGAGAGAGCAGCAGGCTGATGAAGATGAAGCCTCCAGCGTGTCCTACTTCTCATGGATCTGTGGCGGCTGCAGCACAGTTTAAATATTTCAGCTGGCTCAGCTAATTAACAGATCACATGGTGCTGCACCTCTCATCGTTCGTTCTCTTTGGCTCCGAGTCCACAGACACAACAACCTGGTCCTGAGCAGACGGGGACACAGTCCCACTGAGCCTGACCAGGGTCAAGCTCTGGACGCTGCTAACACATGGGAATGGAGACATGGAAGGAGCAGCTGTCTGAATTGATGGGCTTTATCAGAACTCCCTCTGTCTCTTTGTCACCTGGTGAAGGTGAGAAACAACTCCGTTTTAGACCACCCACCCCCCCAACACACATACACACACACACACACACACACCACCACCACCACCCATGCAGTGAAATCAGCCGTGGGACCAGTGAGTCTCTGAGGACATTAACTGGTCCCAGTGTGGAATTCTTCATGCTGATGAAGACTCTGGAATCCTGGAAAATTAACAGCGAGCTGCTCGACTCCAGCTCAGCGTTAAAGGTCATAAAAGCCACGACGTTTCCCAAGAGAGAAGTGTGTGTGTGTGTGTGAGTGTGTGTGTGCATATGTAATGACTTTAGCCCCCAGAATAAAGAAAACTGAAAGTCATGAATGAAACATAGCATGTATTTTGTCTGTTGAAAGGTTGCAACCACATGTGTACTAGAGTGGAAAAAAGTCTGCGTGTGTGTGTGCGTGTGTGTGTGTGTGTGTATGTGTGTGTGCGTGTGCGTGCTGTTAAAGTCAATAACATTAAGCCATGATAAACACGTATGTATATATAAACGTGTGATTGTGACTGTGTGATGTGAGTATAATGTGTTGTGTCCAGGTTGTAATCTCTGAGACGCAGCAGTCAGACATGCAGTGAACCAACAGCATCACCATTTGTTCTCATGCTGCGGAGCAGAGGAGGAAAGTGACACGGCTGAAATGAAACGCAGAGTGAATGTGTGGCAGCTGTACAACAGACAAATAATGGAATAGAAACGTAAAGTAAAATCTAAAAATATTTGCCTTTGAGACGAATGAAGATACTCGGGTTAAACACAAATGTTCAAGTATTTCGTGAATAAATGTAATTAGCCTGACTGAGCTGCCTCAGTAAAAAGTAAAGACCCTTAATTTCTGTAAATATTTAATCTTAGAAATGAAGACATACCTGCTCTAACCCAGGCTGTTCATCATGCTGCTTCCTCAGCTCCACAAAACCATCTGGGCAACACAAACCAGACACAAGCCCCAGAGCTGAGGTCTGAGAGGAGGAGACTCACACGCGCACACACACACACACACACACACACACACACACACACACACACACACACACACACACACACACACACACACACACACACACACACACACACACACACACACTCGCACATCTCCAATGTTTTTCCTTAATTAGTGAAGGGTTGTCTCCACCTAGTGTCTAAAACGCAGAACAACACCCTTGACAGGGCGCTGTCCCAATCTATCTATCTATCTATCTATCTATCTATCTATCTATCTATCTATCTATCTATCTATCTATCTATCTATCTATCTATCTATCTATCTATCTATCTATCTATCTATCTATCTATCTATCTATCTATCTATCTATCTATCTATCTATCTATCTATCTATCTATCTATCTATCTATCTGTCTTGTGTCTCAGTTAGACCACAACGAGCTGAACCGCGGAGAGCTCAGCTGCACCTCACTGACTGTAACCCACTGATGGAACACTGCAGATAAGATGGATGGATGGATGGATGGATGGATGGATGGATGGATGGATGGATGGATGGATGGATGGGTAGATGGATGGATGGATGGATGGGTGGATAGAAGGATGAATGGATGACTAACCACTGAGCCATTGTTGTCTGTTGCTTGTTTTTGTTGTTGTTGTTGGTGTTAGATGCAGGACTTGTAGTTGAGTAGCGTGGGCAGCAGGGGGCAGTCTTATGGCGGTAGCCGCCGTGGGTTCTGTTCGCAACGGACGCACATATGACGTCATCCGCGGTTGTCCAATCAACAACGCGGCCGCCGTTCTAGTCCCCGCCCCGGAAACACCGCCATGATGAAAACAAACAGCGGAGCGGGAGTCGCAGGTCCGGTCAGAGCAGGTAAAGTAGCCTCCGTTTTCGGCCCCGGCGCCGGTACCGGGGGGGAGGGCTCCGGGGGAGTCCGGCTGTTGCCAGAGGGTCCTCTGGTCCCTGCTGCTGAGCTCCACCCGGTCCACACGGTCCGACCTGTTGTCAGCTGCTGTTCCCGCCAGAACCACTCAGCAGAGCTAATGCTGCTAACGCTAGCACCGTGGACCGGACCGGGACCTATGTACCGGACCTTAGGTACACAGGTACCGGCACTTAGCTATCGAGCTCGGGGGGGCGGGGAGGGAGGGGGGGATAGAGCAGCAGGTGGAGGACAGGAGGAGGAGATGTGACAGGACAAGGAGTGACTTGATCTTCAAAGGTAAATTGGTTTGTCTGGCTGCTCATCTACCATTTGCAGTAGAATTCAAAACCTGATGCCTGCAGGTAGATGCAGCGGGTTAGGGAGGAGGAGTAGGAGGTGACGGGACTGGAGGAGTAGGTGGAGGAGGTGACGGGACTGGAGGAGTAGGTGGAGGAGATGTGACAAGCAGGTAGAGGAGATGGGACGGGGGGTGGAGATGGGACAGGAGGAGGTGGGTGAGATGGGACAGGAGCAGCTTCTCGCTGGTGGATCAGAGAGCTTGATGCTGTGAGATCCAGGCTGCAGCTGAGCAGTGACTGCCTGGTTGCTCTCCACGTGTTGGATGCAGTGCTAGTTCCCTGTGTGCTGTGAAGTCACCTGCAGCCCTGTGAG
>CM055191.1:861370-863870 GCA_029224185.1 Karalla daura | reverse complement strand
ACCTGTCCTGTCCTGTCCTGTCCTGTCTTGACCTGTCCTGTTCTGTCACGACCTGTCCCGTCCCGTCCCGACTTGTCCTGACCTGTCCTGTCTTGACCTGTCCTGCCTGACCTGACCTGTCCCGTCCTGTTCTGTCCTGTCCTGACCTGTCCTGTGTGTGTCCCCCTACAGCGTCTTCCTGTGAAGAAGAAGAGGAAGTCGAAGAAGAAGCTTTCTGGTGATGACTCCAAAGTGAAGACCAAGAAGAAGAGCAAACCCAGACCCAGACCCAGCAGCTCCAGCTCCAGCCCCAAGAAGTCCAAGCCCGGGAGCAAGTCCAAGGCCATCGTCATGGACTCGAGCAGCGACGAAGACGAGGAGGACGAGGACGAGGAGAAGACGGTGGCTTCAGCTGAGGCTGAAGGGTCCGACACAGACGACAAAACGTCAGAGAAGGAGGAGGAGGAGGACAAGTCTGAGGAGTCTGAAGAGGAGGAGGAGGAGGACCAAGAGGAGGTGAAGCAGCTCAGACCTGAAACAGTCCTGTGTGTGTGGGGGGGGGGGGGCAGACGGGCCTGACCCAGTCGTTGTCCCGCTCAGTCTTCCAGGTCCAAGCCCAGCAGGAAGTCTGTGCAGAAGAAGGCAGCGGCCAAGAAGACTCCTCCTCCTCCTCCCAGGAAGAGGGCGAGGAAGGTCGAGACGGATGAGTCAGAGGACGACAGCGACGCTGCTGAGAAGGTTTGGACAGCCTCACATTCTTCCTCCTGTTGCTCCTCCTCCTCGTCTCTCCTGCTCCTCGTCTCCTCTCTCCTCCTCCCCTCCTCTCAGCTCTCTTTGTTTCTCAGCCTAAGAAGAAGAAGTCTGCTCCAGTTAAACCAGCAGCCAAGACCAAGAAGGCCGACAGCAGCAGCACCCGCAAGACCTCCAGCATAGGTGAGGCCACGCCCCTCCACCCAGTCCACCCAGTCCACCCAGTTACCACCCAGTCACCACCCAGTACACCTGGTCACCACCCGGTCACCACCCGGTACACCTGGTCACCGTGTGTGTGTGTGTGTGTGTGTGTGTGTGTGTGTGTGTGTGTGTGTGTGTGTGTGTGTGTGTGTGTGTGTGTGTGTGTGTGTGTGTGTGTGTGTGTGTAGTGGACGACAGCTCAGACGATGACGAGCCGCTCATCAAGATGATCAAGAGTGCTCCGAGTGACGAGCAGCTGAAGCAGACGGTCCAGATGCTGCTGAAGGAGGCCAACCTGGAGGAGATGACCATGAAGCAGATCTGCCAGAGAGTGAGCACGCACACACACACACACATGCAGACACACACACACACACACGCACGTACACATGCACACACACGCGCGCACACAGACACACACATGCATGCACGCATGCAGACACGCGCACGCACGCACACACGTACACATGCACACACAGACACACACACGCACGCAGACACGCACGCACACACAGACGCACGCACACACACACACACACACACACACTCTGTATCCAGCAGCTTGTTGTTGTTTCAGGTGTTTGACACGTATCCAGACCACGACCTGGCCAACAGGAAGGACTACATCAAACAGACAGTCAAATCTGTGAGTCACACACACACACACACACACGCACACACACGCACACACACACACACACACACACACACACACACACAGCTGTAGCAACTTATTCGTCCATCGACTGTTGAAGTGACTGACAGCGATAATCAACTTGTCCATTTCACCATTGAAAACATCTTGAGAGTGACTCTGATCTCAGCTTCTGGTGAGGACAAAAAGGCGTTTCCAGACCTGAGCGTAAAGACCAGGGAAAACTGTAAGACGAGTAGACGAATGGAGGAAGTGATAAACAGATTGATTGATTGATTGATTGATTGATTGACTGGAGCACACACACACTCTCAGCAGGCTCAGCTGCTCTGAGGCTCAGCTGCTCTGAGGCTCAGCTGCTCTGAGGCTCAGCTGCTCTGAGGCTCAGCTGCTCTGAGGCTCAGCTGCTCTGAGGCTCAGCTGCTCTGAGGCTCAGCTGCTCTGAGGCTCAGCTGCTCTGAGGCTCAGCTGCTCTGAGGCTCAGCTGCTCTGAGGCTCAGCTGCTCTGAGGCTCAGCTGCTCTGAGGCTCAGCTGCTCTGAGGCTCAGCTGCTCTGAACACCACGTTGTGTTGTGTTGCAGCTCATCAGCTCGGCCTGAGGACGGCGGCTGGACCAGGACTGCGCTCTGCTCCAGCTCCACTTTTTATACCCGTTTGTTTCATACGCAGCAGTTTTCTACCAGTCTGTTCTTAATCTGAGTGTGACCTGTTTAGAGATCAACAGATGTTTTTTATGTTCTGCTGTCACTCAGAAGTGTGTGTGTGTGTGTGTGTGTGTGTGTGTGTGTGTGTGTGTGTGTGTGTGTGTGTGTGTGTGTGTGTGTGTGTGTGTGTGTGTGTGTGTGTGTGTGTGTGTGTGTGTGTGTGTGTGTGTGTGTGTGAGGAACTTTGTCTTCAAAGATGCCAAATCTG
>CM055191.1:818870-856370 GCA_029224185.1 Karalla daura | reverse complement strand
TCGATAAACCCGTCCCCAGGGGACGACTGTCTTCAGAGTCTTGACGTTGGGAAAGTGTTTATCTGACTGTGGAGTGATATGCAGAGACAGAGTGAGGACAGCCAGTCAGAGTGGAGAGTGAGTCTCATTTTCTTTTATATTGTACAGAGTATGACGCTCTGAGAGGTATTACTCCATGAATTTATGCCGGGAAAAGAAGACAATCGTTGAAGCCTGGTATTGTTTTCTTGAGGATCTGGCTCTTCTTAAGGCAACATAAAACACAAATCAGTCCATTCATTCATTCATTCTGATGGAATCCTAGGTCCCCTGTCCCAGGAGGACTTCTGTTAGCATATGCTTAGAGTTATAGTTCAAATGAAAGTAAATTAAATGAACATTTAAAAGAGGATAAAGATGAAAGTCCTGGGGCAAAGGTATTAGATATCCAGTGACCGTTGTTCTGAGACGGCCCGATGTCGGGTCTTACCTTTGGGGCTGAGCGGGTCTCCCTCCAGGTAGAAGGCTCCGTGGCGCAGCGCCACCTCCTGGAGGATGATGCCGAAGCTGTAGACGTCGCCTTTCTGGGTCCCCTGAGGGGGCGGAGCCTCCAGGCGCAGCAGCTCTGGCGCCATCCACAGTCGCTCTGCAGGACACAGCACTGGTCAGCCACATCTCTGCAGGCTCATCTGCAGCTCCAGGACCAGCTCCAGGACCAGCTCCTGGACCAGCTCCAGGACCAGCTCCAGGACCAGCTCCAGGACCAGCTCCAGGACCAGCTCCTGGACCAGCTCCTGGACCAGCTCCTGGACCAGCTCCTGGACCAGTTCCAGGACCAGCTCCAGGACCAGCTCCTGGACCAGCTCCTGGACCAGTTCCAGGACCAGTTCCAGGACCAGCCCCAGGACCAGCTCCTGGACCAGCTCCAGGACCAGCCCCACAGTCACATTGACTGGTATATCTCGCTGCGGTTCCTCCTGCCTGCTACTATGGACTGATTCAACTCATTGATCTATTTATATCCTGAACTGTTAGCCATCAATAATGTTTTGCTTGTGTCCTCCTGTCCTCCTGGGGGAGGACCTCCTCCTCTGTCTCTCTGAGGTTTCTCCTTGTTCTCCCTGTCAGGGTTTTTCTGGGGAGTCGTTCCTCAGCCTTTGTGAGGGTCTAAGGACAGGGGGTGTCCACTGTGGACATGTTGTTGCTCTCCTTGTAAAGTGCTCTGAGACAACAGCTGTTATGATATGGCACTTAAAACAAATAAATAGAAAATAAAATAAAAGTTGAAGTTGAACACAGTAGCTTCAGTTCTCCAGTCCCAGGCAGCCTCACACTGACTCCTGCCTGGCCTCAGGCCTGTTCAGCCTTATGTTCATGTGAAGGCTTCATGGAAACACTCGACTCGGTGACTAAGAACAGGTCCACCGGCCACCATGGATCTTCTGGATAAACATGGACAGGAACTCATGAGTGTCTGGGACTCACGGGCGTAGTAGGCGTGTGCGTCCTTCCCAGAGTCTCCGTGGCTGTGGAAGCTGCTCAGACCGTAGTCTGTGATCTTCAGGACGAAGCGGTTGTCCACCACACAGTTGGACGACTTCAGCTTCCCGTGGGACGTGATGACACTGGTGTGGAGGAACAGCATGCCCTGCAGGGGGCGCAGCAGAGCTGTCACACACACACACACACACACACACACACACACACACACACACACACACACACACACACACACACACACACAAGGACTTTACCTTGACGATGTCATTGATGAGAGAGTATTTAAACATCCAGTCCAGAGTGATGCTGTCGTTCTCCAGGATGTCCTGAGAACACACACACACACACACACACACACACACACACACACACACACACACACACACACACACACACACACACTGTTACCCAAGACAACTTTTCAATAGCGTCTTGGCTGAGACAGCAGCACATTTCCAAGTCAGAAGCAAACCCATCTGCTCACGGTTAGTGTTATTTTTTGTTTTTTTAGTTACAGTTTTTGACAGTAAATACTGTTAGATTTTATAATAGCTTTTTGCTTTATGATATTCATACTCTGTTTTATACTGTGTGTCTGTGTTTGTACTGTGTGTGTGTGTGTGTGTGTCTGTGCGTGTGTGTGTTTTCCAGGGTGAGCTGACAGAGTGTTTCTGAGCTCTGAGTCACTGGATCTGCAGCAGAAAGAGTTCACATCCACAAACTGCTTCCAGATCAGCTCAGTAAACACACACACACACACACACACACACACACACACACACACACACACACACACACACACAGGTACCTGCAGACTCCCTCGAGGACAGTACTCTGTGATGATGCAGATGTTGGGGTTGTCGATGCACGCTCCAATGAAGCGGGTCAGATGCTCATTCTGGACATCTCGCATCTACACACACACACACACACACACACACACACACAATAATTCAGCAATAAATCAAAATCAATACTAAAATTGAATAAAAGCAGGTTTCATCCTATTCTATTCTACTCTGTTCTTACTCTACTTTTCTATTAGAGCAAACTCTAAAATACAAAATCAAAGTCAAATAAATACAATAATTCAAGGAAATCAAGGCAGGAGCACGTGTGTGTGTGTGTGTGTGTGTGTGTGTGTATGGTTCAGCAACAGAACAGCAGGAATGAATGGGACCGTTGGATGGATCCAGTCAGACCTACTCACGTGTTTGAGCTCGAACAGAACCTTCCTGTTGAGCTCGATGCGTTTCCTGTTGCTGTATTTGATGGCCACGATGTTTCCCTGGAGGAGGAGCAGACGGACTGAGGAACTTGGCAACTCAAGCACTTTCAAGCTCTTTCAAGGCCCGTCTTCGAGCCTTTCCATAACCACAAGGCTGAGATGAATAAACATAATCATGCCAGATGAAAACATCTGGAGAGATTAGAGGCTTTCTGTTTAATAAGAGCAGAAGGAGAAGAAACGAAACTGTCCATGACTCCAGGCAGGAAGTGGACTGTACGTCTCACACATGGCCACATGGTGGCGCCATTGTGCTAAACAAGCCAATTAGTGCAGATATACATGTGATCGCACGAGACGTGAAGTTACGGTTTGAGAGAAACTGACAGGTTCAGGTTCAGATAGAGCACATTCATCATTCAGTCTCGTGCTTCATCAATGAACTACTTCTATAATACTTCTTCTCTGCTTGTTCCTCCTCTCCTGGTGGACCTTCACAGATCTTTCTGAAGTTTGTGTCTGCACCGTGACGTCCTGGGATGAAGCTCACAGCTCAGTGAGCTCCGACTTCCTGTAACGTCACAACCTTTCCTGACGACGCTTTGGCCACATTTTACCGCCTTTTTTTTAGATTTTTGTTAAAACTGAGGCAGAAGTTAACAGACCAGCGTCAAACACACATGACAGCGCCACCCACAGTAGAGGGACAGAACTGCACGTCTCGGTGTCTGAGCTGGGCGGTGCCATGGCTGTGAGCCTTACAGTTTTGGTTGTGCTAAAGAAAATAATGAAGTGGGAGAAGAAGAAGAAGAAGCGAATACTAATCCTGATGTGAAGCTGGGCAGGTGTGATTTTCTTCTCCAGACAGTAAATATCAGCAAAATCTATAAAAACTACTGTATTACTACTACTATAAAACTACTGAGGATTAGCATCAGTGGACGAACAGGTGACTCACTGACCTTGTAGTAACCAGTCTTTGCAAAAACCTGCAGGTTTCCATCTCCAGTCATCAGGGAGCCGTAGTTAGAGCCTCTCTGGAGACAGACACAGGGTCAGACAGGTGTGTGTGTGTGTGTGTGTGTGTGTGTGTGTGTGTGTGTGTGTGTGTGTGCTGACCAGGGACAGTGTGATCCTGCTGCCGCTACGCAGGACTTTGTCCAGGTTGCTCATCTGGATGTCGTCCCAGCTGATCCTCCAGAGCTGAGCCACCAGCTCCTTCTCCAGCTTCATCTTCCTGTGGAGACAGACAGAGACAGCTGAGGACAGGCAGAGACAGACAGACAGGCAGAGACAGACAGACAGAGACAGCTGAGGACAGGCAGAGACAGACAGACAGGCAGAGACAGACAGACAGAGAAGGCTGAGGACAGGCAGAGACAGACAGACAGGCAGAGACAGACAGACAGAGAAGGCTGAGGACAGGCAGAGACAGACAGACAGGCAGAGACAGACAGACAGAGACAGCTGAGGACAGGCAGAGACAGACAGACAGACAGGCAGAGACAGACAGACAGAGAAGGCTGAGGACAGGCAGAGACAGACAGACAGGCAGAGACAGACAGACAGAGACAGCTGAGGACAGGCAGAGACAGACAGACAGGCAGAGACAGACAGACAGAGAAGGCTGAGGACAGGCAGAGACAGACAGACAGGCAGAGACAGACAGACAGAGACAGCTGAGGACAGGCAGAGACAGACAGACAGGCAGGGACAGACAGACAGAGACAGCTGAGGACAGGCAGAGACAGACAGACAGACATGTCCTGTCACCTGTAGATGAAGACAGTGATGGTGAGCGTCATGGTGAAGATGAAGAAGAGCACGATGGAGACCATCTGGTGGATGGTGATGGTCTCTGTCACGGAGACACAGGAGCAGCAGAGGTCAGAGGTCACAGCGAACATCGAGCCATCCATCCATCCATTCATCCATCCATCCATCCCTCCATCCATCCATCCATCCATCCATCCACCCATCCATCTATCCATCCATCCATCATCCATCCATCCATCATCCATTCCTCCACTTTCTTAACCCGTCTACACTGAACACATGTAGCGTGAAGAGGCTGATCACATGACTGTTATGAGGAAGGAGTGTGTGTGTGTGTGTGTGGTGGGGGGGGGGGTACAGACGTGCAAGGCAGACAGGGTTGTCGTTCTTGAAGCCACAGACGGGGAGGTCGGGGGGGCAGACCCCCCCCCTCCAGTGCAGGACGGTCCCAGGGATGGAGGTCAGCTGCTCTTCCAAGGTGTTGTAGACCAGCACGATCTGCAGGATACACACGTGACAGCCCGTCACACACACACACACACACACACACACACACACACACACACAGCTCTACCTGCAGGACAATACCTCCACTGCTTATCTTCCAGCAACACATTCTGATGCTGCTGTTGTGTGTGTGTGTGTGTGCGTGTGTGTGTGTGTGTGTGTGTCCTGACCTGGAAGGTGCTGGTGTTGGTGTCCGCCATGTCCCACAGAGCAAAGTCAGTCTCTCTGTCTCCATTTTCATCCAGCTGAACCATTCCTGTCACACCTGAGGAGGTGAGAGCACACACACACACACACACACACACACACACACAGGCTGATTAGGTGAAGCCACTTGGTACAGTATTCAGATTGTTTACACATCTTCAGTTTGATGTTCACAGCTAGTCAGAGACACAATGTGACATGGACATGTGACATGTTCAGATGGAGATGTTCAGATGGAGGGTGACATGTTCAGATGGAGATGTTCAGAAGGAGGGTGACATGTTCAGATGGAGATGTTCAGAAGGAGGGTGACATGTTCAGATGGAGATGTTCAGATGGAGGGTGAGATGTTCAGATGGAGATGTTCAGATGGAGGGTGACATGTTCAGATGGAGATGTTCAGAAGGAGGGTGAGACGTGGAGCTACTGCTGATACTTGAACTCAGTACTCGAGTAAAAGTACAAATAATTGGACACAACAATGTGCTACAGAGATCGAGCAGGTAGATGATTACAGCATTGTACAGACACACACACAGACACACACACACACACATAAGAAAATCAACCCTTGTTCCTGGAAAACACAGCATCACCAGGAACACATTAAACTCACAGGTCAATGATCACTGTGTGTGTGGGTGTGGAAGAGAGCGAGAGAGCGAGAGTGTGCGTGTGCTTATGGGTGTGGGTGTGTGTGTGTGTGTGTGAACCACATGTTGTGGTTCACATAAATCTGTCTGCAGTCACATTTCAGAATGAAGACTTGGGTCAAAGGTTGAGGTGTGGGAGGTCGTAGTGATTATGATGGGGCGTGTGTGTGTGCGTGAGTGTGTGTGTGTGTGCGTGAGTGTGTGTGTGTGTGCGTGAGTGTGTGTGTGTGTGCGTGAGTGTGTGTGTGTGTGCGTGAGTGTGTGTGTGCTGACATCACAGCAGAAGCTGATTGGCTTGTTGTGTCCCAGTAAAACTCTCTGAGGCGTTTTATTGGCTGTTAGCTCCTTCACACGTGACCTCACCGACCAATCACAGCCTGCTCTCTGCTGAACTCTCATTACCTTGTTTCTATGGAGGTGAATCATTCCGGCTCTTGACACACACACACACACACTCAGACACACACTCACACACACACACAAACCACCTAACGTCTAATTGGCTGTAATTAACCTCTGGCAGCTATTTTCATGTCTTTGTCTACAAATCAAAGAATCAGTGAACCCTGAAACTGATCCTGGGATGAAGTCAACTCTGAGGGAGACCAGGAACAGCTGGAGGAGCGTTCCTCCTCTAGTTAACATAGAAGCTATGGGCTCTTCTTCCATCAGAGCTCACAGTCTGTCCTACATCCTGTCTGTAGCTGTGGGAATATTACGCTCTCTATGTCTGCATAGCTCTATGTCTGTACAGCTCTATGTATGTATGGCTGTATGTCTGTACAGCTCTATGTCTGTACTGCTCTGTGTCTGCATGGCTCTATGTCTGTACTGCTCTATGTATGTATGGCTCTATGTCTGTACTGCTCTATGTCTGTACAGCTCTATGTCTGTACTGCTCTGTGTCTGCATGGCTCTATGTCTGCATGGCTCTATGTCTGTACTGCTCTATGTCTGTATGGCTCTATGTCTGTACTGCTCTATGTCTGTATGGCTCTATGTCTGTACTGCTCTATGTCTGTACAGCTCTATGTCTGTACTGCTCTGTGTCTGCATGGCTCTATGTCTGCATGGCTCTATGTCTGTACTGCTCTATGTCTGTATGGCTCTATGTCTGTACTGCTCTATGTCTGTATGGCTCAATGTCTGTACTGCTCTGTGTCTGTATGGCTCTATGTCTGTACTGCTCTATGTGATTGTATGTGACACAACGTGACATGTAACTCAAACTGAGAGCTAGAATGGCTAGAACAGACTGAAGATGTTCTACGAAGTACAACAGACATAGAAACAGTTTTTTATTCCAGGTCCTTCAGAATAATCCTGAATAATCCTGTCTCCTCCTCTATCTCCTCCTCCTCCTCCTCTTTCTCCTCCTCCTCCTCCTCTTCCTCCTCCTCTGAGCTCAGATGTTCTCTATCAGCTGCCCAGTGTCTGTTTTCACAGTAGCAAGCCCCTCCAGATGCAGCCTGTTGTGTTGGGGGGGGGTCCCAGCACAGAAACAACAATAAAACAAAACAAAGATGACGCCCCCCCCCCCCCCCCCCCCCCCCCCCCCCCCCCCATAACATAGAGCCAGGAATGATCCATGTGTCCATTAGTTAATGGAGCGGAAGCAGCGGAGGAGGAAGCAGTAATCTGATCTGACTGCCATTGAGCCCCCCCCCCCCCCCCCCCCCCCCCCCCCCCCCCCCCGCTCCTGTTTGTCCAGAATGATATCGCTCATAAAATCTGATTACTGCCCCCCCCAGCCTCGCTCCTCACCCTGCATAACAGGTCATTAATATTCAGGATGAGCGTCAGACCACATCTGTCCTCTGACACAAATGTGATATACACACACACACATACATACCCAGCTGCTTGGAGATGACATAAAGCACCCAAAGTCTAATCCAGGCTGACAGCCAGGCTGGACAGGTGTTTAGCACCTAGTGAACAACCACACACTGACCTCAGATCAGCTGGAGGAACAAAGCTCCACCCTATCAATGAAACCAAAGGTACAAAAATAAACCTTCAGTCACAACCAGGTTACAATCAGACTGGTTACAGACTGGTTACAGACTGGTTACAGTCAAACTGGGTACAATCGGACTGGTTGCAGACTGGTTACAGCTCACCTCATTAGAATTTCTAATACTAAAACGTATGAAGGGGTATTAGGTATTAGGCTTTAATTCTCACAGAACTGACTGATTAACCTTTAATACTTTTCAAACCCGGTCCAGAGCTGATCCAGCTGGGAGTCTGCTCCTTCAGAACACGTTACTGGATTATTTTATCCTAGTTACGTTCATGTGAACAGAACAAAAACCAAATGGAACTTTGTGCGTCTGTTCTTTGGCTGCAGCTGAGGCTCATCTGACTCTAAATCAAATCACTGCAGCGCCTGCACTGTCTCTCTCTCACACACACACACACACACACACATACACACCAAGTATTAATGAGTGGACTGACTCACAAAAAAAGACCAAACAGCACAGTCAGGTTGACATTTCTGAAGCTGGACTGATTTGTTTTGATGTGATCCAGGTGATGTTTGTGTGTCTGTTATAAATGAAAACTCGACATGAAGCTTCAGTCAGTCACTAACCGACCCGTGTAATCTGCTTTAACACAGTGCACAGCACTGGTAGCTGGTACTTGATCCCATTTTTACAATTCTTTATCTTATTATTTCCTTTTTTCTAACACTCGCTGTTACTTGTTTCTTCCCATTATGTACAGTACATATATTTATATCCCCAGTATGTCTACATGTATGTATGTTATAAGCTCAGTTGTACATACAGCCTATGTGTTTCTTAAGGGAGCATCCTCCTTCAATAACATTCAGTCTCAGAGCGGCTCAGGGCCTCGTCCACTGCAGCTGGGCCAGTGTAACTGGGGGCTTAATGGAGCTCAGCTTCTGACAATGAGGGAAGGTGTGAGACTGAGCCCTAAGGATAACCCGGAGCCTTCCAGAACTGTCCAAACCTTTGTGTGGACACTGTGGAATTAACGTCTGACTGGAGGAAAGCCTAACCCTAACCCTAACCCTAACCCTAACCCTAAACTAACCGTAATCCTACTTCTAACCCTAACCCTGAACTAAACCTAACCCTAACCCTAACCCTAACCCTAACCCTAAACTAACCCTAACCCTAACCCTAATCCTACTCCTAACCCTAACCCTGAACTAAACCTAACCCTAATCCTAACCCTAACCCTAACCCTAACCTAACCCTAACCCTAACCCTAACCCTAACCCTAAACTAACCCTAACCCTAACCCTACATACGTGGAAGAACAGAAACCAGATGGGAGATACAGAGTGTTTGTTCAGGAACGTCAACATGTGTAAAACCATGAGAATGTCTGAATCTCCATTCTTCTGCATTTTATTTCACAAGCTGCAACACGAAACAGCGCTCCAGTTTAACTCTCAGATCTTAAATCTGTCGCTGCCTTCTCCCTCAGCCTCTGTCAACCCTCAGTGTTTCACTAAATAAAACCATGATCACACTTCCTCCAGAGCCTGCAGCCCGCAGGCCCTTCCATCATTTCATCCTGAACATTTGTGTCACCCAAGTCGTTCCGTCTGTGAAATGAATGGAAAGCTGACAGAGAATCACCGTGGAGGAGAAACAAGGACGAGGAGGCACCGGCTCTGGTTGCACATGATTAGATTTCCAGGCTATTTTGGGGGGGTCTCCGCCCCCCCACCCCAGCCAGCCCCCCCTCGCTGCACAAAGCTGTCTGACAGCAGGACGAGGAGTGATGAGGAGCGGAGACAATAAAGAACCAGGAGAGAGGATGGTGAGTGACAGGGACTGGTCAGAGGAGGAACAACATGATGGGCAGAGAGGAAAACAAAGACAAACAGAGATTATTGTCATTATTGTTGATGTTATGAACATGCTAGTGCTGACATAGCGTGGAGGCAGCCTTCTCTATGACAAAGAGGAGAGGTGTGGGAGGAG
Source organism: Karalla daura (assembly GCA_029224185.1). Classification (NCBI taxonomy): domain Eukaryota; kingdom Metazoa; phylum Chordata; class Actinopteri; order Chaetodontiformes; family Leiognathidae; genus Karalla; species Karalla daura. The sequence goes on along the minus strand of CM055191.1, from coordinate 846,552 downwards.
ATACACCTACTCCATAGCAGCATGACATTAAGAAACAAGACCAATCAGGATTATACTAAATATACTCAGAACATCAGATCATCAACATAATGAGTCCAACTCAAACATGTCTCAGAAACAATCTGCCTCATTTAATGAAAGTTTCATCATCAAAACCCTCCAAACACAATATATGATACGAGCCATAACACTGATGCTGTTTCCATGGGTTTCCTCTAGAATGTTCCACCTCCGTCTCTGCTTCCTGCTGAGGAGCATCCAGAGCTTCATCCTGCTCGTCTGACTCAACATTCACTCACTATCTATCCATCCATCCATCCATCCATCCATCCATCCATTCATCCGTCCATCCGTCCATCCATCCATCCGTCCATCCATCTGTCCATCCATCCATCCATCCATCCATCCATCCGTCCATCCATCCATCCATCCATCTGTCCATCCATCCATCCATCCATCCATCCGTCCATCCATCCATCCATCCATCCATCCATCCATCCATCCATCTATCCATCCATCTATCCATCTGTCCATCCATCCGTCCATCCATCCATCCATCCATCCATTCATCCGTCCATCCATCCATTCTCTGGGAGTGAGGACAGCCAGGCTCCTCTGACCACATGAGAAACAAACGTCTGAAGGAGGCGAAGAGAGACGACAAAGAGCAAATAAGCACCTAACAGTCACTCACACACACACACACACACTCACTCACTCACTCACACACACGCACACACACACACACACTCACTCACTCACACACACACACACACACATACACACATGCAGACACACACACACACACACACACACACACACACACACACACGACCCTACAGTCACCTCCTGGTTTTCACACAAAGCTACAGAAAGGCTTGTTTTAGTTTCATTCCTCTATCCGTGTGTGTGTGTGTTCGTTTTTTCAAAGCAGCAGATAGTGACTGTGTGAAAGCACATATCAATATCTTTCATGTGTGTATGTACTCAGAGAAAATGAGTAAATACACATATACTCTCCACTCACACACATAAATGCTAGTTAAACCAACACATATTTAAACACATGTATATGTGTAAGTAGAACATATTTTGGTCCTTCCATCTATACTTAGACATACATAAATATATTGTTCCCTTGCACACATATTTATTGTGTGTAAATAGAAGATATGTTATTCAAACACATTTATGTGCAGAAGTGAAAATATAAGTTAAATATATATGTACAATATATATGAGTGTAAGTTGAATGTGTGCATGTGCAAGGAGAATATATGTGTATATGAGAGAAAGTATTCTCATTTCAGAGGAGAATGTGTGTGAGGGGGTGGGAGGCGTGCTGCTGTTTTGTCTCGTGTCCTTCGTCAGCCAACAGCACAGGCTGAACACGCAGCTCCAACACACACAGAGCTGCAGGAAACGTCTGTCCACACACACACACACACACACACACACACACACACAAGCTAAACATGAGGAGGACCTCACACGACTGCCTCCGCAGCAGCTCTGACTGAACACAGTCCTCATTAAGCTTTGATTAAAACAGAGTCTGATCTTCTACTAATGTTTGTTTTTACAGTCGATGAAACCGTCGATTAGTTTCAGTGTTCATGGACTGGTTGTTGCGTCTTCCAGCAGCAGCATGGGACAGGGAGGGTAGGAGGGGACCACCCCCCACCCCCCCCGGACCCCCGGACCCACGCTGCTTCCCTTTCCTCTTCCGGAGGCAGAGAGGAAACATCTGCCTGTCCGAGCAGACGCCTGGAGACGTAGATGCAAAGCTTCCATTTGTGTGTGTGTATCAGCGTGACTCCTGCCTCGCAGCATCCAGAGCTTCATCCTGGTCAGCAGCCCCAGCTTCAGCCTCAGCACCCAACACACACTCCTCCTTCTCCTTCTTCTTCCTCCTGCTGGTCTCCACCGGGCTCTGGACACGTCTCAGTCCAGATCTGAGCTGATCAGCTACTCTGGTTATGAGGAGTTCAGTGGTTCTGAACCCTCATTAGCACGTTTACATTCAGATTCTCTGTTTGTCCCATCATGTGTGAGATGTGTTTCCTTGTCACGAGCAGGAGAAAACAAAACTTGAACTTGAAGTTGGGTTTCCTTGCTTTGCTGTGATTGGTTGATGCATTTTTGATGGTAAAAATGTTATCGCCCCCTACTGGTGTTTCTATCGTGTTTTGTTGTTTCCATATGGACAGATTTTCTCCTTGCTTGCCCTCTGATTGTGTCTGAGCTGAGGATGGAAACGTGTGAACGTGTTTGGTGAGGGTAGCTCCAGATCAGCCTCACTTCCTGCTCCACAGATGGTCATGGCGGCTGCTTCCTGTTCCTCTCTGCCTCCCTCTTCCTGCTTCCTGCTGCGCTGGCGTCGTGACCTCGTCCTCACATGAGACGCTGCGTCCGGGCTGCTCCAGGTCCAGGTGTGTGCATGGAATAAACCCACTTGGAATAAAGTGGTTTCAGCATTCAGAGAGAGTATAAATGTCCATGGAGGATCATAGATGATGGTCGGAGCAGGTAGGACCCTGAGTCTGATGCTAACTCAGTGAGTAAAGCAATCATCAAACTATAGCTGATTAGCACTTCAAAATGTATATTTCAAACCTGTTTCTGATCTGGTTTGTCATTCTACTCTGTTTCCAGATGAAACCAGATCTACAGAGCTGCTAAACTTCCAGGGGGGTCCTGCAACACAAAGACCATTCCCCTCGCCCATGTCCCACACTTTTACTGGGATGGAAGAAAAAGGCAGAGGTCCAACAAACCAGACCAGACCAGACCGGACCAGACCGGACCAGACCAGACCAGACCAGACCAGACCAGACCAGACCGGACCGGACCGGACCAGACCAGACCAGACCAGAGAGCAAGACATTACATCCTCTCAGAACCAGGACACAAATCAGAGTACATTAGAGACCTCATTCGCTGTCATCTGGTTCCTCTTTGATCCAACAGTGATGGATGGAGCTACAACACGGATCCTCTTTCTTCCCTGCGACACCGGTGTTTCCTCTCACTGGAGGTTGGAGGTCAGAGTAGGAAGATGAAGTGACACGTCAGAAGCAAAATAATGTAAAATGAGTTTGGTCCAGTGACAGGAAGCAGACGCAGCAGGGACATGATGATCCTAAAACGTCCTCAGTAACAGAGAGACTCGTCAGGTCTTAGTTTCCACTGGAGAGCTGGGAGATCACTGAGATCATTTCACTTTGATCCTTTCAACTGTGATGCTCTGAGCTGCCACAAGTGTAACATTCCTCACTGGTCACATACGAACGTCTCCTCTGTGTGTGTGTGTGTGTGTGTCTGTGTGTGTGTGTGTGTGTCTGTGTGTGTGTGTGTGTGTGTCTGTGTGTGTGTGGCGCACGCGTGAAGATGCTGGCCTGAGATATGAAACTCAACCAGCAGTAGTGTCAGGAGAACGGTGAGCAGCCTCCAGCCTCGCCTCACAGGTCACCCAGTAGCCTCACCTCACTGGTCAACCAGCAGCTGTGGACGACTGGTCCCCTCAGGGTCGATCAGTGATCAATAGCCACTGATCAGAGGAAGCTGCTGCCCTGAGCCCAGCAGCAGAACCTGCAGGGTCATCAAGACCAGACCAGACCAGACCAGACCAGACCAGACCAGAGTAGACCAGACCAGACCAGACCAGACCAGACCAGACCAGACCAGACCAGAGTAGACCAGACCAGACCAGACCAGACCAGACCAGACCAGACCAGACCAGACCAGAGTAGACCAGACCAGACCAGACCAGACCAGACCAGACCAGACCAGACCAGACCAGACCAGACCTGATCTGGTGGTCAGTAGAATCTAATATACCTAGGTGATATGTGCAATATGTAATGTACTATAATGATAATAATGTATCTATGGCCCAGGTTAAAATATTCAAAATCTTTATATTTTTGTTATTTTTATTTTTTCTGTTGCACATTTACTTCATGGTTGTTCCACAGCTGGTGACAGATGAGCTCGGCTCAGCTCCAAGTGTCCTGGTTTTCATTCTAACTCGTCTTACTTTAAATAAACCTCAACCAAGATGGCACCAGGATCCTGTCAGGTACGATCTGTGACAGACAGCACACAGCTGAGATCAGCTCGGTATTCTCCAGGACAGAGAAAAGAATCAGAATTCATCATGTGTTCATTCATGTTCTGGAGCGACTTTCACATGGATTTGTTCCGTTGTGTGTCCCTAACAGAGAAACTATGAGCCCTGGTTCCATCAGAGTCAGAGTCTGTTCTACATCCTGTCTTAGCTGTGGGAATGTTATACTCTGTTCCTGCTCAGATTTGGCTCCTTTCATGCTGATCTGGCAACCACACATAGGCTGAGCTCTGATTGGCTGTCTATGCTGTCACTCACAGACTGGATCATGACATTGTGTGAATCTACATTCCTTTACATTGCTTCTACACAATGTAGCCCCTAATGTAGCTCCTTCTCCGCCTCCCGCCTCCCTCCTCCTGCTCCTCCTCCTGCTCCTCCTCCTACTCCTCGGTCCAGCAGCTGTAGATAAATGAGCTCTGGCTTCCTCTCGCCTGTTATCTCAGCAGAACAAACTGTTCCTTCTTAAGAGGCTAAAAGCTGCAGCGGCTCTGCTCAGATAAGGAGGAAACAAAGCACAATGAGGAGCCAGGGAGGAGTAGCCAGGGAGGAGTAGCCATGGGGGAGGAGCTAGGCAGGAGAGGCCAGGGAGTGGAGGTTGGGGTTAGGGGTTAGGGTTAGGGGTTAGGGGTTGGGGTTGGGGTTGGGGTTGGGGTTGGGTTTGGGGTTGGGGCTAGGGTTAGGGTTGGGGTTAGGGGTTAGGGGTTAGGGGTTAGAGGTTAGGGTTAGTGGTCGGGGTTGGGGTTGGGATTAGGGGTTAGGGGTTAGGGGTTGGGGTTGGGGTTAGGGGTTAGGGGTTAGAGGTTAGGGTTAGTGGTCGGGGTTGGGGTTGGGATTAGGGGTTAGGGGTTAGGGGTTGGCGTTGGGGTTAGGGGTTAGGGGTTGGGGTTGGGGTTGGGGTTAGGGTTAGGGGTTAGGGGTTAGGGTTAGGGTTAGGGTTAGGGGTTGGGGTTAGGGGCTAGGGGTTAGAGGTTAGGGTTAGGGTTAGGGTTAGGGTTAGGGTTAGGGTTAGGGTTAGGGGTTGGGGTTAGGGGCTAGGGGTTAGAGGTTAGGGTTAGGGTTAGGGTTAGGGTTAGGGTTAGGGGTTAGGGGTTGGGGTTAGGGGCTAGGGGCTAGGGGTTAGAGGTTAGGGTTAGGGTTAGGGTTAGGGTTAGGGTTAGGGTTAGGGTTAGGGTTAGGGTTAGGGGTTATGGGTTCGGGGTTGGGGTTAGGGGTTAGAGTTAGGGGTTAGGGTTCGGGGTTAGAGGTTAGGGTTAGGGGTTAGGGTTAAGGGTTAGGGGTTAGGGGTTAGGGCAGACCTGGGCAAATTACGGCCCGCGGGCCACATCCGGCCCTTTGTACGTCCCTGTCCGGCCCGCGTAAGACCAATCATAAACACCATAAATTAAACAATTTTTTTTAACTTTTATTTTGAAATTTTATTTTGACTACATATACACGTCGTAGACGTAGCGCCTTCACGCACGTATACTCCTGAGTGAGTGAAGGTGATACTGTTCGCCAGGGTACCCTCAAGATGTCGGCACACCCCAAGAAAAGAAAAGTTGATAACGAATGCCGTATTTTCAACAAGACATGGACTGCCAAATATTTCTTTACAGAAATTAAAGGTAAAGCAGTGTGCTTAGTCTGTGGTACACAGGTTGCTGTGTTTAAAGAATATAATTTGAATCGCCACTACACGACCAAGCATGAAGATAAATACAGAAACCTGTCTGGTGAAGAGCGTGCAAGGGAGTCTGATGCATTGCTTGCAAAACTACAAACCCAACAAGGATTTTTCACTAAACTTCACACTTCCAGAGATGCAGCCGTCAGGACAAGTTATGTAATTTCTCATAAAATCGCCAGAAAAAGTAAGGCATTTTCCGACTGAGAGTTTATTAAGGAGTGTTTATTGGACTCTGCTGAGCTGATGTGCCCAGAAAAAAAGGGCGCGTTTGAGAACGTTTCACTCTCCCGACGCACTGTAACGAGGCGGATTGAGGACATCGCGGGAAATTTAGAGCTTCAGCTGAAGAAAAGAGCGGCCGACTTTGACTTTTTTTCTCTGGCTTTGGATGAGAGCTGCGATGTACGTGACACCGCCCAGCTGCTCATCTTCTTACGTGGGATAACCGCAGACTTTCAAATCACGGAGGAGTTGGCAGCCATGCAGTCAATAAAAGGGACAACCACAGGTAATGACTTGTTCAGAGAGGTAAATGCATGTATGGACATGTTAGGACTGAAATGGGACAAGCTTGCAGGTGTGACAACAGATGGTTGTCCAAATCTGACCGGGAAAAATGTTGGACTTTTAAAGAGAATGCAGGATAAAGTGACAGAAATGAACCCTGATCAGAAATTGACATTTTTGCATTGTATCATACATCAGGAAGTGTTGTGTAAGACAGTGTTAAAAATGAAACATGTTGTTGATTCTGTCACTAAAATAGTTAACTTCATCAGAGCGAGAGCTTTAAATCACAGACAGTTTGTTGCTTTGTTGGAGGAAAATGAGGCTGAACATGGTGACATAAGCTATCACTGCACTGTTAGGTGGCTCAGCCTTGGCAAAATTCTGAAAAGTGTCTGGGACCTGAGAGACCAGATTCAGGAGTTTTGTGTTCAGAAAGGTCATGACGTCTCAGAACTTTCAGATGAAGACTGGTTGGCAGACCTCGGATTCACTGTGGATGTGACTGCACTAATGAACGAACTTAATGTCAAACTGCAGAGCAAGGGCCTTTTTGTGCATGAGATGTACAGTGCAGTGAAGGCTTTTATGAGAAAACTGCAGCTTCTCTCAAGCCAAGTGAAGGACAACATTCTGACCCACTTGCCAACACTTAAGGAAGCCAAAAGATCAGGCGATCACCTCCAAAAGTACTCAACCATGTTAGAAACATTGCATGCAGAGTTTTCAAGGCGATTTCAAGATTTCAAAACTCTTGAGAGTGAAATGCACATGGTCTCTTCTCCCTTCAACTGCAGTGTGGATGATGCGCCAAGTGAAGTTCAGATGGAACTCATAGATCTGCAGTCTGACACACTTCTGGCAGATCACTTCAAGTCAGTCTCACTGCTGGATTTTTACTCCTCCCTCAAAGAGGAGAACTTTCCACACCTGAGGAAGCATGCTCAGAGGATCCTAGTCCTCTTTGGATCTACCTATCATTGTGAACAGACATTCTCAGTTATGAAGTTTAACAAATCCAAACATAGATCCTCTATGACTGATGACCACCTCTCAGCTGTCCTTCGCATAGCCACTTCAGACATTCCGCCAGATTTCAATGCCCTTGTTCAAGCCCAGAACAGACTGGATTATTCTCACTGAAGAGGTAACATGAGGTGGAGAACATTACAAGTTATTGTTTGTGGAAATTAACAAGTTAAAAATAAATTGCACTGGTTCAATGATTGTTTTTCTTATTTAACCAATACACCACAATTTCACATAACCTAATATAAATATTTACAGAGTGCTATATTCTTCTGATTATCAGTATCAGCTATTCAAAATATTTAATTTGAGCATTTTACAATGAAAGAAAGTTGGTGGCCCTCTGACACAATTCAGGTTTCTCATGCGGCCCCTGATAAAAATTAATTGCCCACCCCTGGGTTAGGGGTTAGGGGTTAGGGGTTAGGGTTAGGGTTAGGGTTAAGGGTTAGGGGTTAGGGTTAGGGGTTAGAGGTTAGGGTCAGGGGTTAGGGGAGACTGTGGCTTCACCAGACTCAACATTGCTCTACAGATTCAATCACAGGGTCACACAACAGGGTCAGCTGATGGAGCCTTCCTCTGCTCTCCTGGTAACATAGAAGCTATGACCTCTGGTTCCATCAGAGTCAGAGTCTGTTCTACATCCTGTCTTAGCTGTGGGAATATTACACTCTTTCCCTGCTCAGACCTGGCAACTTTCAAGCTGATCAGGCAACCACATGTAGGCTGAGCTCCCATTGGTGATGATTTTTTAAACTCTGCTGAACATCTCTGGAGGAAACAGACTGAAGATGTTCTCCAGAGCCGAGGTAGAAGAGGAAGGAGGAGAGGAGAGGAGAGGAGAGGAGAGGAGAGGAGAGGAGAGGAGAGGAGAGGAGAGGAGAGGAGAGGAGAGGAGAGGAGAGGAGACTCGCTGACCGTGGAAGGTTCTGTTCCACATCCTCTTGGTGACGACTTTTCCCAGCGGTCGGTCTCCGGACGGCGGCATGGTCTCGTTCAGAGCGTGAGTGTAGAGCATCAACCCATCGTAGAAGCCTCCAGCGATGATGTTCATCTACAGACATGGACCATGGATGGTTAAAAGAGAACGGAGATCACCTTCTCCTTCAAGCTGAAACCTGCTGTAACAAACCATCATGTTTCGAGCAATTAATCTGTCACTCATCGCACTGTTTGAGCCATTATAATCTGCTGATTATGTTCTCGACAGATTCATTGTTTAGTGTCAGGAAAATGCTGGAAAGTCTTTTTCTTAAAGCTGAGAAGATCGGACAGATCTTCAGTTCAGCTGGAGACACAGGACACAGCAGATGACGTGATGCCTTCACTGCCATCTGGTTGTTTCCTCATGTCTCAGTTTCCTTTGATGTCTCCAGTTTCTCCACAGGGATCAGTGTCATCTTGTTGCAGTCAGTGTGTGTGTGTGTGTGTGTGTGTGTGTGTGCATGTGTGTGTGTGTGTGTGTGTGCGCTCCAGCTCTGGGAGCAGGGTCAGCTGCTGAGAGCGCCTGATCAACGTCTGTCTAAACTCTGCTCTCAGCGTCTGAACTGAAGATCTGTCAATGTTTGAGCCTCAGAGGAACACAGAGAGTTTTGAACACACAACTAATGAGTAAATGACTGAAAATTATAATTTGCTGCAACAAAGTGTTTCCATCACACTTTGAGATCAGCTTCTAGATGGACACGTCTGGAGGAGCAGCTCAGGAGAGGAGCTGTGTTCAGAGACATCTGAGAGGTTCTGGAGCTGAACTCTGAGGTTCAGGCTCAGCTGGAGACACACTGAAGCTGAGGCGGAGAACATCCAGCAGGGCTGACACTGAGAAGCAGCAGCAGCTGGAAGCAGATGCAGGAAGGTTTCTGAACTTAGAGACAGAAATATGCACAGGCTGTTTTCATCAGATTGAAAATGCTCGTTCCTTTTTTTCTCTTTATGCTCCGACCTGTTTCCCGTCTCAGCTCAGAGCCAAGACGACTGCACAAACTCAGAAATCAAACAAGAAACAGAGAAACGCTGCCTCCATAACTCTGAGGTGCTATGCTACGCTAAGCTAAACTAAGCTACGTTAAACCTGCTGCTACTGTTGCCTCACACACACACACAGACACACACACACGCACACAGTGCGTCAGAGTGTGTCCCTTTAATGTCCAGGGATCAGTTTCATTAAAGTCCCCCCCATACACGCACACCTCTCCTCCCCCCTGTGTGTGTGTGTGTGTGTGTGTGTGTGTGTGTGTGTGTGTGTGTGTGTGTGTGTGTGACAAAGTGAGGGCTGGCAGATACTGGACACACTTCACACGTCCTCTGGCCGATTTGCTGGAACACAGATTGTGCTGCTGCGTCTGCTCATTGTCTGTGTGTGTGTGTGAATGTATTTGTGTGTGTGAGTGTGTGTCTGTGTGTGTGTGTGAGTGTGTGTGTGTGTGTGTGTGTGTGTGTGTGTGTGTGTGTGTGTGTGTGTGTGTGTGTGTGTGTGTGTGGTGGGGGCAGCTCTGACTCTAATTACACGTAATTGACGTAACAATATTTTTCTTTCTCCTTCAGATCAGATGAGCTGCACACGTCAGGTTCATCACGTCGGATGATTACACACACACACACACACACACACACACACACACACACACAGACACACACACATGCTCGCTCCTCACCAGCGAGTCCTCCACAGTGTAGTTGAAGAGCCTCTTAGCGTCCGTCTTGAGGTTTTCTACAAACTCTCTGTACTCGGGGTTCTGTGGTTCCCTGTAGGTCAGGATCTTCACACTCTGGAAGAGGAGCAGAAGAAGAAGAAGATCAAGACTTCATATCAGTCAAAGAACCAGAACCAGAACAACTTCATCCATTCTGCAGGAAGCTCTCTGTCAGTTTCCATCACATGTTATCTCCTCAAATGACGTTTGAACAGGGAAAAATGGTCAGGACCAATGACGCTGCTAATTAATTAGTTAATCAATCAATCAATCAGTGGAGGCGTCCTGGTGCTGAAGTCTCCATCCCAGTGGATTCCTGCCCTGTTGTCTCTCCAAACACTGGGTGTTATTTCAGAGCTGCAGCTCTGTTGTCTCTGGTCTGGATGAGCAGCCGAGCACGTCTCAGCAGATCATGAACTCTGCTGCTGACCAACCAGGAACCAGTGGAGCAGGTTGGAGCTGAAAGCGTCAGACCTGCAGAGATCCCAATCCTCAGGGCTCCTTCTCTCTGTTTCCACCAAACCACTGAAGAACTGGTTCCACAGCGGCACCGCTTCTTTATGTCGAGGAGTAAGAACAGGGTCCATGAGAGTCTGTGGGCGGGGCTATGTTCAAGGCGGGGGCGGGGCTATGCCAGGTGCTGGGGCGGGGCTATGCTAAACGATGGGTCGAGGCTATGTTTGGACTAAACGTCGTGCTGACTCTGAGCTCTGGAGCTGCTACCTGGAAGGCGTCCTTGGCCACGGCGTCGTCCTCGTCCCCTCGGGCCCAGGGCTGCAGGTGCTTGGACCTCAGACTGTCTCCAAACACGTCGATGTAGAAGAAGACGTACTGCTCGTGAGGAAGATCTGCCCGTTGGAACTGCACCATGAGCTTCCTGAAGACGTCAGGAGAGCAGCAGACGAACATCACTGCAGAGAGAGCAGAGGTCTCAGGTTAGACCGCGAATCATGAATCCCTTCAGGATCATGTTGTTATTACAAGCAGGCAGAGGTTTAGTCAGAGAACCAGAGAGGGGAACGCTCCTCAGGTTAGTCCTTTATTCTAAAGCGGGCCTGATATTTATGAACTTGATGTTTTTCTGTTTTTAATTTCCCCATTGTGGGAGAATGGAGGCGTGCTCTGCTCCCTTTAGGGCAGACTGTTACTGTCTGAGCAGCAGGACTGTCGCCTCTGAATCGAGAGAGCACCTCCTCATTTCCTGCTCCTCTGCCACACAGAACAGACGTGGCTGGGCAGGAGAACAGGAAGAGGGCAGACAATGGTGGATGATAACGTGGTGGCCGAGTGGAGGGCGACTGCTCCTCCCACGTCAGCAGGTTCAGACCAGAGAGCTGGTCTGTGCTGTGGCATCAGATACATTTCAAGGGGAGTTAGTGACAGGAGATCAAAGCTCAGCGTATGTGTGGTTGCCAGATCAGCATGAAAGGAGCCAGATCTGAGCGGGAACAGAGTGTAATGTTCCCACAGGAAGGACAGGCACAACAGGAAGTATAACAGACTCTGAGGCTCAGGTGGAACCAGAGCTCATAGCTTCTATGTTAACACTCTCTCTGGTGGCGTGGTGACTTCCCTGCTCCCCACTGCTCCGCCCCTCAGCCTCTCCTCCCGTTCCAGCGTTAATAACCTCTGAACAGGAAGTGGAGGTGAAACCTCGGAGACCAGGCTGCGCTGAGCGCTTCGTCTGCCCGACAGAACGAAAAAAAAAACCTCCAATAGATGACTTCACAGTCTGCTGAAACCAGATCAGCCCTCTGAGCCCCCCTCTGAGCCCGGGGTGAGTGGGTGGGTGTGTGAGTGTGTGTGTGTGTGTGTGTGTGTGTGTGTGAAGGGGTGGGGGTGGGGGTGGGGGGTAACAGGACGCTGTACTCCAGTAGGATTCAGAATGAATGAGCAGTGATCGGAAAACAGAGAATGTAGAGATTCATCTTCACCACGTTTATGAACTCTGCCCTGACCCTCAGTGTTGCTGTGTCTGGAGCCGTCGACTGATCCTGGAACAGTTTGTTGTTGTTTGTTGTTATTTTGATGTTTGTTGTTTTGTTTGTTTGTTGTTTTGTTTGTTTGTTGTTACATGATGATCATGAGTTGAGACACAGTGACTCTGTCTGTAAGGCGATGTTGGAGGAATCCAAAGAGCTCCAACCACCAACAGTCGAATCTACCACCATGGCTCATATACAGTAGAACACTGCATTCTGTGTGTGTGTGATTGTGTGTGTGTGTGTGTGTGCGTGTGTGCATGTGTGTGTGTGCGTGTGTGTGCGCGTGTGTGTGGTGTATGTGTGTGTGGGTTTGTGTGTGTGTGGTGTGTGTGGTGTGTGCGTGTGTGTGTGGTGTGTGGGTGTGTGGGTGTGTGGTGTGTGTGTTTGGGGGTTTGTGTGTGTGTGGTGTGTGTGTGCGTGTGTGGTGTGAGTGTGTGTGGTGTGTGTGTGTGTGTGTGTGTGTGTGTGTGTGTGTGCGTGCTACACTACAGCTGAACACTACTGTATAACGACCTCGGTGCTGAACTTCCTGGACCAGACAAACCGTTTCCTGTTTGGGCCGCTGCGACCTCTGCTCTGGATCTAGAGGACAAACACAGCAATCAGAGGACGGAGACCACTCGGCCTCCTGCAGGTGACGAGTCGGGAAGCGTCTCCATGGAGATGGCCGGCAGCAGCCGTCGCCACGGAGACGTCACAGCGCATCGGTAGAGCAGCCGAGGATCGATGCAGCGGTCGGACCAAACAAGAAACATCAGTTTATACGTCCCATCCAGAGCGGCAGACCTGTCCCCTACTGCTAATGCTGTTCAGTGGCAGCTCTTCCAACATCTTTAGTGTATCGGATCAGGCTGTATCAGACAGACCGGAGGCACAACTCCAGCCTGCTGCGTCAGCTGGACTCTGGGTCAGAGGTCAGAGGTCAGAGGAGGGAGAGCAGACGTGACCCCCACACCAGGAAGAACAAAGAGCCTGGAAGCAGATCCCGACCGCTGGGCCTCCAGGCCGCTCCGATCCACGCTGACGAGTGCGTCCTGTGGTCATGTGGTCATGTAGTCATGTAGTCATGTGGTCATGTGGTCATATAGTCATGTAGTCATGTAGTCATGTAGTCATGTAGTCGTGTAGTCATGTAGTCATATAGTCATGTGGTCATGTGGTCATGTGGTCATGTAGTCATGTAGTCATGTAGTCATGTAGTCATGTAGTCATATAGTCATGTAGTCATGTAGTCATGTAGTCATGTAGTCATATAGTCATATAGTCATGCAGTCATGCAGTCATGCAGTCATGTAGTCATGTAGTCATGTTGTCATGTAGTCATGTAGTCATGTAGTCATATAGTCATGCAGTCATGCAGTCATGCAGTCATGTAGTCATGTAGTCATGTAGTCATGTGGTCATGTAGTCATGTAGTCATGTGGTCATGTAGTCATGTAGTCATATGGTCATGTAGTCATGTAGTCATATAGTCATGTAGTCATATGGTCATGTAGTCATGTAGTCATGTGGTCATGTGGTCATGTGGTCATGTAGTCATATAGTCATGTAGTCATGTAGTCATGTGGTCATGTAGTCATATAGTCATGTAGTCATGTAGTCATGTAGTCATGTAGTCATATAGTCATGTAGTCATGTAGTCATGTAGTCATGTGGTCATGTAGTCATGTAGTCATGTAGTCATGTAGTCATATAGTCATGTAGTCATGTAGTCATATAGTCATGTGGTCATGTGGTCATGTAGTCATGTGGTCATGTAGTCATATAGTCATGTAGTCATGTGGTCATGTAGTCATATAGTCATATAGTCATATAGTCATGTAGTCATGTGGTCATGTAGTCATGTAGTCATATGGTCATGTAGTCATGTAGTCATATAGTCATGTAGTCATATGGTCATGTAGTCATGTAGTCATGTGGTCATGTGGTCATGTGGTCATGTAGTCATATAGTCATGTAGTCATGTAGTCATGTGGTCATGTAGTCATGTAGTCATGTAGTCATGTAGTCATGTAGTCATATAGTCATATAGTCATGTAGTCATGTAGTCATGTAGTCATGTAGTCATATAGTCATGTAGTCATGTAGTCATGTGGTCATGTAGTCATATAGTCATGTAGTCATATAGTCATGTAGTCATGTGGTCATGTAGTCATGTAGTCATATGGTCATGTAGTCATGTAGTCATATAGTCATGTAGTCATATGGTCATGTAGTCATGTAGTCATGTGGTCATGTGGTCATGTGGTCATGTAGTCATATAGTCATGTAGTCATGTAGTCATGTGGTCATGTAGTCATATAGTCATGTAGTCATGTAGTCATGTAGTCATGTAGTCATATAGTCATGTGGTCATGTGGTCATGTGGTCATGTGGTCATGTGCTGCGTGTGATGTCACACCTCCTCAGCACTTCAGGGACCAGACTGTTCAGACTGATGAACAGATCCAGCCACCTCAGGGGAGGAGGAGAAAAGCAGCAAAGAGCGGAGGTGATGACCCTCGTTTCATCTCCAGGTTCACTTCATACTGAGAATGAAAACAACTCTCTCAGACCCTTATATAACAGAAAGAACATGACGATAATGTAAATGTATAAGAATAAAAATAGAAATTGTATTTGTTACGTGTTTAGAAAAACACAGACATATCACATGTCCCAAAGACAGAGCCTTCATGTAGAAGCTCCTGACTAGGAGGTGACCAGGTGTTAAGTTCAGGTGTGAAGTTCAGGTGTTGGGTTTTGTGCATGTTTCCAGGAGTGATGGAGACATCACACGACTTGAGAAGAAACCATGACGAGCAGCTGCTCGCCATCACTGGGACTGTGCCTGAGAAACCTGGGACGCTTCAGTGGAGTAAGTCTCCTTGTTCTCCGCCTCTGGACAGACGTTTCCATCCCTCGGCTGCAGATAAACCCGGAGATAAAGGATCAGATGTGTCTGATCTGGGATCAGCTGCAGGCAAAGAGAAGCAGATGAGCTCTCTGTGCGTTTGGCTCCTGGCCCGGGGGAGAGGCTTCCTGTCGAGGGCTGTGATTGGCCGAGGCTGAAGGAGCTCTGACACAACAGCATGATGTCATGTGTGGCGCCTCCTGCTGCTCCACGATGCTGAGGGAACGTTTGGTGAGACAGAGGAACCGAGAAAGATCCAGGGCAGCTCCGGTGGAGAGGCCCCTGCAGGAACCAGCTGGGCCTCTGCTGCTCCCTCCATGTGTGGACCTCCACATGTTCTGCTCCCTGAGCCAATAAGTCCAGAGGACCATAGTGAGTGAGAGGGACATCTGAACAGGAAGATAGAGCATCACTTTAACATATTAGACTTCATAGACTTAGTCAATATGTTTCTGTACTGTAGCAGTTTCCATTTTGTTTTTGTTTTGTTTGTATAGTTAAAGTGATACTTTTGTCTGATTGTTTTCTCCATTATTCCATCAATTGTTTGGACTGTGAAATGTAAAGTGTCCATCAGTGTTTCTGAAACACCTTCAGCCTGATTCAGCTGTGTTTCCAGATGTGTTTTCACTTAATCAGGTGATATCGCTCAAAAGTCCAACTGCTGCTGCAGGTGTCTCCATTACCTCCAGATAGAGTCGGTTCCAGCTCCATCCCATAATAACCCTGGTACCATGTGGTCCTGCTCCATCCCATAATAACCCTGGTACCATGTGGTCCTGCTCCATCCCATAATAACCCTGGTACCATGTGGTCCTGCTCCATCCCATAATAACCCTGGTACCATGTGGTCCTGCTCCATCCCATAATAACCCTGGTACCATGTGGTCCTGCTCCATCCCATAATAACCCTGGTACCATGTGGTCCTGCTCCATCCCATAATAACCCTGGTACCATGTGGTCCAGCTCCATCCCATAATAACCCTGGTACCATGTGGTCCTGCTCCATCCCATAATAACCCTGGTACCATGTGGTCCTGGTCCTCCGCTCTGAGGAAGATGGACGTCCAGAACATAGTTCTCTTAGATCTTTGAATCAGATGTAGAAACAGTTGAGTCTCCTCCTCTGTCCATCTGGTCTGAAGGGAACTGGTCATGTGACCCCTACGTCAGGTCACGTGACCTGGAGATGTGAACAAAGTGTTTCCATCACACTTTGAGATCAGCTTCTAGATGGACACGTGTGGAGGAGCAGCTCAGGAGAGGAGCTGTGTTCAGAGACATCTGAGAGGTTCTCATGGAGCTGCTGTCTCCTGGCTGGTCCAGATGTTCAGGTTACGTTATCTTACGCTATGTTAGGTACGGTGCCTTAACCCACTACGCCACGGCACAGAGATGTTCAAGTTTGAATGTGTTGCTAGATGAGATGATGCAACAAGACCTCAGTAGCAAGAAGTAAGATGCTTTAAGATAATGGAGTGTCAGAGCTGCAGACTCTGCTTCAGGTCAGAACTGATGAAGATGAGCTGCTCCTCCTCATCAGAGCACTAACACGTCCTCCTGTCGCTGTGCTTCCACAGCTGATCATCCTGAACAAATCTGAGCACCAGGTCGTGCCTCGGGCCTCTTTTCCTCTTCCTCCCTGTGTTTCCTGTCCATCTGGCAGTGGTTAAAGATTAATATGTTGGAATCTCAGCGCGAGGAGGGGAGAGGAGAGGAGTGAGGAGAGGAGAGGAGAGGAGTGAGGAGAGGAGAGGAGAGGAGTGAGGGGCGAGGAGCAAAGAGGGGAGCAAGGAGGGGAGAGGAGCGAGGAGGAGAGCGAGGAGAGGAGTGGAGAGGAGAGGTGTGTGTGTCTGTGTGTCTGTGTGTGTGTGTGTCTGTGTGTGTGTGTGTGTGTGTGTGTGTCTGTGTGTGTGTGTGTCTGTGTGTCTGTGTGTGTGTGTGTGTGTCTGTGTGTGTGTGTGTGTGTGTGTGTGTGTGTGTCTGTGTGTGTGTGTGTGTGTCTGTGTGTCTGTGTGTCTGTGTGTCTGTGTGTGTGTGTGTGTGTGTGTGTGTGTGTGTGTGTGTGTGTGTGTGTGTGTCTGTGTGTGTGTGTGTGTGTGTGTGTGTGTGTCTGAACCTATGTCTTTGCATTAATGAGACTCAGATCGACCTGAACAGACGCTGGAAAAACATTTCCACATCTTGAGTTCTAGCAGCTGTAACAATGCTTCAGTCATTAATCAACAACTCATAAAAACAATAAAAACAACTGGAAACAAACAACAAGTCGTCCCAGGAGACGCAGAGACTCAGTGATTAGCAGCGAGAAGGTCACAGGTTCAAAACCAAGAAGAGAGTCTTTCTGTGTGAGGGTCAGGGCTAAGGATAAGTGTGTGTGTGTGTGTGTGTTTGTGTGTGTGCGTGTGTGTGTGTGTGTGTGTGTGTGTGTGTGTGTGTGTGTGTGTGTGTGTGTGTGTGTGTGTGTGTGTGTGTGTGTGTAAATCCTAAACCCCTCACTAAACCTGGAGATAGCAGCTCCATGAGAACCTCTCAGATGTCTCTAACACAGCTCCTCTCCTGAGCTGCTCCTCCACACGTGTCCATCTAGAAGCTGATCTCAAAGTGTGATGGAAACACTTTGTTCACATCTCCAGGTCACGTGACCTGACGTAGGGCTCATGTGGGGATCAGTGCTTCATAAGCATTCTTTATCTAGGGAAACACTGTGAGGGAAGCGCATCTTAAGAATCAAAGTGAAGGTGTCTGAGGACTCAGAGGAGCACTGATGGACGGCCTGAACATCTCACAGAGCTGACGCCTGGTGGGATGATGGAGAAAGCAGCAGGGCTGCGTTGGTGGGCTGAGCCAGAGCGCCTGCTGGAGGAGGCTGTGAAGCTCCGCTGCAGCTTCATCTCCTCACATCACATCATGGACGAGTCCAACAGACGCTGCACTGCTTCTAGCAGCGTGAGACGCTACATGTTGGATTAAGCAGACAAAAGGCAGAGTGGAGGTAAAATTAGCCTGAGCGTGTTTGGCAGGAAATACCTACAGATCTGATAGGTCGGCCGTGCTCTCCTTATAAGGAGAGTTCCTGACCTCTGTTAATAAATGTCCTGTCGGGAGGTTTATGCCTCTGTGGGAACCGCTGATTGAGCTGCTCGCAGTGTGTGTGTGTGTGTGTGTGTGTGTGTGTGTGTGTTTGTCCTGTGCCTGGTGTACAACGCCTTTCACCTCAGAGCTCAGGTTCAGCATTATGTCTACAGCCTGATGCAGCTGCTGAAGCTGAAGCCTCAAGTCAAATCACTCTAAATAAATACAGAATACTCCTCTGCTGGTTTAACTACGTTTTCCACTGGTTAAATATCAACTCAGCACATGCTGCCGAGCACAAACTCTATCTGATCCACCATCTTATCTTCCTCTGTGGTTCAGGTACAGTAAAGTCCTCACTCTGGTTTGTAATTATAGAATCTATGAGCTCTGGTTCCATCAGAGCTCAGAGTCTGATCTACATCCTGTCTGCATCTGTGGGAATGTTACACTCTGTTCCTGCTCAGATCTGGCTCTTTCATGTTGATCTGGCAACCTCTATGTAGGCTGAGCTCTGATTGGCTGTCTCTGCTCCACTCTCAGTAATGATCAGGTGACTCTGGTCCTGGTCCACAGTAGCTCCTCAACTGGTTCTCCTTCACTAAGTGGCACCTGGAGCTCTGCTGCAGCTATGCTCCACATCCAGCCTGAAATGTTGGAGCCAGAACCTGAGGAGGAACCAGAGACTGAAGAAGAACCAGAGGAGGAACCAGAGACTGAAGAAGAACCAGAGGAGGAACCTGAGGCTGAGGAAGAACCTGAGGAGCAACCAGAGACTGAGGGAGAACCAGAGACTGAAGAAGAACCAGAGGAGGAACCAGAGACTGAGGAAGAACCACAGGAGGAACCTGAGGAGGAACCTGAGGAGGAACCAGAGTCTGAGGGATCTTTACATCATATTGCTTCTCTGATCAGATTCACAGAGATGTTTATTTGCATTTACAAGTTTCTTCACAAATAAGGACACGCCGATGCTCCAGGAGCTGCTGAACAGGCTGGAGATCTTCTCCAGAGCTGAGGCAGAAACAGCAGCATCTGCTGCGTCTCCCTCCTGGAAATGTGCTGCATCACTGGCTGGTGCAGACGGCCGGCTGGGTGCCGGGGGCAGAGCGCTAGCAGCTGACCTGAGGACGCATCGATCCAGCTCAGGTTTCTGCTGCAGCCCTGAGGCCACCAGCAGCAGATAACGTCTGCTAACGACCTGAGCAGCCACTCACAGCCAGGGCCAGGAGCACTCTGGAAACACTGCGGGTGTGTGTGTGTGTGTGTGTGTGTGTGTGTGTGTGTTCCGGTCATGGAGGATTATAATGTGCAAAAGGAGAGATAAGGAGCAGGCACATTTATGACAATATATGGACGCAATAATATGGGCTGAGAAGTGTGAGGCTCGTATCTCCTGAGCCTCAGCCTTTCAGGAACTGAGCGAGCGCTTCATTTACTCTGAGCTCCACGTTCAACCACGACTTTCCTGATCAGCCTCCCAGAGCTCCCAGGACGTCTGCACCATGAGGAAGCCAGTCTGTCAGCTGGACCTGAGCATTCAGCACTGAATGCGATGGACGCATCCCCAAACGCCCCGAGTGCTGCCCCCTGTGGCCATAATAACCCTGGTACCATGTGGTCCTGCTCCACCCCATAATAACCCTGGTACCATGTGGTCCTGCTCCATCCCATAATAACCCTGGTACCATGTGGTCCTGCTCCATCCCATAATAACCCTGGTACCATGTGGTCCTGCTCCACCCCATAATAACCCTGGTACCATGTGGTCCTGCTCCACCCCATAATAACCCTGGTACCATGTGGTCCTGCTCCATCCCATAATAACCCTGGTACCATGTGGTCCTGCTCCATCCCATAATAACCCTGCTACCATGTGGTCCTGCTCCATCCCATAATAACCCTGGTACCATGTGGTCCTGGTCCTCCACTCTGAGGAAGATGGACGTCCAGAACATAGTTCTCTTAGATCTTTGAATCAGATGTAGAAACAGTTGAGTCTCCTCCTCTGTCCATCTGGTCTGAAGGGAACTGGTCATGTGACCCCTACGTCAGGTCACGTGACCTGGAGATGTGAACAAAGTGTTTCCATCACACTTTGAGATCAGCTTCTAGATGGACACGTGTGGAGGAGCAGCTCAGGAGAGGAGCTGTGTTAGAGACATGTGAGAGACACAGAGGTGCTTCCATCACTGGTTTTCAGTAGGATATTTTGCTTTCTGAAGTATAGAGATACTTTGAAAAATTATATTCAATCTAAATTATTGAAATGAAGAATTCTGAAGGGTGCAACAGTGACTTCCTGTTTACCAGTAGCCTTTAATAATCAACCAGTGGATTCATCGTCTGTGTCGTCCTACCTGCCATTAACTAGAGGTCACACCTAACCAGCCCACACAGTCGCCAGCAGCAGGAACTTTGTAATTCCTATTTCCAGACCATAGGTGGCGGCGTTCTGAGCCAATTCCACACGCTCAGCCTCGCAGTATTTCCTGAGCTGCTGAGGAGAAGTGAGGAGCAGGGTGTCGGGACTCACCGCGGCCTTCGTGCTGGATGTCTGACAGGATCTGGGAGTAGTTCACCGGCTTGTTCTCCTCGAACACGCGGTCGGCCAGCGTGATGTTGATGTTCTTCAGCTCGGTGTACAGCCCCTCCACGGCGAAGTAGCACGGCCGGTCGTCCACCTTGTTGTCGCTGAACATCAGCATCAGGTGCTCGCGCCAGCCGAAGTGCTCGCAGATGCGCAGCGCGAACTTCCCCAGCTTCTTGTGGGTGGGGCCGGTGTTGGTGATGGACGGGTAGACGCCGCCGTAGAAGGCGACGGCCGGGGCGCCCGCCGTCACCATGGGCACGTCCCAGTGGGTGGTGAACAGGCCGACGGGCGAGGCGGTGTAGGAGCAGCCGGGCCCGATGAAGGCCCAGGGGCTGTAGATGAGCCGCAGGTCCACCGCCATGAGCGGCGCCACCGACTCGGAGCAGATGCCGTTGGCGTCCTCGCTGCTCTTGAAGACGAGGCGGAGGGCGTGGCCGGGCAGCAGCGAGGCCTGGCCGTTGACCGCCGCCACGGCGCGCTGCAGGGCGGGGCCCACGCGGGGCCACGCCCACGGGTAGGCGGTGTTGCTGTGGGGCAGGATGACGGCGAGCGTCACGTTGCGGGGGGGGCGGGGCCGGCCGGCGGCGGCGGGCAGCAGCAGGAGCAGCACGGCCGCGCTCCACAACATCCTGCTCGCCACGCGTCCTCCGCTCAGCACGGATGAATTATTGATCGGCAACTCTGGAAACACAGGGCGGAGCCGTCAGCCACGGCAGGCGGAGCACGCCAGACCTGAACGCCGCTCCTCTGGACGCCGTGTCTGCCTCTCATCTATGGTGGCCTCAGGGTTGATGCAGAAAAGAGATCTTTTATTTTGATAGGGTCAAAATGAGTAGTGCTAACAGAGCATCTCATGAATGTCCACGTGTTATTGTAACTGTGATCATTGATAATCAATAGTTGACGTTGTGAGATGGATAAAGCAGGTAACTGAGACGGATCGACTACAGACGCTGCTGCTTCTTTCATCTCTTTGATCTCAGGGATTGTGGTGGACACAGGGACAGTGGTGACGCTGACGATAACGAGGTGATAACTGGCAGAAATCTCTCATTATTCAGTGGTTAAAGCTCTTGTTTCTGTTAAGCTGTTACCTGTCAAATGAATGTTCAACAACAGTTGTAATGATATAGTAATAATGTATGTATAATACCTTGGTGTGTCCTCACAAAACAAGATCTCATCTCATTTACTAAGAATGTTCTCTTTAGGTTTCTTTAGGGCTCAACCTGACTTCCTGTTGGCCTTTGAGGAACACAAAGCTCTAACATTTTCTAATCACACAACTGATTATTCATTCTGATTAATTCATCAATAAATGACAACAAAACCTTAGAACCATAATAATGCCTTGCTCTGGACCTGCCTGTTCTCCTGAGCCTCCTCCTGGAGCCTCCTCAGCCCTCCGTCCTCCTCATGCTGTTTGGTTCCTGTCTTCAGATCATCTCCTCCATCTGTCCACACACGTGTGAAGGAGCTCCTGGAGACGATCAGCGGGTGGAGAAGTTCTCAGTGTCGGAGACCAGCGTGTTCAGGAGGAGCTCAGAACATCTGGAGGAGTCCAGCTGGAGGAGCGAAGTGATCACACGCATGATTCTCTGACCTCCTGCTCCTCCTGCTCCCTCTGTTCCTCCCCCTACTCTCCCTGCTCCTGCTGGAAAAGTAGCTGCCCCTGGTTCTCCTGGTTCTCCTGGTTTTCCAGGTTCTCCTGGTTCTCCTGTTTCTCCTGGTTCACTGTCAGGATCTTTAAGCTCTCACACACGGTCGGCAGGTAGAGAGGTGTGTGACTGTGTCTGTGACTGAGACAATCTGAGCTGCTGCTGGACACACACACACACACACACACACAGGGGCGGAGAAAAGAGGTGGAGGGAGGGAGGGAGGTGGAGTGAGGGAGGGAAAGAGTAGCCGAGAAAGAGTGAGAGAGAGAGAGGGAGGGGGAGGAGGAGCAGGAGGAGGAGGAGGGAGAGGAAGGAAGGAGTGGAAGTTCCAGGAAGGCAGAGCAGCAGGGGATGTTGAGAGTTCAGGAAAGGTGGAACAAGAGGGAAAAGAGGAAGAAGGCAGGAGAGACGATAACGACGAGATGAAGGAAACACACAAAGAAGAAGTGGAGAGACTCTGAGGTCCGGAGCTGACGTCACAGCCAGCAGTAACTCATATGAGACCTGAAGCGCTTTACAGGGGAGATGTGGAACATTGTTTGTCTTTTATTTCAATGTATATATCGATGTCAGCATTTCTCTGTTTCCGCGGAATCACGACCTCCTGAACAAACTACAGCTGCCAGCAAGGGACAAATAGCAAGAACGCATGAAAGCCACAGGACGCTGGAGGAGGAGGAGGCAGAGGCTTTTTGATCCACTGAGGCTACCGTAGGCGCAGTATGAGTTTGGCCCGGCGGGGGGGCGCTAGAGAGACTGTGCTGCTCCTCCCTGTCCCAGCAGGAGCTTCAGCTCCTGGACTGATTCCTCCTCTGGAGCTTGTGATGGTGCTGCAGCTCTACCTGCTGTCCCCGTCTCTCTGGGCTGTCCTGCTGTCCTGTCCTGCTGTCCTGTCCTGCTGTCCTGTCCTGCTGTCCTGTCCTGCTGTCCTGCTCCACCCTCTCCTTCCTGCCAGGACACTTTACTGCTGCGCCCGAGGCTCCTCGCCCTCCTCTCTCCTTCTCCAGGCACTTCAGGGATCAATAAAATAAATACCAGCACACCGTCTAAAACAGGCAGAGAGAGGCAGAGCACACAGCAGAGGAAAGAGAGCTGACCTGAGGGACTCTGGCGACCTCTAGTGGACAAAAACAGAATCGAAGAAAGTAGAGTAGAAAGGCTTTATTGCCACTACAACATTCACTGAATGTTTCAGAGTTGTAAACAATGAGAGAAAGTGACACAGAGACACAGAGTCCTGAGGACAGGCCCGGCAGCTCAGAACTCCCATCACAGAGGGAGAACGAGGACAAACGAGGACACGCTGCAATGACACTGAAGATGGACACACGCTAACGGAGGCTTTCTCTCTGTCACTGCAGAGATCAGAGCGGAGACCAGAGCGGAGGGAGAGCTGCGGCAGCTGGAGCCTGTGTCCTCTCCTCTGGCTTGTTTACGCAGAGCGAGTGATGAAAGTTTAAGGAGTGTGACCTGCAGGAGAACTTCCTGCTGCTGCCTGGCTCAGCATCTCAGCAGCCTGGCCTGGGAGAGGAGCAGGACGCCTGGCCTGGGAGAGGAGCAGGACGCCTGGCCTGGGAGAGGAGCAGGACGCCTGGCCTGGGAGAGGAGCAGGACGCCTGGCCTGGGAGAGGAGCAGGACGCCTGGCCTGGGAGAGGAGCATGACGCCTGGCCTGGGAGAGGAGCAGGACGCCTGACCTGGGAGAGGAGCAGGACGCCTGGGGAGCAGGGCTCCACATCAGTACTGGACTCATGCAGGGACAGAGACATGCTGGACACATGATGGAGGAAACAAATGCTTTTGGTTTCTGTTGGTTCTGAGTTTGTTCCCCACAGCGCCCCCCACTGACAGGAGGAGCAGCAGCAAGTCCTGGAGACAGACATCCTGGAAGACCTCTCCTGGACCTAAGCACCATCACTGGCCAAGAAGACCCAAAGACACGTCCACTTCCTCCACAAGCTGCACGAAGCAAGACCTCCACCTCCCAGTGTGTGTGTGTGTGTGTGTGTGTGTCTAGGAGGAGGAACGAAGTTTCGACTCCTTCCTCATGATGAAGCTTGTTCAGGGAACATGTTTTGTTGTATTTCTTACATGATTTTTCTGTGTTTCACCTTGATTAATGATTGAACGTTGTCTTGTTTCCTGTGGGACTGTGTCCCTGTCACGCCTCCAGCCACAGGTACTCGCTATGAACCGCAGCCTGTGTTCAGGTTGATCCTCCATCCATCTTTAATGGGCCGCTCCACCCGCTCCATGGATCCTCCATCCATCTTTAATCAGCTTTGCTGCGTTCGCTGCTCTTTGCTCCTCTGAGCCTCCATGCCATTTCCACAGGAAGTGGACGCGGCGCCCTTCAGGATTCTCTCCTCCATTATTCAAGAGAAAAGCTTGAAAATATTCAGGAAGCTGTGGGAGTGAGCAAGGCCTCCGCAGGCGTCTCCCCACAGCATGGAAACGCTGCTGAACCAAAACCAGAACCAGAGGAAAACATCTGGAACACCTGCACCAGGAGCCACAGACGTCTGGATGATTCAAGATCTAATCACCAGGGTTATTATGGGATGGAGCAGGACCACATGGTACCAGGGTTATTATGGGATGGAGCAGGACCACATGGTACCAGGGTCATCATGGGATGGAGCAGGACCACATGGTACCAGGGTTATTATGGGATGGAGCAGGACCACATGGTACCAGGGTTATTATGGGATGGAGCAGGACCACATGGTACCAGGGTTATTATGGGATGGAGCAGGACCACATGGTACCAGGGTTATTATGGGATGGAGCAGGACCACATGGTACCAGGGTTATTATGGGATGGAGCAGGGACACATGGTACCAGGGTTATTATGGGATGGAGCAGGACCACATGGTACCAGGGTTATTATGGGATGGAGCAGGGACACATGGTACCAGCTGGACCACACTGGACCACACTCCACCTGGAGTTCATGGAGACACCTGCAGCAGCAGCTGGACTTTGCCACCATGTAGAGGTATAAAACTGTGATGGACACAGCTGGTGATCAGCTCAACAACCCCGCATCTCATCGTTCTCTCAGGACGCTCCAGGACAGAGCTCTCATGAGATGAACTCATTTGTACCTCACTAATGACAGACTCTGCTGCTGCTGGAGGCCAGGCCTGGAGCTGCAACACAGCAACATCTAGTGGTGGGCCGCTGCTCCTCTTTCATGAAGCACCGATTGAAGACGAAGAGAGAATGGGAAGTGAAGAGAGAGACACACACACACACACACACACACACACACACACACACACACACACACACACACACACACACACACACACACACACACACACACACACACACACACACACACACACACACACACACACACACACACACACACACACACACACACACACACACACACGTCTGGAGGGCTTGTAGGGAGCCAAACCCTCCAGACTCTGGAGGCACAATTAGCTCAGCAGCTAACAAGTAAACTAATTAACAATTAGATAATTAATAAATGTGTGCATTAATAAATGAATGGAAACCCAGTAAGTAATAAAACTATGACATCAATATTATATATTTTCACTCATTTACATTACATCATCTCCACCAGCCTGAAACAACAGCCTAAAAAACCCTTTCAGAGTAAAACGATGAACGGTTCCTGACTCCCACACAGCTTCACACACCTCTGACACACATGACCCAGACCAGTAAAACCAGAGTGAAACCAGACCAGGCTCCGCCCACAGCCCACAGCAACACGTTTACACCCATTCATGTTTAGTTTAGGTATTCCAAGTCATGTTTAGTCACGTTCAGTCACATAGTCACGTAAAGTCACGCGAAGGCATAAAGTCACGTTAAGACACAATAAGACACGTTACATCACGTTACGACACGTTAAGTCACCTACAGTCACGTGTTGCTGTGACGTCGTGTTATGCGTCATGTGTGTCCTTGCTGCAGCGATGGACATAAAGACATGGTGGAGCTCTAGGACAGAACCAGTCCAGTGGAGCGTCCTGACGAGCTCCTGAGGAACATCGTCACACTTCCTTCAGCAGACGTCTGAGGATGGGCGTGGAAACAGAGCCCTGTGGGTCTGCACATGCTCAGAACAGCTGAGGAACCCAAACCAGAGACCGGCCCGCATGGCCCAGTGGCTCCACCAGCAGGCGCAGGGTGGAGTCCTGCTCTAGCCTACATCTCGTCTGCGTGCGCCGGTTTGCTCGAGTCGTGACCTTTCATTGACCTCAGCAACAGCCGCTCAGTCTGCCCGGCAACAGCGGCTGAGCTGTTCCCTGATTGGCTCCCCTCCTGCACCATCCGTTCTGAGCCGGTCTCTACGAGCTGAGCTATTGGCTCCTGGAGGACAGCAGCGTGGTCTGAAGGCTCCGAGTGGCTGAGTTCATGGGGCGTGGCCGAGGGGGCGGAGTCAAGCTGGCGGTCGTCTGCTGGCGGCTGAGAGAAGGACGGGTCTGTCAGGATGTTCCTGGAGATGACTGAGGAGGAGTAGGAGATGAAGAGATAAAGATGAAGATGAAGAGAGGAGGAGACACTGGTGGAAAGGACAGGAAGTGATGTCACGAGGTACTGACCTCCTGTGGGTCTGTAGTCATCATCAGCAATCGAGTCACGACTTAACGGACTGAAGCTTGGCAAGATGATCAGACCCAGAGAGACCAGGATGATCTGAGGACACACACACGGCGTCAGATACATACAGTGTGTGTGTGTGTGTGTGTGTGTGTGTGTGTGTGTGTGTGTCTGCAGGAGCACAGTCCCAGACAGGAAGTGGCTGTTACCAGGAGGCAGGTGCTGGTCTGAGCTCCTTTGCTGACAGTCTGTTTGATGAGAGACTGAAGCTGTCTCAGCTGCTCCACCAGAGACCTGGACCACCACCACACAACAACAACAACAACAACAACAACAACAACGTCAATGTCAACAACAACAACGTCAACAACAACAGAAGTCAGCATCAGTATCTGTTAAAGGACCTGGAACTGTTAACATAGAAGCTATGAGCTGAGAGTCTGTTCTACATCCTGTTTGTCGCTGTGGGAATATCACTCTGCTCAGATCTGGATCCTTTCATACTGATCTGGCAACCTCTGGCAGGCTGTCTGTCCTGCCACTCGTAGGAGCGACTACATGGAACCTGATGATGATGTTCTACAGGATGAGGCTGAAACTGTTTGTCCTTCAACAGATCTGCCTCATCAACCGTTCCAACAAGCAGACGTACATGTTGCGTTTCTCCAGCTGCTCCACCGTCCTCTGAAGCTCCTTGTTCTGTGCAGAGCAGGCTGCTGCCCTGCACACACACCACAGTAATACAGAAATAAATCATAAATAAAGTAGTAAAGAAATAAATGGTGGAGGAGGAGGAGGTGGTGAAGGTGGAGGTAGAGGTAGGGGAGGGGGAGGAGCAGGAGGAGGAGGAAGAGGAG
>CM055191.1:806370-813870 GCA_029224185.1 Karalla daura | reverse complement strand
GTGTGTGTGTGAGAGTGAGTTCAGGGTTCAGTGTTAAATGTTTAAGTTGAACAAAAGTCTCAACCTCAGAATCATATCGGTCTGCATGAAGCTCCTGTGTATTAATGAATGTGTGAACGCTCCAGGTGTGAAGAGTGAAGCTGTGGAGACTGACCAGAGGACACCCCAGAGGACACTCCAGAGGACACTCCAGAGGACACCCCAGAGGACACCCCAGAGGACACCCCAGAGGACACTCCAGAGGACCCCCAAGAGGATGAACGGTGGACTATCTGTGTGGACCAGCAGGTGGTGATAGACAGATGGTTGATGGATTAATGAATGATTGATATGCATGATAAATTAGAAGTCGATAGATGGATGATGGATGATGGTGAACTGGTGGTACATGATGGGTGGATGATAAATGTATGATTGACGGATGGATGGATGGATGGATGGATGGATGGATGGATGGATGGATGGATGGATGGATGGATGGATGGATGGAAGGTTTAAATCTGTTCTGGTTTCCCTGTGTTTGACAGCTTCTGGTCTCTTCCTGGATCCATGGGACCTGTTTGAGTTCTCCTCCTCCTCCTCCTCCTCCTCCTCCCCTTCCTTGGCAGCCATGTTGCCAGTGGATCCAGCCCTGGAGGACAAACTGGGAGCTCTGGTGGTGCTGCTCTCCATCACACTGGGGTTGGGCCTGGCCCCACTTTGTATCCTGCAGGGGGCGCACTCCTGCTGCCAGAACCCAGGTGAGCGTGTGTGTGTGTGTGAGATTGTTGTGTATGTGTGTGTGCGGGTGTGTGTGTGTGTGCTGATCACTGTCCTGGCTCTTGCAGCCATACGGCGCCCCCTGCTGGCTTTGATGGGCTGCTTCGCTGGAGGTGTGTTCCTGGCCTCGTGTCTCCTGGAGCTGCTGCCGGACTACCTGCAGGACATCCGCCAGGCCTTCAGCAGCGCAGGCATCATGGTGAGACACACACACACACACACACACACACACACACACACACACACACACACACACACACACACACACACACACACACACACACACACACGGTTACTTCAGAGGAATGCTCTGCTCTCCCAGTGTCCCTATCAGACCCGCATCAGGTCCAATGGTGTATCTTAGGAGGACATTACTTAGAATAGAGTTAACTTGAATTGAATCAGGTCCTCATCAGGTCTTGGCTGCAGGATGTTGTGACAACTCAGGCATTATGGGTAATGAAGTCCTCCTTCCTGCTCTCTCCTGGCAGCTGCAGTTCCCTCTTCCAGAGTTCATCCTGGTCATGGGGTTCTTCCTTGTCCTGGTCCTGGAGCAGATGGTCCTGGCCTTCCAGGAGCGTTCTGTGCCCCAGCAGGAGGAGCGGCGCCCCCTGATGGTGGATGCCAGCTGTACCATTGACCGGTCCCTACAGCGAGTGCCAGATGCTGGTTCGCTGCCGGGCCTGCGCGCCTTCCTGCTGCTCTTCTCACTGTCCCTGCAGGCGATGTTGCAGGGGGTGGGACTGCAGGAGGCGGGGCCAACGGCAGGGGCGGGGCTACAGCTCTTCCTGCAGGTGGTGCTGCACAGGAGCCTGCTGGCCTTCAGCCTGGTGTGTGCGCTGGCTCAGGCCCAGCTGCGGCGGGCGGTGGTGACCAGCTGCCTGCTGCTGTACGCCGCCATGACACCGCTGGGCGTGGCAGTGGGCGGGGCCGTGGGCGGGGCCCAGTCTCTGCCCCCCCACCGGCTGGCACGCTGCACGCTGCAGGGGCTGGCGGCCGGGACCTTCGTCTACGTCACCTTCATGGACGTCCTGCCGCAGCAGCTCCGTGCCGGCGGGAACCACATCCCCAGGGCGGCCATGATGCTGCTGGGCTTCGCCGCGGTAACCGCTGTGCTCTTCATCAAACTGTAACCATGGAAATGAAGAGGATGAAGCAACAGGCTGCACGCTGGAAAGCCTTCAGATCTGCATCTCAGCCCATAAAACTTTGGCCTGCAGGAGGCGCTGCCTGCACCCGCTGCTAAGGCTCATGGATGCTCTACGAACCTCGAGTCTCCACCCGCACCCAGTAGGTGTGTAGCCTTGCGTAGAGTACAAATACTCCCATACATACAGTACTTTGTGTGGGTGTAACAGTTAAGCAGTTTAGCCACTGGGTTGACCAATCAGTCACATCATGTGTTTGTAATTGTGAATACATTCACAAAGTTTCTCTTTAAAAAATCCTGCTGTGTATGTTTGTGTTCTTGCGTGGTTTCCACATCTTGGTTCTGTTCCTGTTCTGGTTCTTTTTCTTCTTTGTCTTTGTTCCTTTGCGACTGCATGTGAGCTATACTGCCCTACATTGCCCCCAGCTATGTCTGGGGGTATAACTCTGTCTTTCTATGTATCGACACATCCATAAGCACACTGAGAACATGTGAAATCTACGGACCAAGATGGACGAAGTTGGACGAAAATTGCTTCATGCATCAAAATGTGCAGAACAAAAATGAGCGCCAGGGCTGCTTTGAGCTGCTGCTCTGACCTTTGACCCCAACCGTGACCCCTAAGTCTGACCAATCGGCCGAGCCGCAGCTGTCACGTGAGCGTGTTTCCCAGTCGAGCTGCCCAGACGTTAGAGAATGTGTTGTCTTTCTTTTTCCTCCTCTTCGCTGAGTGAGCACAGACAGAAAAAGCTTTGTGCTGTGTTCAGCAGGAAAAACTCCAAGTTTTCCTTCTTTTCACTGGAGCTGAAAAGTGTTTTGTGTGAAGTGACGCAGCGCTGAGCAGACACAATGAGCTGCTTGTTGTTGTTCAGTTAGACGCCGGGCAGAAACCTGCCACAGCTCCGATCCCTTCTTCACTCAGTTTGCAGCTTTAAAGGAGATCTGGACCGATCAGATAGAGGCTTCACAGAAGCTTCCCTAACATAGAAGCTATGAGCTGTGGTTCCATCAGAGTCTGTTCTACTTCCTGTTTGTAGCTGTGGGAATATTATGCTCTGCTCCTGCTCAGATCTGGCTCCTTTCATGCTGATCTGGCAACCACATATAGGTTTCTATTCTGATCACATGACCCTTCAGTTTATTAACTGAACCAGCTGCATTTCCAAATTAGTAATTTCTACATAGATATATATGAACATGATGGTGTCACATTACTGATGTTTTTTTTACTCAGGGTCTCCCTTAAAGCTGTTTGAGACCTGCATAAATCCCTCAGAAATGTATTTTTGTGAATAAACCAAAGTCTTTGATGCAAATACGAATGATTTTACTCACTGAGCTGTTTGTTTGAAACATTGTATTTTGTATTGTGATATATAATATTAGAAAGACTGAATTAAACAGTATTTTTTCAGACCAAACATTGACTCAGATTTTCTGCAGATCACATTCAGAGGCTAGAAAAGACTAAAATGTAATGATCTCATGATTTTAATAATCATTTCAAAGAGTAGTATCTGCTTTTACTTTATTAAGAATCATCATCAGACTTGGTCTGATTTGGTCTGATGTTAACTAAAAGAAACAGACATTTCACCCCCTGAATTTCCCCCACTGGCAGAGAAGAATACACACAGACACTCGCTCTCTCTCTCTCACACACACACACACACACACACGCACACACCCCAGGAAGTGTCCGCCCCCTCTCGCTGCAACACCGGACTCTGTCCACAGGGGGCGCTGCCCTTCTCGCCCACCAGTCGAAGCTCGTCTGTGTCTGACATGAGGACTCACTCGCTGCGGTGACTCACGCCCCTCTTTCTGCACTTGAAGCCACAAACTCAACCGGTTACCATGGAGACCGGCTTCAGCCATTCTCTGGACATGGCTCCTGCACTGGGAGCGTCAGGCTCTGCCACGAAGCTACACAAGAAGCAATGTGGTGAGAAGTAACATTTGGCATCCAATTCACTGACTTTCAAACATGAAACCTGACCTAGAGTATCACAAGTCAAATGTGTGTCTGCTACAAACCATACAGATGTATGTATGTATGTATGTATGTATGTATGTATGTATGTATGTATGTATGTATGTATGTATGTATGTATGTATGTATGTATGTATGTAACACGTAGGACAGGACAGCAGTCTACAGTCTATCTATCTATCTATCTATCTATCTATCTATCTATCTATCTATCTATCTATCTATCTATCTATCTATCTATCTATCTATCTGTCTGTCTGTCTGTCTGTCTGTCTGTCTGTCTGTCTGTCTGTCTGTCTGTCTGTCTGTCTGTCTGTCTGTCTGTCTGTCTGTCTGTCCGTCCGTCATCCATCCACCCATCCATCCATCCATCCATCCATCCATCCATCCATCCATCCATCCATCTATCTACCGCCGGGCGGTCGGGCTTGGTCTTTGGAACTGGAGGGATGCATGAGGTCCAGGCTTGGGAACTCTCCCGAGTTGCAGGTCACTGAGATCCATGAAAACAGTAAATCTGCCCTTTTAAAATAAAACTGGCAAAAGGTGGCTAAAGAAAAGTTTTTAATGCTGACATCCTTTAGTTTTTATTTAAATACACCCTATATGCCATACTGCCACCGCATGTTTCCACTGAACCTGAGAACCTGATCAGAACCTGATTTACAACCTACTTTATCGTCATCGTACAGGGTGCGATACAGAGAGAGCTCCGCTCTGATTGGTCCGTCCTTCCGATCGCCAGCAGAGTGAGAGCTCCTCTTTCTGTCCGCTCTCTGATTGGACCGTTCCACTACGTCACTCCGTCCGCTCCGTGAAGATGTCTGCGTCGGGTTCAGGCTGCGGACCCGGACCCGGAGCGTCCCCGGGCGCCGGGGCCGGGACCGGGGCCTCCAACCCCCGAAAGTTCAGCGAGAAGATCGCGCTGCACACGCAGCGCCAGGCGGAGGAGACGGCGGCCTTCCAGGAGGTCATGATGGACATCAGCTCCACCAGGGTGAGTGAGTTGGAGGCCCGCAGCCCGGAGCCCGGCCCGGGGCTCCGCTACCACCCTCTCCCCGCTCCACAGAGCCGGAGCCCCGGCGGGGACAGCGGGGACAGCTCGGTCCCGAAGCCGGGGCCTGAGAGCAGGCTCCGGTCTCCAGGAAGCGCTGCTGCTGCCGAGGCTCCGCTTCCTCCCGACGCTAGCGTAGCTAGCTGCGCGGCTAACGCTACATAACACTGCTCTATACTTCATAATACTAGCTCACTATGCTGAACTATACTACACTGCACTACATTAAAACGGCATTATACCACACAGCTCTACACAATGCCTCGTTACTCTGGGCTATACTTCATAACACCATTACACTATACTACAGTATAGTATAGTGTGTAGTATACTGGAGAACAGTACATTATACTATAGAACAGTAGATAACACTGCACTATATTCTATTACACTGTAGGATAGTACTACACCACACTCTGCTACACTACACAACACATCATACTATACTATACTATACACTACATAACAAAACACAGCAGTGTTATGTATTGAGATGTAGTTTTGTGCAGCATTATGTTATATACTACAGTATAGTATTTTGTCATGCAGAGAAGTATGATGTAGTATATGGTACTACATTACAACGTACTTTAGAACATAACACAGTGCTACACTGCACTACTGTACACAACAGATGAGACCTGACAGAACAGACCTGATCCTGGAGGATCATGACCTGAGAGCTGCTCTGGGTTTGTTGAGGTGATGATCAGATGCTAGGGCTGGAGAGGAGCTGAGGATGAGATGCTGAGAGGGGCTGAGGATGAGACGCTGTGGATGAGAGTTTGAGAATGAGAGGCTGAGAAGCGCTGAGGATGAGAGGCTATGGATGAGAGGAGCTGAGGATGAGAGACTGAGAAGAGCTGAGAATGAGAGGCTGAGGCTGTGGATGAGAGGCTGTGGATGAGAGGGTGAGAAGAGCTGAGGATGAGAGGCTGAGGATGAGAGGCTGAAAAGATAAGGAGCTGAGGATGAGGAGCTGAGTGGATGAGAGGCTGAGTGGATGAGAGGCTGAGTGGATGAGAGGCTGAGTGGATGAGAGACTGAGGATGAGAGGTTGAGAGGAGCTGAGGATGAGAGGCTGAGAAGAGCTGAGGATGAGAGGCTGAGTGGATGAGGAGCTGAGGATGAGAGGCTGAGGACGAGAGGCTGAATGGATGAGGAGCTGAGGATGAGAGGCTGAGCGGAGCCTAGCCTGGCCTGGTCTTTAGGGTTCCCAAGGGGTACTGTACCCCCATTTGAGGAGCAGTGTACTCCAGTCATGAGTCTGCTGCGTCTCCTCCTCAGTGTTCATCCATTAGTCTGATCGATGGCTGATCGATCAGGAGAACCTCAGGCTGCGTCACACATGCTGCTTCACTAGTAGCCGATAACTGGCAAAAAGAACAGTTCATGATCATTGGTCAGAGCCCTACACACACACACACACACACACACACACACACACTGTCCTCAAAAGTCTGTTAAACTGTTATGGTTACTCAATTCTCAGTCATGACGCATGCTGTCAGCCAGCAGCCTGAGGCTGCTCAGTTACCAGTAACTAAACACAGACCTCCAGTATCTCCTCCCACATGTTGAGATGTTGATGAAACACGTAGTCGGAGTCAGACTAACCTGGTGCTGCTGCAGACCAGCCAGGTACAGGTGCTAGTGAGGAGACAGAAGGAGGTGGAGGAGGTCCTGAGGTCTAACAGTACAGGTGTGGCAGCTCGGCACATGAGCTGCTGCTCCTCATCCATACACACCAGAACTTTCTTTATTCCTGTGGAGAAATTAAGCTCTTTAGTTCTAATTCAATTAAAACACTGTCAACTAGAAATGCAACAACTAGTCAGTTAATCTACTAGTAATTGACCGGTGAAAAAAAAAGTAATAATTGATGGATCAGTTGAAGAATGAAGAAGATGTTGTGATGTTGAGGCTGCCAGCAGGGAGCGTGCCCCGCCTCCTGCAGGAGGCTGCAGGAGGCTGCAGGAGGCTGCAGGAGGCGATGGTGGAAGCAGCCGTGACCCGGCACTGTTCCTCCTCCTCCTCCAGTTTAACCACACAACTCCTGGATTACTCCACAATGTAACTGACAGACTTACCCAGTACTGTACAACCATTAGTGTCAACTGTACTGAATGGTGTGGAGCGTCCCCATGACCTGTCCCCGTCCCCATGACCTGTCCCCGTCCCCATGACCTGTCCCTGTCCCCATGACCTGTCCCCGTCCCCATGACCTGTCCCATTCCCCATCCATCAGCCTCATCGAGAGGCAGAGCAGTCATATCTGGGACATCAGGACACACCCTGACCATCCAGACCTCTGCTCCTCCATCCAGACCTCTGCTCCTCCATCCAGACCTCTGCTCCTCCATCCAGACCTCTGCTCCTCCATCCAGACCTCTGCTCCTCCATCCAGACCTCTGCTCCTCCATCCAGACCTCTGCTCCTCCATCCAGACCTCTGCTCCTCCATCCAGACCTCTGCTCCTCCATCCAGACCTCTGCTCCTCCATCCAGACCTCTGCTCCTCCTGCCAGTCTGAATACATTCTGTG
>CM055191.1:791370-801370 GCA_029224185.1 Karalla daura | reverse complement strand
AAACAGAACACACAACATCTTCATCTTCATCCTCATCGGGACAGGACATGGAAACTGTTTTTGATTTAACCTCAGGGACTCTCCTGAAGCTCACTCGGCTCAGGCTCTCCTCATTAACCTGTGAGCTCAGCTCAGAGATGGTCTCAGCTCAGAGATGGTCTCAGCTCAGAGATGGTCTCAGCTCAGAGATGGTCTCAGCTCAGAGATGGTCTCAGCTCAGAGATGATCTCAGCTCAGAGATGGTCTCAGCTCAGAGATGATCTCAGCTCAGAGATGGTCTCAGCTCAGAGATGGTCTCAGCTCAGAGATGGTCTCAGCTCAGAGATGGTCTCAGCTCAGAGATGGTCTCTGCTCAGGCTCGTTTGCCCTGGACTGAAGGAACGCATCACTTCACGTCACCTGGAGTCAGTGGGAGGCTGCAGCATTGCTCCCTCTGGTCCACACTCAGAACGTCCTCTGACGGCTAAGCAGAGCTCCACCCTCTGTGGAGTGTCTGTAGAAGCAGACTCCTCCTCCTCCTCCTCCTCCTCAGAACCTCAGGAGGTGACACTGAAGCTTCTCGTAGGTAAACGAGGCACTAACCTGCACTAACAGGACACGCTGGACCCGTCACTCCTCCTGGGCTCCTCCTGCTTCTCTCCTCCCTGCTGCTTCTGGTGTTCTTCTACCCAGACCATTCAGCCACACACACGCACACACACACGCACACACACGCACACACACACACAGCCATCAGTGCAGAGTGGAGCGGACTCGTCAGCCTCCTTCTGTTCCTCTTCTTCCTCGTCTTCCTCCTTTCTTGGCCTGTGTGCTTGCGCCCGAGCTCTCGTCCCAGCTCTTTTCTTTCCTCCTTGTTTTTTGCGACAGTTTCTTCGTCTTCTCCGTGTCCTTTGCTCGGTGGAGGAAAATAACCGTTTTGTTCTTGTTGATCACAAAAAGGAATTGGTCTGGAAACTTCCCCGGGGATAAAAGCCAGTTGTTCCGTCTCCCCACCACTGCACTCAACAGGTGAATCCTCCTTCTGCTCTGCTCCTCCTGCTCCTCCTGCTCCTCCTCCTCCTCTTCCCTCTGGACGTCCTCCAGCTCCACCTGCAGATGAGATCGTGTCTCTGTGTGACTTTCTTTTGAACATTTTATTTCTTGCTCTTCTTTTTCTTTTTTGGGGTTGATGTGATTTGGTGACTGAGTCACTCTGAGCATTGAAGCATCACAGATCCTCTCTCTCCCCGTCTCTCTCCATCCCTGTCTCTCTCTCTCTCTCTCTCTCTCTCTCTCTCTCTCTCTCTCTCTCTCTCTCTCTCTCTCTCTCTCTCTCTCTCTCCCCGTCTCTCTCTCTCTCTCCCCGTCTCTCTCTCTCTCTCCCCGTCTCTCTCTCTCTCTCTCTCTCTCTCTCCCCCGTCTCTCTCTCCCTGTCTCTCTCCCTCCCTCTCTCTCTCTCTCTCTCCCCCCGTCTCTCTCCCTCCCTGTCTCTCTCTCCCTGTCTCTCTCTCTCTCTCCCTGTCTCTCTCTCTCTCTCTGACATTGTGTCTCTCGCCCCTCAGGACCAACTCAGACTCTGCGCTCCACACCAGTGTGATGAACCCCCCCACAGGAGACCCCTTCACCACGGGGGGCCCCACGCTGGGGCCGCAGGGCAGCCGGCGCAGCGGTGAGAGGGTGGAGGGTTCTCCAGCTGTTCCAGCTGTTCCAGCCTCAGGGAAACATCTGTGTCCAGTCAGAGAGTCAGTGACTAGCTGGTTCCATTCACACCAGAGTCCAGCTCCACCCAGGCCCCCCACCCTCCCTGCCCCCCAGGAGCAGCTTCCTGCTGTGATGGGTTAGGGTTAGGGTCGCTGACAGAACCAGTTCTCACCCTGGAGACCAGTTAAAGTGATTTACCTTCTGAAGTGACTCCAAATTCAAACCAGTCAAAGCTCAGTGTGACCCCCCTCCACCATGCTACCTGCACCAGAGTCCAGACTGTTCTGGTGTGAATAGAACTTGAACCTGTGGCCACATGTTCAGAAAGACTGTGTCATGTGAACTGTCATGACACTGATGATATTAATCAAGATGGAAATGACTCACAGGTGACACAAATACCCAGTAACGGCTTTAACAATGAACCTGGAAAATTCTCTTTATCGAGTTCTTATGAATGAATGAATCAGGCTACAAATGTCTTCTCCATCAGCCTGTGTGTCTGAGTCTGACCTGTGTGTGTGTGTGTGTGTGTGTGTGTGTGATGCAGGTCAAAGCGATGGAGAGGGCAGGAGTGAGTAACACACACACACACACACACACACACACACAGTGAAGCTCAGTAATTGTTGACTGTTGACGTTTGAGAACGAGTTGAATGATTTAAGTCATTTTAAACTAAAACTCGAAGTCGAACCTCCGACCCACAATATTTGGGGAAGAGTTAAGAAAGAGTTTTTTCTCAAGCAGAAGGTCACAGAAACACACCCTGTATGTATGTGGAGTGTGAAGGATGTGTTCTGTCCCTCAGTGTTTCCGTACCCCGTCCCCCCCATCGAGGAGAACGTGCTGGGGGAGGAGAAGCTGCTCAAACCCTGGGACTCCAAGAAGGTGAGGACACATTCCCAACACGGCCACTGAACAGGAAGTGTCCAGTTCCCTCTGCCCGCGGCTCGGTGTCTGGTTGAACTGAAGCACAACTCGTCTGTTTCTTCATGTTCTGCTTTCGATTTCTCTGTTCAGTTGCCGCTGTTGTCATCTCGACCGAAGTCCTGTGAGGTCCCTGGTATCAAGTCAGTCCAACACACACACACACACACACACACACACACACACACACACACACACACACACACACACACACACACACATACAGACACACACGCATACACACACACACATACATACAGACACACACACACATTCACTCACTCTCACACACACACACACACACACACATACAGACACACACGCATACACACACACATACATACAGACACACACACACATTCACTCACTCTCACACACACACACACACACACACTCACTCTCACACACACTGTGTGATGTCAGAGTGACGACGAGGAAGATTTCACTTCCAAGCCGCTTTAAACATGGCGTCTTTAAAACATATGTAAAAGTCTTCTTCATGATTTTATGAGGTATTAAGTTTAGTTGTGTGTCCAGCTCCTTCCAGACAGTCTGGCTCTAACCAGTCTGACTCTAACCAGTCTGGCTCTAACCAGTCTGACTGTAACCAGTCTGACTCTAACCAGTCTGACTCTAACCAGTCTGGCTCTAACCAGTCTGACTCTAACCAGTCTGGCTCTAACCAGTCTGACTGTAACCAGTCTGACTCTAACCAGTCTGACTCTAACCAGTCTGGCTCTAACCAGTCTGACTCTAACCAGTCTGACTCTAACCAGTCTGACTCTACCCAGTCTGACTCTACCCAGTCTGGCTCGAACCAGTCTGACACGAACCAGTCTGACACGAACCAGTCTGACTGTAACCAGTCTGGCTGTAACCAGTCTGACTCTA
Source organism: Karalla daura (assembly GCA_029224185.1). Lineage (NCBI taxonomy): Eukaryota > Metazoa > Chordata > Actinopteri > Chaetodontiformes > Leiognathidae > Karalla > Karalla daura. The sequence goes on along the minus strand of CM055191.1, from coordinate 797,869 downwards.
ACCAGTCTGACTCTAACCAGTCTGACTGTAACCAGTCTGACTGTAACCAGTCTGACTCTAACAAAGACTCTTAGTAATAATAACATTTTGTTTGATACCCTTTTAATTAAAATCAAAAATGATGTTGGGGTCAGTTTATCTTTTTTAGTCATTTTTAGGGAATTATGAAAATCCAAATAAATATTTTTGATTCAGAATAGAAAGTATTAAAGAATTAAGTATTAAAGTATTAAAGTTTTAAAGAATATCCTTTGTTCAGTGTCACAGTGGGATTACTTTGAAATATGGTGTGATTTTCATTTTCTGTTTCATTTGATGAGCATAAACCCACTCGAGACAACGGAATAGACACAAGTTTTTCACATTCTGACACTTTAGCTCGTGAATCAGTACCAAGAAGAAAAACCAGTAGCTACTTCCTCACTGGAACCCAGTGGGGCTAGGCCTACCATGCCTAACCAAACAAGATGGCTGACTAGGTAGACTTTACCTCTGCTGCTCATTGACCACACACCTGTTAGCCAGTTAGCATTAGCCAGTTAGTGTCAGCCAGTTAGCGTTAGCCAGTTAGTGTTAGCATCCTCCAGTCTCCTGTTTTTGCATGAAAAATGCAGTGTAGCACCCCCTGCAGGTGTGGGGTGAGGTGGGAGGCTTCCTGCAGGCTCCCAGTGGCCCCTTCCTCAGTATCGCAGTATTGTTTTTCAGTGTCATTGTGTTATTGTGACGGCGCCCTACCCCCCCCAGCGTCTTCACATCTCCGGAGCAGCCGTCCACGCCGGCCCACGGCGTCCCCCCCGTCCTCAACACGGGCGGCTCGCTGCCCGACCTGTCCAGCCTGCACTTCCCCTCGCCGCTGCCCACGCCGCTGGACCAGGACGAGCCCGGCTTCCCCGGGACCGCCTCCCTGAGCGGGGGCAGCAGCACCGGGAACCTGGCCTCCACCCTCACTCAGCTGGGCATCAACCCCGCAGGACCAGGAGGGGGAGGAGCAGCAGGAGCAGCAGGAGGAGCAGGAGGAGGCTTCCACCACACACAAGGTGCACACACATGAACACAGTGTGTGTGTTTATAACGACGTGATGAGTTGAAGAGAGAGAAAGGTTGAGAAACAGCCGAACAGGAAGATCAACTCGATAGATAGAGCTATAGACAGACAGATAGATAGACAGACAGGCAGACATAGAAGTACGCCCTAATAAGAAGCTCTCACTTTGAGAAAATAAAAACAATAAAGACATTCGACAAATGAACACGAGGAGAAAGTTTGAGGACAGCAGCTGCTCCGTCAGCCTGAGTCCTGTCTATGTTGTCGATTAAATATTTTAGTAGTTTGTCTTGTATTCTGGTTTACACTTACTCTTCTGAATATGAATTACAATTATATGGTTCACATACGTAATGTGTGTGTATATATATATATATATATATATATGTGTGTAAAATGCTTTGGCCAAAACAAACGTTGGCCAGAACTCTGTTCTTGCCAAGAAAGCAAATTGCGTTGAAACGGATAGATAGATAGATGGATGGATGGATGGATGGATGGATATATGGATGGATGGATGGATGGATGGATGGATGGATGGATAGTCACTTTGTTGATCTGTCTCTGAGGTTTCCATTGGGAAAATCAGATTGTTGCGTTGTTGCAGATTGTTGCGTTCCTAAGTGAAGGTTTCTCCTCTGTTTTGTGCGTGCGAGCGAGCGAGCGAGAAGGAGAGAGAGAGAGAGAGAGAGAGAGAGAGAGAGAGAGGGAGAGAGAGAGAGAGAGAGAGTCAGAGATTAAGTGTTGCTCTCAGTTTGTATCAGGGAACGAACTCTCACCTCTGACAGGAAGTGACAGGAAGGTGTTGTAACATCCATCTCAGTTCTCAGACCCACTTCCTGTCCCCACCCTGACCTGCAGTTCACTCTGGTTGTTATGTATCACAGCTGTACAGTCCTGGACAAACCCCCAAAATGCACCTTGAAAGTGCTTGAATTTGACCTTGGAAAACGTGTGTGAACCTTGTTGAAGTGTAAACTGTTGGATGGAGCATTTCTCATGTTAACATAGAAGCTATGAGCTCTGGTTTCATCAGAGCTCAGAGTCTGTTCTACATCCTGTTTGTGGGAACATTACGCTCTGTACCTGGCCCCTGTCATGCTGATCTGGCAACCACACGCAGGCTGAGCTCTGATTAGCTGCCTCTCATATGAAGGCACTCATATGAATGATATACATGACCTGTTGTGATGATGGAGCTTTATATGACTTAATGTGACTTAATACAAGACTATATATGACTTCACTCTGATTGGCTTAATGTGACTTTTAACATGACCCTACCTGACCCTCCCTGACCCTACCTGACCCTCTTTGACTCTACCTGACCCTACCTGACCCTACCTGACCCCCCCTGACTCTACCTGACCCTACCTGACTCTACCTGACTCTACCTGACCCTCTTTGACTCTACCTGACCCTACCTGACCCTACCTGACCCCCCCTGACTCTACCTGACCCTACCTGACCCCCCCTGACCCTACCTGACTCTACCTGACCCTACCTGACCCTACCTGACTCTACCTGACTCTACCTGACTCTACCTGACCCTACCTGACTCTACCTGACCCTACCTGACCCTACCTGACTCTACCTGACCCTACCTGACTCTACCTGACCCCCCCTGACCCTACCTGACTCTACCTGACCCTACCTGACTCTACCTGACCCTCTTTGACTCTACCTGACCCTACCTGACTCTACCTGACCCTACCTGACCCTACCTGACCCCCCCTGACTCTACCTGACCCCCCCTGACCCTACCTGACTCTACCTGAGCCTACCTGACCCTACCTGACCCTACCTGACTCTACCTGACCCCCCCTGACCCTACCTGACTCTACCTGACCCTACCTGACCCTACCTGACCCTACCTGACTCTACCTGACCCTCTTTGACTCTACCTGACCCTACCTGACCCTACCTGACTCTACCTGACCCTACCTGACCCCCCCTGACCCTACCTGACTCTACCTGAGCCTACCTGACTCTACCTGACCCCCCCTGACCCTACCTGACTCTACCTGACTCTACCTGACTCTACCTGACCCTACCTGACCCTACCTGACCCTCCCTGACTCTACCTGACCCTACCTGACCCTACCTGACCCCCCCTGACTCTACCTGACTCTACCTGACCCTACCTGACCCTCCCTGACTCTACCTGACCCTACCTGACCCTACCTGACCCCCCCGACCCTCCCTGACTCTACCTGACCCTACCTGACCCTACCTGACCCCCCCGACCCTACCTGACCCTACCTGACCCTACCTGACTCTACCTGACCCTACCTGACCCCCCCTGACTCTACCTGACCCTACCTGACCCTACCTGACTCTACCTGACTCTACCTGACCCTACCTGACTCTACCTGACTCTACCTGACTCTACCTGACCCTACCTGACTCTACCTGACCCTACCTGACCCTACCTGACTCTACCTGACCCTACCTGACTCTACCTGACCCTACCTGACCCCTCCTGACCCTACCTGACTCTACCTGACTCTACCTGACCCTACCTGACTCTACCTGACCCTACCTGACCCTACCTGACTCTACCTGACTCTACCTGACCCTACCTGACTCTACCTGACTCTACCTGACCCTACCTGACCCTACCTGACTCTACCTGACCCCACCTGACTCTACCTGACTCTACCTGACCCCCCGTGACCCTACCTGACTCTACCTGACCCCCCCTGACCCTACCTGACTCTACCTGACCCTACCTGACTCTACCTGACCCTCTTTGACTCTACCTGACCCTACCTGACTCTACCTGACCCTACCTGACCCTACCTGACCCCCCCTGACTCTACCTGACCCCCCCTGACCCTACCTGACTCTACCTGAGCCTACCTGACCCTACCTGACCCTACCTGACTCTACCTGACCCCCCCTGACTCTACCTGACTCTACCTGACCCTACCTGACCCTACCTGACCCTACCTGACTCTACCTGACCCTCTTTGACTCTACCTGACCCTACCTGACCCTACCTGACTCTACCTGACCCTACCTGACCCCCCCTGACCCTACCTGACTCTACCTGAGCCTACCTGACTCTACCTGACCCCCCCTGACCCTACCTGACTCTACCTGACTCTACCTGACTCTACCTGACCCTACCTGACCCTACCTGACCCTCCCTGACTCTACCTGACCCTACCTGACCCTACCTGACCCCCCCTGACTCTACCTGACTCTACCTGACCCTACCTGACCCCCCCTGACTCTACCTGACTCTACCTGACCCTACCTGACCCTCCCTGACTCTACCTGACCCTACCTGACCCTACCTGACCCCCCCGACCCTACCTGACCCTACCTGACCCTACCTGACTCTACCTGACCCTACCTGACCCCCCCTGACTCTACCTGACCCTACCTGACCCTACCTGACTCTACCTGACTCTACCTGACCCTACCTGACTCTACCTGACTCTACCTGACTCTACCTGACCCTACCTGACTCTACCTGACCCTACCTGACCCTACCTGACTCTACCTGACCCTACCTGACTCTACCTGACCCTACCTGACCCCTCCTGACCCTACCTGACTCTACCTGACTCTACCTGACCCTACCTGACTCTACCTGACCCTACCTGACCGTACCTGACCCTACCTGACCCTACCTGACCCTACCTGACCCTACCTGACCCTACCTGACTCTACCTGACTCTACCTGACCCTACCTGACTCTACCTGACTCTACCTGACCCTACCTGACCCTACCTGACTCTACCTGACCCCACCTGACTCTACCTGACTCTACCTGACCCCCCGTGACCCTACCTGACTCTACCTGACCCTACCTGACCCTACCTGACCCTACCTGACCCTACCTGATAGTACCTGGAGTTTAGCTGCAGTTATGGAGCGCTGCAGACACTCAGTCCCACTCAGACTCTACACCACATTAGCTTCCTACTCAGATTCCCGTTTTGTCCAGCTGGTTTCCATAGTTGAGGGTTTCTACGTGAGTGATGCTGAGCAGTGTGTGAGGATGAAGGCTGCTTCAGAGGAGTCAGTGGGTGATGGGCCGGCAGATGAAGCAGGGAGCAGCGCTCTGTGTCACCTCAGGCTGCAGGAGGCCGGGCTTCTCTCTCTGTTGTGTTTGAAGCGGGGGGGTCACAGGTGGTGATGGTGGTGATGTGGAGGTCTATGGGGACAGACAGCCTGCACTCCGTCTCCCCCTGAGAGCTCAGTGTGTTTGTTTGACTCAGAGAAAGTGTGTGTGTGTGTGTGTGTGTGTGTGTGTGTGTGTGTGTGTGTGTGTGTGTGTGTGTGTGTGTGTGTGTGTGTGTGTGCGGTCTCTCCTTCATATGTTATTGATTGATTTACAACGCCTGTATGTTTCTGCCTCTTGCTGTCTGTTGTTGCCTGTTGTTGCCCGTTGTTGCCTGTTGTTGCCTGTTTCTGCCTCTTGCTGTCTGTTGTTGCCTGTGGCTGCCTCTTGCTGTCTGTTGTTGCCTGTTGTTGCCTGTTGTTGCCTCTTGCTGTCTGTTGTTGCCTGTTGTTGCCTGTTGTTGCCTCTTGCTGCCTCTTGCTGTCTGTTGTTGCCTGTTGTTGCCTGTGGCTGCCTCTTGCTGTCTGTTGTTGCCTGTTGTTGCCTGTTGTTGCCTCTTGCTGCCTCTTGCTGTCTGTTGTTGCCTGTTGTTGCCTCTTGCTGCCTCTTGCTGTCTGTTGTTGCCTGTTGTTGCCTCTTGCTGCCTCTTGCTGTCTGTTGTTGCCTGTTGTTGCTGCCTGTGGCTGCCTCTTGCTGTCTGTTGTTGCCTGTTGTTGCTGCCTGTGGCTGCCTCTTGCTGTCTGTTGTTGCCTGTTGTTGCTGCCTGTGGCTGCCTCTTGCTGCCTGCAGACGTGACTCGGGGCTGGATGTGTAGTTTCTGTTGTGGTGAAGTCAGTGTGGCGTCTCTCCGTATCTTCGTCTCTGAGGTGGTTTTGTTTTGTGTCTGTCTCCACCTGCTGCTGCAGCTTTGTATCTCTCCTCATCACGGTTTGGGCTGTCACAGCAGGACTCCCCAGGTGTTTCCAGTTTGCCGGGTTAAGGGACCTTCTAGTTGTTTCCCTCAGAGGAAATTTCTTCTTGGTTCCAGGGAAAAGCCTGGGAGGAAGCTGTTGGAAGGATCTGTTTACGCAGCCGAACAAACAGTTCAGAGCTGTGTGTCTGCCGCCTCACAACAAGTAGCATCTGGAGAGTTCTACCAGATAGGACCACAGGGAGAAGGTGCCTCAGGGGGAGGAGGTGTATTCTGGGGGGCTGTCTGGAGGAACTCTGGAGGTGTGTGTTGTGATATTAGCTGAGACAGCCAGTGGCCCACAGGAGGACTCCTCCTGGAGGGAGGAGGGCGGTAGGAGGAGCAGGAGGGAGAGGGTTGGCTGTTCCAGAGTAGCATGGAAACATGAAGGAATGGCTTCGGTGTCAATGTTTGGACAGTTGGTGTGCTG
>CM055191.1:763870-786370 GCA_029224185.1 Karalla daura | reverse complement strand
CTCTGCAGGCTGCTCCTCTGCAGGCTGCTGCTCTGCAGGCTGCTCCTCCTGGACCCGCAGACGCTGGCGGAGGAGCACGGACGTCTGCCGCTGTCTGCAGCTCTCATTCACATCACAGGAAGCACACACACACACACATGCAAGCACACACACACACGCACACACACACACACACACACAAGCACACGCACGCACACACGCACACACAAGCACACACACACGTACGCACACACGCACACACGCACACACACACACACGCGCACACACGCACGCACACACGTACGCACACACGTACGCACGCACGCACGCACACACTCAGGCCTGCAACCAGCTGCTTTGTTACTGACTGATCTCACAATATGAAGTTGTTTGGTCATTAAAATGTACAAAATAAATATGGTGTAAATGTTTAAGAGGTTCAGCTCAGCTTTACAGAGATCTCCCGATGGATTCTGTAAAAAGGTTGAGATTATTGTCTTTTTGATTGGTTGGATTAGTTGTTGGAATAGTTTTTTAAAGCCTGAGATGCTTCACACACGAAAGAAGCAGAAGAGGCTGAAGAGCAGAAAGTTCAGACATTCCCAATGCTCACATCAACAAACCATCAGTGCATGTGGTTACTCAGGCAGCTTCTAGATGTGTTTTATAGTTACACACACACACACACACACACACACACACACACAGGGAGCAGGCTGTGTGTGTCCTGGCTCCTCATGTTACAACTTTGGACTTTGATCTGGAATTAAACACATCTAAACACAGAGATTAGGCTGCAGTCAGCTTCCCATCACTTAAGAGCATTAGTGTTAAAGCGCTGTCCTGATCCCGTCTCAGCACAAACACATTAACTCCACCCCACCTGGACGGGAGCAGCCAGAGGAACCAGGAAACACACCTGGCCTGCTTCCTCTGATGAACCTTCAGCCGGGCGCAGACGAGTCAGGAGCATCTGCAGCTGCAGCTCAGCTCCAGCACAGAAAGCAGATGTAATGAGCTGCACTGTGGCTCTAATCATCCCTGATCTGATCACAAGCTCAAGCGTCAAAGCAGAAGAAGGAAGAGGAAGTGAAGGAGGAGGAGATGAGGATCTCCTCCTCCTTCCTCGATCTCTCTGACTCAGATCTCATTTACAGATCATCCAACAATTTGAACATCTTGATCATGTGGTGGTAATGAAAATAATAAAGGAAATATTGTAATAATATAACACTGAAAAGGACTAGTATACATGAATAATTCATGAAATGCAAAACAATCAATACAAATCAAATAAAAATACATGAAATTTTCACTAATTATGATAACAAATAGCTAATAAATAAAAACTGTATTCCCAACTACAAATTAAATATGATGTGACTCTCCCACAGCCTCCTCACATCTCCAACAGCTCCAGACATTCAGAGGTTTCAGAGGTCTGATGTCTGTCTGTCTGTCTGTCTGTCTGTCTGTCTGTCTGTCTGTCTGTCTGTCTGTCTGTCTGTCTGTCTGTCTGTCTGTCTGTCTGTCTGCGTGCCTGCGTGCGAGAGAGAGGAGCCAGAAGCCTGACGTGTGTGTGTGTGTGTGTGTGTGTGCTGCAGGATGCCTTGCTGAACTCCCTGCTGGAGGACCCGTACCTGAGCCTGCAGCTGGCGGGGAAGCCCAGCCAGCAGGTAAGACCTCTGGTCCTCAGCTGAACCCCCCAGCAGCACCCACTGATGAGAGAGTGGTCAGGGGCAGCTCCAGTTTTAATCCAAATGTGTCAGATAGTAAAAGACCTTCAGGTGACCCCGTGCTAGCTGCTAAAGCTGCAGAAGAAGCCTTAGAGAAGAAGCCCTAATCCTGATTTTCTGAGGCATTGTATATTTGTTGTCCAGCTCCTCCCAGACAATCTGTCTGTAACCAGTCTGACACTAACCAGTCTGACACCAGTCTGTGTGAGAGTCTGAGAGTCAGAGGCCCTGGTTGTGACCAAAGATTTATTTTGATAAAATAAACTACCTTTGGTTTTAAAGAGAGATTATTTGATGTTGATTTAGTTTAGGATGTGTGGTGCAAAGGAGACGAGCTCCTTAACTGCTCTTTAACTGGGACCTTGAGGACAGTGTGGTTTACCTGTGCTGTGCTGGTCCTCAGTTCTCTGCAGACCCTCAGAGCGACTGCCTGAGCCTGAACCACGGGGCCCTGAGCTGCAGCACCGCCCCCTCCCACCACCAGGGGGCCCTGGACCTGCCGGACCCTGCAGAGCAGCAGCTTCTCAACAACCAGAACCAGAACTACAGTGTGGGTGACGGGCGCCACGCTGTGCCCAACATCATCCTGACCGGTGGGTGAGACCAAGGGCGATCGCTTCTGTCAATCACAGAATACCTCACAATATCACAATATCACAATATCACACAATATCACACAATATCACAATATCACAATATCACACAATATCACACAATATCACAATATCACAATATCACAATATCACTCAGTATCACACAATATCACAATATCACTCAGTATTACACAATATCACAATATCACACAATATCACAATATCACACAATATCACACAATATCACAATATCACTCAGTATCACACAATATCACAATATCACACAATATCACTCAGTATCACACAATATCACAATATCACTCAGTACCACACAATATCACACAATATCACAATATCACTCAGTATAGTGATATTCACACAGTATAATTCAATCACACAATATCACACAATGTTTCTAGATGTTTCTACATTGTGATCCAGCTGTCCAGTCCAGCTGCTGCTGCAGTGTGAATGTGGTCCTGCTCCATCCCATAATAACCTTGGTACCATGTGGTTCTGCTCCATCCCATAATAACCCTGGCACCATGTGGTCCTGCTCCATCCCATAATAACCCTGGTACCATGTGGTCCTGCTCCATCCCATAATAACCCTGGTACCATGTGGTCCTGCTCCATCCCATAACAGTCCTGGTACCATGTGGTCCTGCTCCATCCCATAATAAGCCTGGTACCATGTGGTCCTGGTCCATCCCATAATAACCCTGGTACCATGTGGTCCTGCTCCATCCCATAATAACCCTGGTACCATGTGGTCCTGGTCCTCCACTCTGAGGAAGATGGAGGTCCAGAGCATAGTTTTCTCAGACAGCTCCTGTCTCTGGTGTAGCTCTGAGCTGCTGAATCTTGGCTGAGTCTCAGTCTGGGTTTGTTTCCTTTCAGCCTTCAGGTGTTTAAGTCACAACTTTTCACTCTGAGCAGGAGCTTCAGTCGTCAGAGGAGGAAGGACACGGACCAGGGTTTAGGAGAAGTGAAAGGACATGATGTTTCTGTAGTTCCTCTGAATCCTTCTCACAGCTGAACGACGATGTGGGCGGAAGTGAAGAGAGGATGTAGCCAGAGAGCAGATCAGTGTTGGTCTCTGGGATCTCCCTCTGAGAGCCGCTGTGAAGCAGCTGAAACCGTCCTCACCTGTTCTCACACTGAACGGTTGTGGACAGGAAGGACCAGCTAGCTCACTGCTAAGGAGAGCAGCTCACCCATGAACCAGCTGTTCACCCACTGTTAATATCAGCAACAATTCTTATTCTAAAATAATATTAATAATAATGATAATTAAGTATCAATGATAATTAAGCATTTCAAGAAGATTTTTAGGAATAACTTTGTGCAACTATGTAGAAACTCGATTTTCTCCCAACTTCCTCTATTTGAATATTTTCTTTTGTCTCTGTGACAGAAAATCTTATTTCCAGACCTGATCTTGGTCTCCATGTGACAAACTTCTAACCGATCCTAAACGTTTCTGGGGTTTGTGTTGTTTTAATAAAAGAGACATGCCTCCTGTTTGTTTCATTACTCTGTGATTGAGAAAGTGTAAAAACTGTTCATAACTTCATGTAAGGACTCTTGTTGAAGGTGTGCTCTTTGCTTTTATCAAAATCTCCACACAGAATTTTTGTAGTTTTTATTGAGGATATCATTACTGTACAACTATAAATCTGTGAAACTGACAGTTCAAGGAAATGAAGAAGTGGCCAGTGACATGCCTGTCCTGTCCCTCCTCCCTGCAGGTGATTCCCCCCCCGGTCTGTCCAAGGAGATCGCCAGCGCTCTGTCCCACGTCCCGGGCTTCGAGATGGACCCGTTCTCTCTGGACGACCCGCTGAGGATGGACCCGCTGGCGCTGGACATGCTGGACGGGGACCTGATGCTGGCCGACCCGGCCGTCGAGGACTCCTTCCGCTCCGATCGCCTCAAGTGACACGTCAGGACGCAAAGAGGCGGGATGCAACAGAACCTGAGGCTCCTGGACCGGGTCCAAGGAGGAGCAGGAGGAAGAGGAGGAGCAGGAGGAAGCACTTACCTGAAAATGCTCGCAAAGCTTTAAGTCAAGGAAACCCACGAAGCTTCTCTCTGTAGGCATTAGCTTGAACCAGTCCGACAGCATGCATCGCTCGCTCGCTAGCATGCAAAACGTAACGTAAAACACGACGTAGCATGACGCGACGTAGCGCAACGTAACGCAGCCTCCCGCGATGAAACGTGACGTGACGTAGCATGACGTGACGTAGCATGACGTGACCTAACCTACCACGATGAAACGTGACGTGGCGTAATGCTACAGAACACTATGTAAACGTAGCGTCACGTAGCCTAGCGTAGCCTAGCGCAGCCTAGCGCAGCCTAGCGCAGCCTAGCGCAGCCTAGCGGCTGGGCCGGGCGGCTGCTGCGTGTCGTGTGTTGTTTGGCGGAGCGTCTCAGCCAGGATAGAAGCCATGACTCCGCCTCCGTCTCACCGCACTGACCCCCCCCGCTCCTTCACTCCCATTGGTCAGATCTCTGCTCAGACTCAGGACCCCCCCCACCCCCCCAGATGAGACAAATAAATACAAATAAACAGTCACTAGAAGAGAAGGAATCAGAGCAGCAACAACTCACTGATAAATCGACTAATTAAAATGAACATCTGTTATCATGGATTTAAGCGTTTTAAGAAGTTTCGTCCCAATTCTCTGATCTTTTCTGGCTCCTAGAGACAGACAGAAAACTGAATGTCGTTGAGTTGTGGACAAAAAAAGTCGATTAAGATAAGAAAATATGTTCTTTACTTATTTATTCATAGAATTATTATAAATCACCTTCCTAACACACAACAGTCCAGAATCTGCTGCGTCCTCCCTGAGGAGTGTTTATCTGTGGACGAGGAGCAGGAGGAGCAGGAGGAGCAGGAGGAGCAGGGATTCTGACCAGTGGAGGCGAGGCCTCAAGAGTGTGTGTGTGTGTGTGTGTGTGTGTGTGTGTGTGTGTTCCTGTTCCCACAGTCACAGATGTCAAACTCAGTTGCAACTGGAGCTGCGACACTGCGTCAATCAGGGGATGTCCAGTCACCGTACCCTCCCAACCCAGACCCCCCCACCCCCACCGAGACCCTCCTAACCCCAGACCCCCCCCCCCCACACACACACACACACAACCCCACCCTCCCCACAGCTACACCCCACCTGCTGCATCCTTCTATGTCTGGCTTCTCTGAGGAGGCGTGACAACTTCCCTCGATTCAACACGGGAAGTTCAGTCCTAAAATGTACATCATGTGTGGCCCCGCCCCCTGGTGCAGTCTCCTGTGGCCCCGCCCCCTGGTGCAGTCTCCTGTGGCCCCGCCCCCTGGTGCAGTCTCCTGTGGCCCCACCCCCTGGTGCAGTCTCCTGTGGCCCCACCCCCTGGTGCAGTCTCCTGTGGCCCCGCCCCCTGGTGCAGTCTCCTGTGGCCCCGCCCCCTGGTGCAGTCTCCTGTGGCCCCGCCCCGTGTCATCATTAACTGTGGCCCCGCCCCCCAGTGATGTCCCCTCGACACCTGACCTGGAAAACTGTGATGCAGTTTTTGCCCTTTAACCTTCGGTCACTGTGATTGACAGCCCTTCGCCCCACCCCTGCCTGCACTTGCTGCACCTGTGTTTTAAGCCCCGCCCTGGGCCAAGCATAGCAACATATTTTTATGTAAGGAAAAAAAAATCTTAATATTATTCTGACTATAAAGAAGTTTTATTTTTGAATTGCACACGGTGGCGATGTGTATGTACATAGTTTCTCAGATAATATCTTTAAAGAAAACAGTATATTTAAGCTGAGAGAGGAAGGAGGAGGTCATGCGCACAGCGCCCCCTGCAGTCTCCACAGAGGAGGAGCGAACCGGGACTTTGTCTTTAAAAACGTCCCAAAACAAGAAGGAAACAAACCAAACAGGCAAAATGTTTCATAAAACAATTCCAAGTTGTTCCGATCTCTTGAACAAGAGAAAATGTCTGAACTCACTCAGGAGCAGAAAATACGAATGTTCAGACCCAGCAGAGGGAGAGCTGAATGTGACCTGTCTTTCATCCATTAGTTTGGTCTGAATCATTTGATCTGAGCTCTGGGCTGAAGCCTCAGGATCGGCTCAGACTCACTCAGCGTGTTCACTCATTGAGTGTCTGGGTGGTGCAGGAGTGATGGGTGGAGGATCGGTGGAGGAGGGTGGACCTGCGGCGCCGGCAGCCGGCCAGGTTCCCCGACCTCTGACTTCCAGACAAACTGTGGGAGAACCAGGAAGTGATCTGAGGGGAGGAGGGGGAAGGAGGGGGGAGGAGGGGGGAGGAAGGCAAAGGAGTTTCTGTTTCTGGTTCATCTCTCTTCAGTCCGATACTGGAGCTGCAACAAGACATCAGAGCTGTCAGTCATCCAGGGAGAACGGTCCAGCTGCACCTGAGATGTTCCTGTTCTCAAACATGATCTGGAGCTGTTTCCATCATGAGAACCTCTCAGATGTCTCTGAACACAGCTCCTCTCCTGAGCTGCTCCTCCAGACGTGTCCATCTAGAAGCTGATCTCAAAGTGTGATGGAAACACTTTGTTCACATCTCCAGGTCACGTGACCTGACGTAGGGGTCACATGACCAGTTCCCTTCAGACCAGATGGACAGAGGAGACTCAACTGTTTCTACATCTGATTCAAAGATCTAAGAAAACTATGTTCTGGACGTCCATCTTCCTCAGAGTGGAGGACCAGGACCACATGGTACCAGGGTTATTATGGGATGGAGCAGGACCACATGGTACCAGGGTTATTATGGGATGGAGCAGGACCACATGGTACCAGGGTTATTATGGGATGGAGCAGGACCACATGGTACCAGGGTTATTATGGGATGGAGCAGGACCACATGGTACCAGGGTTATTATGGGATGGAGCAGGACCACATGGTACCAGGGTTATTATGGGATGGAGCAGCAGCGGGACTTCAGCATCCATGGAGAAACATCTAGAAACATGTCTTTGAGTCCTCAAGCATCTCGTTCTGCCTCTATGAAGTTAGGGTAGAACAGATCCCTCTAATCATTCTACAGTGGGAAAATTTCAGGCTTGGATCAGAGTTTGACTTTATTTCACACTGAGTCATTCGTGGATGACTTGTTGCAGCTCTGAGATCTGAGTGAAGGTTCAGCTCTTCCTGTGCAGAGCGATCAACCAATCAGTGGAGTTTGTTGGAACGCTCTGAAACCTGTTGATCTGCTCACGATCGGACAGAAACTGAAACTTCCTTCTTGTGTCTTTGTTTTTTTTTATGAGCGTCAAAACGAAAGTTTGTTGTATTGTTTTTTTACTGAAGACGGTGAATGGAGAGATCAGCGACGAGGAACAAAGCCACAGTCTCCAGCTGAGACTGAACCGATGCAACTGGCCTCAAGGAAAGCAGCATCTCACACGTGGACACTTTCAGTCAGAGGTCACAACTGTCAGAGAGAGAGAGAGTGCAGAATTCACAGCTCTGTGTCCTGTTTAGATCAACTGTGTGAGTGTGTGTGTGAGTGAGATCTTTTTATGCAATAAACCTGTTGTAAGTTAACATGCAGTTTCAAGCTCTGCCAATAGGGGGAACTGTTTACCAGCAAGGTTTTCTCTGTGTGTGTGTGTGTGTGTGTGTGTGTGTGTGTGTGTGTGTGTGTGTGTGTGTGCGCAGACTAGGGATCAGTTTAAGGCCATATTTCATTGTCTTTTTCATCTTTTTTATCCATGTATGATGTTAATTGCTCATATAATACCTGGTGTCGTTAGTCTGAGCTCTGCGGCTGCTTCGCGCCGAGCCATGAATTCTACTTTTGTTGTGTTCAGATTTCATTTGAACGTCGTCAGAAGAAACCAGGGAACGTGGAGCGAGTTGTACATATGAAGACGTTCTCACGCCCCGGAGCTTGTGATGCTAACAGCAGATTTTTAAAGGACTGTACCTTCACATCATTTTCCAGAAAATAAACTGATGAAACCTGCGAGTTGTTGTCTGTCCAGTCTGAGAGGGCAAGTGACACGATGCTGACAAGACGCAATCACTGCAAGGATGGGAAAATCTAAAGTTCAGCACACAATGTCTATGATGTTTAGATATGAAATATGTGCAACATGAGATGATATAGATCTACATGAGACAGATCTGCATAACACATTTATACAAATGCAAATAAGCACAAAGAAGGATTAAAGTGTGCAATCAGAAGAGGGTGTGGAAAGTTTTGATGTGTAAATGTCAGGATTCAATTTGATAATTATCCAAACATAGATCCTCATATAAAACTCATCCACACGAGCTCTGAGCCTTCAAAATAAAGCTCCTGCACACAGGAGAAGTAGGAACTGATTCAGGATCTGCAAAACGCACTCTTTGGTCAAAGAAAAGACGCTCGAGCCATGTAAATTCTGATTTGCACAAGTCCCTTTGATTCCTTTTGCAATTTTAGCATCTTTTTTTAAAAAAAACTTGTTCACCCATCTCTCCAAAGTTACCATTAACAAAACTAACAAACAAATAAATAGAATAAGTTCCATATAAAAATAGAAAAGCTCACGTGTTCGCTGAAAGAAGAACGTTTTTTCTTCTTTTCTGAAACCAAAAAATTACTTCAGCAGATCTGCTTCTAGGCTGATGAGAGCCTCAGGTTCATGAATCCTCTCCAGAGAAGACTTACTGTAACGTTCTATTATCACATTCTATTGGCCACATCAAAGGAGATGAAGAATGAAGAAATACAATTTTCATTTTGGGGGGATCCAAAATCACAGTCTACAAACAGGATGTAGAATAGACATTAAATAGAATAGATTAGACGTTTCTGATGGAACCAGAGTTCATAGCTTCTATGTCCTCTCCAGCGGTGTGATGTCTTGTTCAACTTCCGTTCTCAGACCTTTATTGTGAAAGTTGGCACCGGAAGTGTGCTGTCTGCAGCGTTTGTCTCATCAAACATGGAGGTGACATGTGAGCGGACCTGACACCATGGTCCGAGCTGCTGCTGCTGCTGCTGGTTCTGGTGCTGGTTCTGCTGCTGGTTCTGGTTCTGGTCCTGGTTCTGGTCCTGGTGCTCCCCCTGTTTCTGGGTCCTGCTGCCCGGCCTTTCTCTCTCTCTCTGCGGGGTTCGGGCCTCAGACCCGCCCGGAGCTCCGCGGCTGACGGTGAGTCCTCCTCCCCCCCCTCCCCCTTATCCTCCCGGGCCCCGGCCCGCTCCTGCTCCCGGCACCGGTCCCGGCTCTGGTCCCGGTTCAGAACCGGGACCCGGACCGGGACCTGGAGCTGAGTGTGTCCGATAATGGAAGCAGCAGTAGGTGACGGGAGGGGGCGTTGAGCCTGCAGTTGGGAGCAGGTCTGTCTCTGTCGCTCTGCTTCTTCATTTGTTTATTTGTCATTTGTTTATTTGTCATTTGTTTATTTGTTATCGTCTGGCCGAGAAAAACAAAGATGGAGGAGTGTCCGATAATGGAACTTGTGCGTTAAAGAGGAGCTGGAACATGAAGCTTCTGAGGCCTGAAGCTGAGACCAGCTGTCTGTCTCTGTCTGTCTCCCTCCCCCGTCCCTCTCTCTGTCTGTCTGTCTGTGTGTCTGTCTGTGTGTCTGCCCCCCCCCCCCCCCCCCCCCCCCCATCTCTATATCTCTCTCTCTGAACGAAGCAGCTGAGCTGGTTTTTCAGAATGAAGCTGAAACTGTAACCAGGTTCTGCTTTGGCAGATTTGACCAATTGATATTATTAGACAGGCTGTCAGGCCTGAGGTGTGTGTGTGTGTGTGTGTGTGTGTGTGTGTGTGTGTGTGTGTGTGTGTGTGTGTGTGTGTTACAGTCGTGAGAAAAGTGTTTGTGTTTACATGTCAGTCTGCATATTGAGCTTGTTCAACAGACAATACAGTAGCTCCTCCTGCTCCTCCTCCTGGTCTCCTCCTGATCTCCTCCTGGTCTCCTCCTCTCATCCTGCTCTTCCTCCTGGTCTCCTCCTGGTCTCCTCTCATCCTGCTCCTCCTCCTGGTCTCCTCCTCCTGGTCTCCTCCTGGTCTGGACCATGGGACAGTAGAAGGAGCGTGGCCACTAGTGTTCTTCTGCTTTGTAGCAACACAACAGCTGCTTCTCACAATCTTCCAGAGGTTTACAGCTGGTTCAGACCAGTACGTATCCTCCTCCTCCACTGGTTCAGACCAGTACGTATCCTCCTCCTCCACTGGTTCAGACCACAATTCTTCCTGCAGTGAATTTTCTTGTTTGGAGCACTGATGATCTTCTGAGCTGGTCTCAAACAATCAGCTGGTTCACTGGTCCCTAATCCACCGCGCCACCGGCACTTTTAGCTCCAGGAATAGTTCTGATCTCAGGAAAGTCTGAGAGGATCAGAGATCCTCTGCTGCGTCTCAGATGGTTCCTGACGGTTCCTGGTGGTTACTGGTCTCAGATGGTTCCTGATGGTTCCTAGCGGTTACTGGTCTCAGACGGTTCCTGATGGTTCCTGGTGGTTACTGGTCTCAGACGGTTCCTGATGGTTCCTAGCGGTTACTGGTCTCAGACGGTTCCTGATGGTTCCTGGTGGTTACTGGTCTCAGATGGTTCCTGATGGTTCCTGGTGGTTACTGGTCTCAGACGGTTCCTGATGGTTCCTGGTGGTTACTGGTCTCAGATGGTTCCTGATGGTTCCTGATGGTTCCTGGTGGTTACTGGTCTCAGATGGTTCCTAATGGTTCCTGGTGGTTACTGGTCTCAGATGGTTCCTGATGGTTCCTGGTGGTTACTGGTCTCAGACAGTTCCTGGTGGTTACTGGTGCCCC
Organism: Karalla daura; assembly: GCA_029224185.1. NCBI lineage: Eukaryota > Metazoa > Chordata > Actinopteri > Chaetodontiformes > Leiognathidae > Karalla > Karalla daura. The sequence goes on along the minus strand of CM055191.1, from coordinate 775,272 downwards.
CTGCTGGGGAGCGTGACTAAGGGTCTGTGAGGCGTGAGGGGAAGGTTTCACACGTCCATCAGCGCTAGAGCATCATGGACGTGCTGCTTCAGTGTGGTCGTTGGTCCAGGTATGGTACGGCTAGCTAACTGTGGCTATTATCAGTGACGGACAGTTAACAACATTGGTCGCTAATGACAGATTGTTATGATGCTAATGCTAACGCTAACTAAGGCCAGAAAACGAGATGAAACACTGATGTGCTTCTTTTAGTGCGCTCCCTTTCTCCTCAGTGATGTCATCAAATATTTCTCCTGGAAACATCTGGTGGTTCAGAGGAGTGCAGAGTGCAGTCTGACAGGATATATTTATTCATGTATTTACACGTATTTATCATTTTCTAATACTTTGTTTCAAAGCATCACAGATTTCAGAATTATCACAGTTTTATCTGCTCAGCTCCATCATGTTCATATGAAGATGTCCAGGAATAAAAGCCATTTCATTTTCAAAGCAAAACCTTTTTTGTCCTTCTAAAGTTCTTCTTGACTGGATTCTGGAACGTTGATTGGATGAATGAGATAAAGAGCGGACGGTGTCTGGCTGCGGCCTGGTGGAGGCAGCGCAGCAGGAATGTGGAGGATCAGGCTCAGCTGCTGATTGGAGCACAGATTCCTCCATGTTTGTGTTCCTCGCTGTCTCCCAGTGCATGCTGGGACACGCCGCCGCCGCCGCCGCCTGGCAGAGGGAGGGGATGTTGTGTCTGAACCAACACTGAGCTATGATGAAGAGGAGGAAGAGTGAAAACCACACAAATTCAAAGGAGGGCCTCTGCATCAGGAGCATGATGAGTGGCCGGTCATTTCAAATCAGGCTGGAGCAGGAAACATCTAGAACATGATGGACAGTGACGCCTGAGGAACACTGGTCTAAATCACCCTAGATGAGTCGGCCAGAGGAGGTGAGGTGTTGGCATGTCAGATCCTGTGAGCGAGGCTGGAGGAGGAACCTGGAGGAGGAACCTGGAGGAGGAACCTGGGGGAGGAACCTGGAGGAGGAACCTGGGGGAGGAACCTGGGGGAGGAACCTGGAGGAGGAACCTGGGGGAGGAACCTGGGGGAGGAACCTGGAGGAGGAACCTGGAGGAGGAACCTGGGGGAGGAACCTGGGGGAGGAACCTGGAGGAGGAACCTGGGGGAGGAACCTGGGGGAGGAACCTGGAGGAGTCCGCCTGTAGCTCCGCCTCGTCTCCATGGAAACAGTGATGCTGCTGATTCTGTGTCATCGCCACGTTTCCTGGCTGCTCATTTGACCTTGTGTGTGTGTGTGTGTGTGTGTGTGTGTGTGTGTGTGTGTGTGTGTGTGTGTGTGTGTGTGTGTGTGTGTGTGTGTGTGTGTGTGTGTGTGTGTGTGTGTCTCTGGTTGAACTCATCACAGTGATGGAGCTGTACTGAAGTCGATCGGTCGATCAGTTTGGCAGCCCTGGTAACCATGGCAACCGTCACACTGCAGTGATCAATGTTTAATCAGATTAAAGATTGAAGAAGTTGAAGTCTCCTGTCCTGTCCTGTCCTGTCCTGTCCCATCCTGTCCCATCCTGTCCCGTCCTGTCCTATTCTGTCCCGTGCTGTCCTGACCTGACCTGTGTTCTGTTGTCCTGTCCTGTCCTGTTCTATTGTACCCTGGTGGGACATTAGAGCCTGTCCCTCAGTCAGGAAGTGAACCCTCAGCTTAGTGCTGATCCTGCAAACCTGCTCCACCTGCCTCCTGTGTGTGTGCGTGCGTGTGCACGTGCACGTGCCACACACACACACACATGCAGAGTCATGGTGAGCTCCAGTTTCAGGACGTCCCCAGAATCCCTGCCACTGCACCCAGGCGTCCTTAGCTCCAGCCACAGCACTGTACTGTACTGTACTGTACTGTACTGTACTGGCCTGTACTGTACTGTACTGTACTGTACTGTACTGTACTGTACTGTACTGTACTGTACTGTACTGTACTGACCTGTACTGTACTGTACTGCACTGTACTGTACTGGCCTGTACTGTGCTGTGCTGTACTGTACTGTACTGTACTGTACTGGCCTGTACTGTACTGTGCTGTACTTTACTTTCACTGTAATCTATTCCTTTGTAGTGCAGCTCCTTTATTATGCACACATGCTCCTCTGTTTCCGGCTGATGTGACATGACCAAAGCTTCAGAGATGCTGCTGCTGAATGAACGGACCAATCAGACGAGGGCTGAGCTCCTCAGAGAGCTCTGAGCCTAGAGGAGTCAAGCTGATCTGGCAACAAGATAGAGAGATAGAGAGAGAGAGTGTGTGTGTGTGTATGTGTGTACTCCTCGGCTGGCTGTTTAGAGGTGGACGAGGGTTCTTTACATGTGAGGTAATTTTGGAAAGTGTGTGCATGTGTGTGTGTTCTCTCTGCTGTGAGCTGGGCCTAAATATAGACGCCTCATATTTACATGTACTGCTGGAGGCTGAGACCAGAGGCCTCCACTTTCAGATCTGACCAGGTCCTAGACCTGGATGGAGACAAGGGAGAAGGAGAAGTGTATGTTGTGGTCTGAGGTGAACCTGGTACTGTGCTGCTGTAGATGTTGAGGGAGGAGACCAGGATGAAGCTCTGGATGCTGCTGACATGGAAGGAGCAGGTGTCTGAACCAGTGGAAGAGGAGGATACGTACTGGTCTGAACCAGTGGAGGAGGAGGATACGTACTGGTCTGAACCAGTGGAGGAGGAGGATACGTACTGGTCTGAACCAGTGGAGGAGGAGGATACGTACTGGTCTGAACCAGCTGTAAACCTCTGGAAGATTGTGAGAAGCAGCTGTTGTGTTGCTACAAAGCAGAAGAACACTAGTGGCCACGCTCCTTCTACTGTCCCATGGTCCAGACCAGGAGGAGACCAGGAGGAGACCAGGAGGAGGAGAGGAGGAGGAGGAGCTAGTGGAACGTGACTCCAGGCTCTGGTCTGCAGTTTGTGGTTTGTGCAGCGTTCAGTTGTTCACACAGGAAGTAGTTGCAGGCGTGCAGCCGTGACCTCACTTCCTGTTAGTTAGCGTTGGCTTCTAGCAGCAGAGAGAGATCAGTGTGTCTGAACATCAGCCTGTCTGTCAGCCTGCATGTCTGCCTGTCTGCCTGCCTGTCTGTCTGCCTGTCTGTCTGTCTGCCTGTCTATCTGCCTGTCTGCCTGCCAGGTGATGATGTCATGACCATGGCTCTCACTGAGCGTGTGCAGCTCATCGCTGACGCCATGACAACGAGACAAAGAGACGTTGTGATCCACGACCCCGTACCAGACACACACATCACTGACACATATCAGGAGTGTGTGTGTGTGTGTGTGTGTGTGTGTGTGTGTGTGTGTGTGTGTGTGTGTGTGTGTGTGTGGGTGCACGCAGAGCAGCAGGTTTCAGATGCTCAGAAACCAGAAGTGAAGCTCGGGCTTCATATTAATAACATCCTTATAGAAAGAGACTTCCTCCCAGGCCGCACACTTCCTCCTCCTCAGCCAGCTCTGTGGCCACACACACACACACACACACACACACACACACACACACACACACACACACACACACACACACACACCTGCTGGGCAGCAGGTGTGGAGCAGCTGAAAGGAGAAGTTTCATTTTTCTGTTTCCACTGAGAAACTGAAGTCACGGCTGCTTCTGTTCTGCAGGAAGTGGCTTCACACAGTGCTGACACAGCAGGCCTCACGGGTGTGTGTGTGTGTGTGTGTGTGTGTGTGTGTGTGTGTGTGTGACCTCAGGGCTCCTCCCCCTCCTGCAGTCAGACCAGCGTCTCCTGGCCTGTGTGAATATTTTTGTCCAGATAGCTGGAAGATATTGATAGACATTGTTATATATTGATAGATATTGTTACATATTGATAGACATTGATGGATTTGATTGATAGACACAATCTCCTCGATATCTGCAGAATGCTGCACAGATGAGTTCATGGTAACCTGGAATTAAAATGGTATTCTATATGTCTCCATGTGTCTCCATGTGTGTCCATGTGTGTCCATGTGTGTCCATGTGTGTCCATGTGTGTCCATGTGTATCCATGTGTATATGCACATGTGTAGATGGTATAGATGTCCACTATATCGACGATGTCCAGCAGGTGCTGAAGCTATGGTCAGGACAAGTGCTGTTCCATTCATACCTGGCGCCCTCACACACTGCCACACTTTGTGTGTAGCTACGCTGTTTCACCAGCTTCACTTCCTCACGCTTTTATCTTCCTGTTGGTTTTGGGTTTTTGTGGCTGCAAGACGTTGTCTGGGATCAGGGTCTAGGACCAGGGTCGGGGGGATCAGGGTCTAGGACCAGGGTCGGGGGGATCAGGGTCTAGGACCAGGGCCGGGGGGGGGGGATCAGGGTCTAGGACCAGGGTCGGGGGGATCAGGGTCTAGGACCAGGGCCGGGGGGGGGGGGGATCAGGGTCTAGGACCAGGGTCGGGGGGATCAGGGTCTAGGACCAGGGTCGGGGGGGGGGGCAGTCCAGGACCGTAGTCCTCCCTCTGAAAAGACTCCTGGAGTCAAACCAGATCAGTGCTGTACTGGAGTGAACTGTGCCAGTGAGGAAATGGTCTCCTCTCTGGGCTTTCCAGTATGTGTGTGTGTGTGTGTGTGTGTGTGTGTGTGTGTGTGTGTGTGTGTGTGTGTGTGTGTGTGTGTGTGTGTGTGTGTGTGTGTGTGTGTGTGTGTGTGTGTGGTTTCCATTGTTGCACAGCCTAGGGGAAGTGATAGTGGTGAAATCAGCTGTTTCAGTTGAAGCCGGCCGCTCCGCTGAGCGCCTGCGTCACCTCTGACCTCGAGTCGTTCCTGACGACTGGGCAGACTGGGACTGCTGGTGTCACTGGTGCGCTTCAGATGGCTCCACCTAGAGGTGAACAGCAGGGCACCCAGCCCGTGTGTGTGTGTGTGTGTGTGTGTGTGTGTGTGTGTGTGTGTGTGTGTGTGTGTGTGTGTGTGTGTGTGTGTGTGTGTGTGTGTGTGTGTGTGTGTGTGTGTGTGTGTGTGTGTGTCACTAGCAAGTGGTCTCTGGACAGGAAGCAGGCTGCCAGTCTGCTTCCTGTTTGCCAGCTGACCCCTGACCCCTGGTGTCTCTCACAGTTTCCTCAGTCGGAAGCAGAACGAGAGGTGGAAACTGTGAGGAGGAGGAGGATGAAGATGATGATGCCCCCCCGCCCCGCCCTGTCCCACAGCCAATGCTGGGGGGGGGCATCATGTGATGATGTCCATGCAGGAGAAGAGTCCTGGACCACACAGAGACAGAGTATCGGTCCATCGGGCTTTAGTTCAGTGTTATTTTATGCATGTAATTCATTTTATTTTTAACGTGAATCAAACATGAGACAAAGAGGCGGATACGACGACCTCGGGACTGAGTTTGGACACTTGAGCAGGAGAGAGAAATGTAAACTAAGTCTAGTGTTCAGCTTCAATGTTTGTCAATATTCTGCTTTACAAAACAAATGTGCAGGACTCTAAATGCGTCTGTCGCTCTGTTATGTGCACACACACTTTACAGTTTTCATACAAAATGCATCTCCACATGTTTTACGTAACAAGAGATGAGTAAAAGCAAAATCCCTCCCAGCCCCTCCCCCAGCACTGACACACACACACACACACACACACACACACACAGTCACTCACTCACTCACTCACTCACTCACTCACTCACTCACTCACTCTCTGAGGAGGAGGAGGAGGAGGTAGAGGAGGTGGAGGAGGAGGTGGATGATAAATGCTCCATTCAGGCCTCCAGGTCCCAGTGACTGAGGAAGAGGAGTCACTGCCTCCATCCAGGCCTCAGCCTCCTCCCCATTACATAACCAGCAGCAGCATCCCCAGCAGCTGGAGGACACACACACACACACACACACACACACACACACACACACACACACACACAGAGCACAGAACACACACACACACACAGAGCACAGAACACACAGAACACACAGAACAGTTGTGAAGGTGAAGGTGGAGGAGGTGAACAGAACATGAGAGAGGAACGAAGCTTTTTCAATCACAATGATAGATGATGTTCTCTGAAGCTTCGTTCTGGGGACTGCATGCGTGTGTGTGTGTGTGTGTGTGTGTGTGTGTGTGTGTGTGTGTGTGTGTGTGTGTGTGTCTGCCCTTCCTCTTCAGGTTCTCTCTTCTCCTCTTCTTCTTCCGTATTTCAGTCCTTGAACAGTTTGTCCAGTTGTTCTCGTCTGGTTCAGTGAAAGCGACCAGGCTGTGAAAGATGAAGCGTCCCAGGTGATGCTGTGTAGCACTGCACCCCCAGGTGGCGCTGCAGCCAGCCATGACCTACCCTAACCCCCATTTATATTATAAATGTGAATTTAATAAAAGTGTTTAAATGATTTTTTGAGATATATTTGTATTCAGTTAATTAATATATTCAGTCTTTGTTAATATGAGCTAATATAAGCTGTATATATGTGAGATTTAACTGAGATTCATTTACAGCTGTAGGATGTCTCAGTGTGTCTCAGCTGTCAGTGTGTGAAGGTTAAAAATCACATGCTGGACTGACCTGTGTGTGTGTGTGTGTGTGTGTGTGTGTGTGTGTGTGTGTGTGTGTGTGTGTGTGTGTGTGTGTGTGTGTGTGTGTGTGTGTGTGTGCGCACAGGTTGGGGTGGAGCAGAGATGACTGAGGAGAAATGTCCCCAGCTGGTGGACTACTTTGTGGTGGCGGGTCTGGACCCGGCGGGGCCCTGGAGGCCCCTGGATGAGGACGGCAGGTCGGGGGCCGGGTCGGGCCGCGCCGTGGAGTCTGTGACAGACCTGGCTGTCATCGCCAGGGGGCTGGGGGAGGAGGTGCCCGAGGGCTTCACCTGCATTGAGAGGACGCTGGGGGGCCACTCTGCAGAGCTGAGCGCTGGCCTCATCAACAACCCTCACCTGTACCTGTGCTACCGGAGGGGGAGGGACAAACCCCCCATCCTGGACCTGGGGTGAGACAGGACACACAAGAGGTGTAACAAGGCTCAGGCTCCCTCCATGCTGACTGTGTTTGAGACTGTGTGTGTGTGTGTGTGTGTCTGTGTGTGTGTGTGTGTGTGTGAGAGAGAGAGAGAGAGAGAGAGATGCTGAGGATTATCCCGCTCTGTTGATATGAAGTCAAGGCGAGGCCCCCCCTCTCTGTAGAGCTGCAGCTTACATAACACACAGGGTTAGGTAACGAGGCAGAGCTCTGTCTCTCTCTCTGTGTCTCTGTCTCTCTCTCTCTCTCTCTCTCTCTCTCTCTCTTCTTTCATTCACAGATATTTCATCTCTGGATTATGGATTATGCTGCTGTCAGCACCTAACGACAGAAATCCTCTGACACAGAAACTGATCAGACCACAGAGTCAGCAGACCACACTGGGGGGGTTAGGGATGGATGGATGGGTGATGGATGGATGGGTGATGGATGGATGGGTGATGGATGAGGGCTGGAGGCTGTAAGTTAATGCAGGAATCACAGTGAAATATGACCCCCCCCCCCCCCCCCCCCCCCCCCACCATGAGCAGGGTGCTGTATGAGGGGAAGGAGCAGCTGAAGCAGGGCTGGTACGTCATAGAGACGACGCCCTACAGCCGCTCGGCCAGCCTGAGCTCGGGGGCGGGGCCAGCGGCCCACCGCGTGTTCCTGACGTACCGGCGGGCGCTGGACTACCAGGGGCTCCACACGCTGGGGGTCACTGACATCTCCCTGATGCTGCCCAGCCGGGGGGAGGTGGCCCCACACACCTTCTGCAGGGTGGACAAGAACCTCAACACTGGCATGGTGAGAGCCAGCACAGCTGCTGCTCTGCCCTGCTCTGAGAACACTCTGACCCTGTGTGTGTGTGTGTGTGTGTGTGTGTGTGTGTGTGTGTGTGTGTGTGTGTGTGTGTGTGTGTGTGTGTGTAGTGGGGTCCTGCTCTGTACGTGTGCTACAAGAGAGCTGTGGCCAAAGCCAACGCCCTGGTCTACAAAGCCAGTGAGTATCTGTCACTCCGTGGTGCATTCAGGGTCACTCCCTGCTGCCTCTGTGTTGCAAGTCTAGATTGTGTGTGTGTGTGTGTGTGTGTGTGTGTGTGTGTGTGTGTGTGTGTGTGTGTGTGTGTGTGTGTGTGTGTGTGTGTGTTCAGGCCTGCTGAGCCGGTATCCGGAGCAGGACCAGGAGGCGTTCCCTCTCCCGGAGTCTGTCCCGGTGTTCTGTCTCCCCATGGGCGTCACCGTGGAGAGCTGGCCCCTCAACACCAAGTACCAGCTGCCCGTCTTCTCCACCTTTGTCCTCACCTCCGCCTCCGGGGACAAGGTCTCTCACTCACACACACACACACACACACACACACACACACACACACACACATGCTGATGTGGTTATGGTGGAAAAACAGATCAAATACATTAGTTAGTTCTTGAAGTTCTGAATAAGGTGATTCCTGTAATTTGACAGCTACAGATTCTGTACAAATGTATTAATAAATGGATCAATAATATGGACATAGGAACAATAAGACAAGATAAGATACTTGCTACTTTACTATAATGCTTTAACAACTTAAACTTAAACTTTCATATTTCTCATATACTTTCATACCTTGCTGTGTGTTCCCTCCCCAGGTGTACGGGGCAGCCATCCAGTTCTACGAGGCGTTCCCTCGGGAGCTGCTGTCGGAGCGGCAGAGCGTGCGGCTGGGTCTGCTCAGCGTGGTGGACCGCCGGCCCATCACCAGCCGCAGCCTGCACGTCAAGAAGAGCATCTGCGTCCTGTCCCACTGGCCCTTCTTCTCCATCTTCCAGAAGTTCCTCACCTTCATCTACAGATACTCCATCTCTGGACCTCACGTCCTGCCGCTGGAGAAGTCAGTGACACCCGCTTCAGCAGACGTAGAACCATGTAGAACCACACAGAACCATGTAGAACCATGTAGAACCACACAGAACCACACAGAACCATGTAGAACCATGTAGAACCACACAGAACCACACAGAACCACACAGAACCATGTAGAACCATGTAGAACCACAGAGAACCATGTAGAACCACACAGAACCACACAGAACCATGTAGAACCACACAGAACCATGTAGAACCACACAGAACCACACAGAACCATGTAGAACCACACAGAACCACGTAGAACCACACAGAACCATGTAGAGCCACACAGAACCATGTAGAACCACACAGAACCATGTAGAACCATGTAGAGCCACACAGAACCATGTAGAGCCACACAGAACCATGTAGAACCACACAGAACCATGTAGAACCATGTAGAGCCACACAGAACCATGTAGAACCACACAGAACCACGTAGAACCATGTAGAGCCACACAGAACCACGTAGAGCCACACAGAACCATGTAGAACCACACAGAACCATGTAGAGCCACACAGAACCATGTAGAACCACACAGAACCACGTAGAACCATGTAGAGCCACACAGAACCACGTAGAGCCACACAGAACCATGTAGAACCACACAGAACCATGTAGAACCACACAGAACCACGTAGAACCACACAGAACCATGCAGAGCCAGCCTGACCTGACCCCCCTCCCCCCACCAGACACATCTCCAGCTTCATGCACAACGTCCCGTTCCCGTCGCCACAGCGGCCGCGCATCCTGGTCCAGGTGAGCAGCAGCGAGCTCAGAGCCTCACACACACACACACACACACACACACACACACACACACACACGCACACTCATGACTTTTATGACTTGCAAATAAATAGACAAATTGTAAGTGTGTGTGTGTGTGTGTGTGTGTGTGTGTGTGTGTACACGTGTGCACTGACTGCCTCTCTCTCTTGCAGCTCTCTCCCTATGACAACCTGCTGCTCTGTCAGCCTGTGTCGTCGCCTCTGCCACTCAGGTCAATACACACACACACACACACACACACACACACACACACACACACACACACACACACACACACACACACACACACACACACACACACACACCACACAGTGAAAGACACTGAGGGACAAACATGCAGGGACAGACTGCAGAATGAAGCAGGTTCTTGGTTTTGGGTTTGATGATATGTTTCAATAAAGTCAGTACTTTTGTAATGTAATATTAATAGTGATATTGTTATCTGATTAGTATATGTAAATAATGCATGTTTTTGTTCTGCTGGAGTCTGTTGTCAGACAGACCAGTAGTCCCCAGAGCTTTCTGTGTCACTGACTGGTTTCATGTCTGGCTGGTTACTGGTCCACAGGTCTGAGGATGGAGGGTCCTAACAAACAGTTTGATGTAATAAGTCACAATGTTTTGTGTGTGTGTGTGTGTGTGTGTGTGTGTGTGTGTGTGTGTGTGTGTGAGGCAGCGGGGCGAGCTTCCTGAAGCTGCTGCAGAACCTGGGTCCAGAGAACGGCTGCACGCTGCTGCTCGCCGTCCTCACCGAACACAAGCTGCTGCTGCACTCGCTGCGAGCAGACGTCCTGACGGCGGTCAGCGAGGCCCTGGTGTCTGTGAGAGACTCTGAGTTCCCTTCTGCCCTGTTACACTGTTCAAGCTCGCACAACACTGTACTTAACAGCCATGCTCATAAAGCAACTTTGAATTGAATTGAATTGAGAGCCACAGAGAGAGAGAGAGACACAGAGAGACAGAGAGAGACAGAGAGAGAGAGAGAGAGAGACAGAGAGAGACACATAGAGAGAGAGGGAGATAGAGAGACACATAGAGAGAGAGAGGGAGATAGAGAGACACAGAGAGACAGAGAGAGAGAGATAGAGAGACACATAGAGAGAGAGAGGGAGATAGAGAGACACATAGAGAGACAGAGAGAGACACATAGAGAGACAGAGAGACACATAGAGAGACAGAGAGAGACACATAGAGAGAGAGAGGGAGATAGACACAGAGAGACAGAGAGAGAGAGAGATAGAGAGACACATAGAGAGAGAGAGGGAGATAGAGACACATAGAGAGACAGAGAGAGACACATAGAGAGACAGAGAGAGAGACAGAGACAGAGAGAGACACATAGAGAGAGAGAGGGAGATAGAGAGACACAGAGAGACAGAGAGAGAGAGATAGAGAGACACATAGAGAGAGAGAGGGAGATAGAGAGACACATAGAGAGACAGAGAGAGACACATAGAGAGACAGAGAGAGACACATAGAGAGACAGAGAGAGACACATAGAGAGAGGGAGATAGAGAGACACAGAGAGACAGAGAGAGACACATAGAGAGACAGAGAGAGACACATAGAGAGAGGGAGATAGAGAGACACAGAGAGACAGAGAGAGAGAGAGATAGAGAGACACATAGAGAGACACATAGAGAGAGAGAGGGAGATAGAGACACATAGAGAGACAGAGAGAGACACATAGAGAGACAGAGAGAGAGAGAGACAGAGAGAAACAGAGAGAGAG
>CM055191.1:751370-758870 GCA_029224185.1 Karalla daura | reverse complement strand
TGTTCCTGCACAGGTTGATTCTTCTGCAGCTGAGTCTCCGCTAGAAATACCTCCAACCTAAATACCTCTGGATCAGCTGGAGACATAGGTCCTGAGCTGGTCCTGCACACGTGTCCATCTAGAAGCTGATCTCAAAGTGTGATGGAAACACTTTGTTCACATCTCCAGGTCACGTGACCTGACGTAGGGGTCACATGACCAGTTCCCTTCAGACCAGATGGACAGAGGAGGAGACTCAACTGTTTCTACATCTGATTCAAAGATCTAAGAAAACTATGTTCTTTGTCTTAATTCTTCAGTCTGTGCTTTACTGTTGAGTCCAGTAGATCATGTCTTCTGTTCTATCTACACTGTTTAGTGTTGTCCTCTCTGACTGTGGCCTGGTTCCTGCAGGAGATCAAAGTGGCTCAGAAGAAAGCTCAGAAGTACTCTGCGGTGCCAGACATGTGGTCCAAGTGTCTGCTGGGCCACTGCTACGGCCTCTGGTTCATCTACCTGCCCACCTTCGTCCGGGCCGAGAGCGCCAAGGTGCGGGCGCTGCACACGGCGTACGACGTCCTCAAGCACATGGAGAACCGCAAGGTGGTGCTGCCCGACGAGGTGAGAGCTCCCTGCCTGTCTGGAGGCCCAGACGGACTCACTGTGAGTTTGTTACGGCTGTGGTCAGCTGCATTGTGCTGCTAAACGCTAATGAGCTTCTTAGATTTGTCAACTCCGTCTTCCAGAGGAGATTTGTAGCTTTCAGAAGATGTACTCACATGGACCTGTCAATCAGAGAGAAGTTTTCACCCTTCAGTGTGTGTGTGTGTGTGCGTGCGTGCGTGCGTGCGTGCGTGCGTGCGTGCGTGTGTGCGTGTGTGCGCCCCCCAGGTGTGCTACAGGATCCTGATGCAGCTGTGTGGTCTGTACGGGCAGCCGGTCCTCGCTGTCAGAGTTTTACTGGAGATGAAAAAGGCGGGAATCACTCCCAACACCATCACCTACGGATACTACAACAAGGTCTGCACACACACACACACACACACACACACACACACACTCCCAACACCATCACCTACGGATACTACAACAAGGTCTGCACACACACACACACACACACACACACACACACACACACACACACACACTCCCAACACCATCACCTACGGATACTACAACAAGGTCTGCACACACACACACACACACACACACACACACACACACACACACACACTCCCAACACCATCACCTACGGATACTACAACAAGGTCTGCACACACACACACACACACACACACACACCCCAACACCATCACCTACGGATACTACAACAAGGTCTGCACACACACACACACACACACACACACTCTCACACACACACTCCCAACACAACCATAACAACCCATATATACTCGTGATTATCTGCTGTGCTTGTCACTATGTGTGTGTGTGTGTGTGTGTGTGTGTGTGTGTGTCTAGGCCGTGCTGGAGAGTAAGTGGCCGTCCACCAGTCAGGGGGGTCGTCTCCGCTGGGCCAAGCTGAGGAACGTCCTACTGGCTGTGGCTCAGTTCAGACAGCCAATCAGACGGCGGCAGAAGAGCGGCTCGGTGGGGTCACGAGGAGGTCAGACCTGCTCCTGCCTCATCACAAGTAGTGAGGCGACTTCTGGAAAATAAACCTCTGATCCTTCACTATTGTGGAACTGGAATATCAGGACTGCCATGGTTCTTAAAAAGTTTGAAAAGCTGATGAGTGATTTGGGGGAAAATCAGCATTAGTTATCCCAGCTCAAGATTATTTATTTTACTACCTTTACCTTTGGTTTCATTGACTGTGTGGAGCGTTGTTCCTCCAGCTGACCTGAGGTCAGTTGTCTGGTTGTGACTGTTTAGAGAGTTAGAGACGAGCTGCTGGTTCCAGCTGGAGATGGAGACCAGCTCTGGGGGTTTAGATGAAGCTCTTTAGGTCTTAGGGGGTAGTTGGCGGGAACTTGCAGATTTTCACAGAATGTGTGTGTGTGTGTGTGTGTGTGAGACAGAGATGGTGTTGGACGCTGAGCTGAGGCCCCGCCCCCACTCCTCTTTGATTCGTCAGAGCAGCTGGAGCGGTCTGTCAGAGAGCTCCAGCCACGAGTCTCTGCCGGGGGCTCTGGTGAAGAGCAGCAGCCTGAGCAGCGTCCGCACCTCCGACAGTGAGTGCCCCCCCCCCCCCCCCCCCCCACTCTGGAAAAAGGCCCCGCCCCCAAGGCCCCGCCCCTCCTTGTCTCACCTATCCCTCTCTGTCCACAGGGGGGAAGCTGTCCAGGAAGTCGGTCCTACGGACCACCGCCACCAATGGCTGCAGCGACAGCACCTCCTCCCGTAAGCCACCGCTGGGGCCCCCGGCCCCGGCCCCGGCCCAGGCCCAGGCCCAGGCCCTGCCCCCAGGGGCCGCCCTGGTGCGCCGCAGCCAGGTCTGTCTCTCCACCTTCTACAAAGAATGTTCAGAGGCTGCTGAGCTGGAGCCGGACTGCAGCTGCCAGCCGGCCGAGAGGGATGGGAGGTGAGCCTCCACCTGTCAGCCTTCTGACCTCTGACCCCGACGCTCTGTCTCTCTGACCTCTGACCCTCTGACTGTGTGGTCTCTCTGACCCCTGACCCCTGACCTCTGACCTGCAGGTCTGCAGCAGTGCGGGACTCTGTGAGCAGGAACAAAGCGGTGGATGAGAACTACAACAACGTGTCGTCTCCGAGCAGAGGAGGTCTGGCTGGGAAGCTGCAGCAGCTGCTCACCCCGACACGGCACCGCGTGTCTGTCCGCAGAGCAGCCAGCGTGGACGACCGGAGGAGAGGAGGAGCAGGAGGAGCAGGAGCAGGAGCAGCGGGGCGAAGGGTTTCTGAGCAGAGACAGTCCAGGAAGGCGCAGGTGGCTGAGACGCTGCTGAAGGCCAAGGAGAGACTGGTCAGCGCCACCTCGGAGGTGAGAGGCCCTGAGTGTGGTGGGGAGTCTGGAGCGATCCTGACCTGCAGGAGCAGCTTCACCTCCCTGCAGGGCGCTGCTCAGGGACCACCCTGACATCTCGTGTCCTCTCCTCAGAGCTCTCTGTCCGTGGGCAGCGACCTGGACCTAGCCGACGTTCCCAGCCCGGCCTTCCCGCTGCGGCGCTCCTGGGACGCCAACCAGGAGGGGGCGGGGCTGGAGGTGCTGATGTCCAGCTGCTCGCTGTGCCGCTCCTGCAGCTCGCTGGTGTACGACGAGGAGATCATGGCCGGGTGGACGTCCGACGACTCCAACCTCAACTCCTCGTGTCCGTTCTGCGGCGCCTCCTTCGTCCCGTTCCTCAACGCTGAAATCTGCGACCTCGGCCCCGTCAGCAGGTACAGGAGCCGCTCCGCTCCCGGGCCACGGCCACACACTGGACAGACGGTTCAGCTGGAGGAGGAGTAGGAGGAGTAGGAGGAGTAGGAGGAGTAGTCGCATTAACACATGAACAACCAGCAGAGACATCAGCCGAGCTTCAGAGTGAATGTGGTGTAAATGTCTCCATGGACTACTCACTCTGTCTTAAAAGCATAAAGGAACATTAAAAAGGCCGTTATTTAAACCTTGTGTGTGTGTGTGTGTGTGTGTGTGTGTGTGTGTGTGTGTGTGTGTGTGTGTGTGTGTGTGTGTGTGTGTCAGTATGGAGCGTGGCACCCTGAGTGCTGAGGACGAGGTGCAGGGTGCGGTGCGTCCCCCCAGTGTCCAGGAGGGGGCGCTGCCTCCTCACTGCAACGGCCTCAGTGAAGATTCAGGATCAGAGTCCAGCAGCTCTGAGACCAGCCGCAGCACCGCGGTGGGTCACCCCCTCACCCCCTCACCATCTCACCCCCTCACCCTCTCACTCTCTCACCCTCTCACCCCCTCACCCTCTCACCCCCTCACCCTCTCACCCCTTCACCCTCCCACCCCCTCACCCTCTCACCCCCTCACCATCTCACCCTCTCACCCCTTCACCCTCTCACCCCCCCACCCCCTCACCCTCTCACCCCCTCACCCTCTCACTCTCTCACTCTCTCACCCTCTCACCCCCTCACTCTCTCACTCTCTCACCCTCTCACCCCCTCACCCTCTCACCCCCTCACCATCTCACCCTCTCACCCCCTCACCCTCTCACCCCCTCACCCTCTCACCCCCTCACCCTCTCACCCCCTCACCCCCTCACCCTCTCACCCCCTCACCCCCTCACCCTCTCACCCCCTCACCCTCTCACCCTCTCACCCCCTCACCCTCTCACCCCCTCACCCCCTCACCCCCATCATGCATGTCTGCAAGCTGCTCTCCGGTTGGTTGTTGTCCTCTCACATTTCCTGTTTGGTCCTCAGGCTTCCTGTGTGGGCGGGGCCTCCCAGGCGGGCGGCGGTCCCCAGGTGACCGTGGCCTACCTGAGCCCCCTGGTCCTGAGGAAGGAGCTGGAGAGTCTTCTGGAGAACGAGGGTGAGGCGGTGCTGGCCCAGCCTCAGCTCCTGGACAACCACTCCATCATCTTCTGGAACCTGGTCTGGTACTTCCAGCGCCTCGGCCTCCCCAGCAACCTGCTGCAGCTGGTCCGAGCCTCACCACTGGTCAGCAGCTTCACCCAGCTCGCCCAGGTAACACCTGCGCTCACCTGCTGGGGGGGAAGCTTCACCCAGGTCGCGGCACGCTGATGGATCTTTGGCGAGAGATGTTTAGAACTGAGAATGGGAACTGGTGGATGAATCGATGATGGAGGACGATGGGTGAAAGCCTGAATGATTGAATGAATGAGTGAACGAGGGTGATTTGTGTTTCCAGTCTGAGAACTCTGCAGTACGTGTCAGGCTCCTGTGGGACACACTGACCCCCGACACAGAGCAGTGGCCCCCCCTCTACGTCCTCTGGAGGATCCACAGTATGGTCCACACACACACACATGCACACACACACACACTCTGAGGGGAGGTGTCAGGTGTGTGACTGTGCCCCCCCCACCAGGTGGCGTCCCCATGCGCAGCTACAGCTGGCGCAGGCACAACCACCCGTTCACGCTGTCCTTCCTGGAGGAGGTGCTCCGCTGGGTCGGGATGAACGAGGTCCACAAGGCAGTCACACTCTTCCTGGACACGCTGGACAGACAGCCAGGGAGGGTCTGCACGCAGAGGTACACGCACACACACAGAGCCAGAGGTACACACACACACACGCACAGCCAGAGGTACACACACACACACACACAGCCAGAGGTACACACACACACACACAAACACACACACATACACAGATAAGTTTATTCTTGTCATTAGAATCTGTCAGCAGGTCACAAAACAAGCACTGGATGTTCAGTAAAACATTGGGTGCACTGGTGTGTGTGTGTGTGTGTGTGTGTGTGTGTGTGTGTGTGTGTGTGTGTGTGTGTGTGTGTGTGTGTGTGTGTGTGTGTGTGTGTGTGTGTGTGTGTGTGTGGGGTTGGCAGGAGTCTGTACAGAGAGTTCCTCTTCCTCACCCTGGCAGCCATGGGCAAAGATCATGTCGGTAAGGCTGGTTTCATAACTCATAGAAGACATCAGAAACGCCTCAGAAGCTGTTAGTTCTTCAACCCCTCTGTGTGTGTGTGTGTGTGTGTGTGTGTGTGTGTGTGTGTGTGTGTGTGTGTGTGTGTGTGTGTGTGTGTGTGTGTGTGTGTGTGTGTGTGTGTGCGTGCAGCGGCGTTTGATAAGAAGTACAAGGCGGCGTATGCTCGTCTCAGCGGGACGCTGGGCCGGGACGAGCTGCGCAGGAAGCGAGCGCAGCCTCTGAGTCCCAAAGCCGTGGACTGTAGACGCAGCTTCCACCCCCCGCTGGAGTGCTGATCCACACCCAGCTCCGCTCCTCCTCTCCGCCCCTGCGCCTCCTCTCCGCCCCTGCGCCTCCTCTCTGCTGCTTCCCAGAGTGAACACTGAACGGAGCTGAAACACTCGTGGAACCAGGAGATGTTGCCACATCATGACGTCTGATCAGATTTAGTTTGTTGTGGGATGTCGGGGTTCAGCTCTGAGGTCAGCTCAGGTCAAACCTGATGCTTGACGTGGATGCGAGGAGGCGATGAAGATGATGAAGGAATCGCGTGTGAAGGCCAGTCACAGCTCTCCGAACCCCTGAACGAGGCGTTGGAATCTCGTTCATAAAGTCAAAGTTAATATTTGGAATGATGTGAAAATGCATTGACTGGTGAATCTGACCTTTGTCTGATACTGTAAACTCTGTATTATAAAGAGGTGTAGATAGAGTTATTTATGGCGTCATGAAGCCGGAGCAGGTGTGTGTGTGTGTGTGTGTGTGTGTGTGTGTGTGTGTGTGTGTGTGTGTGTGTGTGTGTGTGTGTGTGTGTGTGTGTGTGTGTGTGTGTGTGTGTGTGTGTGTGTGTGTGTGTGAGAGAGAGAGATGATAATGAGTCTTCCAGCTTCTTCAGCAGCTCTGACTTCTGCCTCTGTTCACTTTTTACCTGTTTTATCGTCTTTCATTTGGACGTCAGTGGATGAAGGGAAACGTTCTGTTGTGTCTGTAACTGTTATTCCCCAGATTCTGAGCACGTCCCCAGCAGGACCTGGTACTCCTCAGTATTAAAACAGAGACATCTGATCAGAACCTCCAACACTCCTACCAAGGTCCACATGCATGCTTTTATTGTGAAGGCTGCTGCCTGGCTACTGGGATCCCAGGAAGTCCAGGCTGGTACCAGTGACCCACAATCCCAACTTGTCCCAACATGGTGACATTATGAAGTGCAACAACTCAACAAACAAATAACACATGAGAAACTTTGATCAATTAATCCAAAACTACATTAAAAAGCAGAACGATTGCGTTCCTGTTGTGTCACTGAGCTCTGTCTCATGTCTCTGGGTCGGACTGGACCAGGGAGCAGAACGCCGACGCTTACAGCTGCAGTGTCTGTGTGGAGAAGCTGCTATGAGACACCCCTCCCCCCCCCCCCCCCCCCCCCCCCCCGGTAGCGCCCTGGGCTGCAGATCTCTCGTCACTTTTAAGGGAATTTGACTTTGTTTTGCAGGTTGTGACGGCACTGAAAACTTTAGTGTATTTAAAATAGTCGATTGTGTTTGCTGTTGTAATTTATACCTGGCTGTGACTTCAGTTGTACATGTTTGAGATTTTTTTTTCTAATAAAAACACAAAATAAAACACTGGTTAAGCCCAAAATGTCTAACTTGTCAATGACATACATTTATGTTATTTTTTTGTTTGCTTCACAAACTCGACACCAAACTCAGCTGCTGTGTCCCACTAACCCTCTCAGTCCCGCTGAGTGTGGTAAAATAACGAGTACACGTATTTGTATATAAATGTGTAAAAATTAGCCCAGTGATTCTTCAGATAAAGGACAAAACATGCCCGAGGGATAAAACTCTATTTTTGTGGTTAAAAATGTTAAAGATATGTCACATGATTATCTCCAATTAAAGAACACGTGCAGAATTCTACTATTAAGTATGAATTCAATGTTTTTTACACGTTTTATTCTTCGTGTCTCAGTGTGATCAATT